>CM064520.1:25498507-25580790 GCA_032716605.1 Paralithodes platypus | reverse complement strand
CACGACCCCCCATCTTTAGAATGATAATAAAAATAGCATGAAGAAGTATTAAAAGATACAAGGCTGACCCTATTATATACCACCGAACGGAATGAGATCGCGCGGACCAACTAGAAGTAGCCAAAGACTTCATAATATTCTGAGTTCAAAGGGGCACAGGTTAAGTCATACCAATAGCACAGGAGAAAGGAATACATCTAATCCATGATTCCTATTGAAGTACCTACCCACGTCACTCCGCCAGCTCTGGGGGACCTACCCCAGCAAGTTATCCTACTTTAGAATTTTAAATCAGAACAAAGTAAGACAAAAACCCCCACACGCCGGAACGTGAAACAAAGTATACTAATCTGTATAACCAAAGGTTACGGGGAGCTGGCGACCGCGAAAGGCGCCCAAAAAAAATGTAAGTTTAAACCGTAGTAAAAGTAGCTCGGTCTTCTACCCTCCGTTTAACAAAGAAGAGAACCAAAAATAATTACTTACAAAGTAATGAGGTATTCACTCAGGATATGGATAAACCTTATCTCCATAGTAGTGTCCTATAAAACATAATGTAAGAAAGTGGTTAAGCCGGTGGTTAGGAAATCCCAAACCTCAACAGATAAGACTATTAGTGTAATAGCATACTGTATCGCGTCACGAGAGTGAGATTGTTGTTGTGGCCTTTCTCACTGATCAAGAGAGTCAATCCCAAGTTTTCATAGGCTTCGAGCCCAGACCATCACGATCATAGGTCTCAAGTCTCTCAGACTGTACAAAATTGTTCATTGCAGGGCAGCTCACAATCTTGTCAGGATATTGCCCCTCTCTTCTGCTTTCCTGACGCGACACCGGGGTGGGGGGGGTGATTAGCGCCGTCGGCAACCAATACTAGATAAGGAATGCCGACAGAGGGGCTAGCTATTCTCCAAGTAACCTAAAATTTTTAAGAGGTTTTCATAAGGCTGGAAAAGAGGAAAAGGGAGGGGATGCCAAGTAAGGCAACATAGGACCCCTAGAACCCCTCCGCTGGACAAGATGTTAAGGTCACAGGCTGTTGACAGCTTTAAAATTCAAGCTGTTTTACAGTTTTTTAGTTATTTTTCCTATGTAAAAAATAAAAAAAACTATTATAGGTAGTATCCTCTACGTCTCCAAACGTAGAGCTATAATACTTAATCGTAATAATTCCGGTTCCGGTCCTAGAGCGGTGCAATTGATCTTAATTACTAGCACGATATAAATAAATCGATAACATCCTAGAGTAGCATACCTTACTCGTCCTCTACTAGTACGGTTGTACACACTTTTTGAGGCTACTATTTAAAGGAAAATTTGAAATTAATTGATGAGAAAGAAAAAGAAAAATTACAGAATCTTGGCCATCCTATCTTGGCCTCCTTACGCCCTTGAGTCAATGGGCGTACCTCCTAGCCCGATTGGGTCTGGCAATAGCTCTGGTTTTCGCGACTACCCTCGCGGTAGCTCCAGCCTACCGGCGGAAACGTCCACCATACCTAAGGCCTTAGATACAATTTATAACGAACGACTACCCTACGGCGTAAACAAATAGCCGGGAAACAGGTTCGATCCCTATTCCGAATTGTCACTGGTGTAGTACCACATTTCACCATAGATCAATGTGTTAAGGCAGAGTCTGAGATAAAGACAGGCTGAAACGTAAATATCCAAGGAATTTCAAGGTAGCAAAGCATAGACGACTGCCTGATAAAGAGTATCTGATTCCTAGTAAAGAATACATATCATCCGGCCCAATGACTTAGCCACCAATCCCAAACAAATTTAGTTAAGCATTGTAAGTTAGGATAAATCCCTAGAACTCAAGATCACGCAAGAAAAGTGGATCTTGTACCTATCAGAGATTGTACAGGGATAAGAATAGGGCCGGAGAATCTAACCACAGGTTAGAGTTCAGAAGACAAAAAACCTTACTAGTTATTACAATATATGTAGATTCTCTGTTTTTGCATGCGGCGAATAGACATGGTCTTCTACCAGTCTAGTTCGATCCGGGATCTACTGTTGGTACGATTAAGATCAATTTAAAGTACAATGGGTAACGAGGGTAGAGGACGACCAAGTCTTACCACGTCTTGAAACATACAACAGGAAGATCATAGATGACATCCTTATTAACATGAAGTTCTATCACCCTAGCACAGGAAACAGGGTAAGATGTTTTTCTCCTCCACCGGCAGTACAATAAATTTTACCAAATAAAATATCTACCCCCTACACCACATACTCCGACGGCGATCCCAGTAAAAAAGGGACACCTGGTAACAGACAATTCTCCCAAAAGACCCCCCCCCCCCCCCCCCCCACACTGTGTTTTAGTGTTTCTACTCGACGGTAAACAAAATTATGTTTGAGCCGGGCAAATATGAATTATAAAAATAGTAAAAACGTCAGGGAGGAATATAAGTCGTAGGGCCGCGGGGAACCGATGGCACCGGAGCCATCCGACTGTAACGAGACAGTCACTAGACAGGGATCAACAGCCGGTTTTGTCATATACAGAATGTCTGAAGGAAATTGGTTACAGCCATATGCCTTCCTCAAGGAGGAACAGGCGATACAAGTAAACGGGAATTCCCTAAGTCCTAGACACCATACTTCTTTAACCCACCGGGTTTTGACGCCGGCAGGGAGGCCAACTAACATAAAAAAAGAAGTGACCCAGGGTCCTTAGTGAACAAGTAGCTTAAGGACACAGGTGATTGTCGTCCCGCCGACCACTCTAACAAGGGTCATTCCTCTCCCATCATATAAAGTGGAGGTATAGGGCAAGGCGGATTCTTGATGAAATTCTTTTTGATCCAGTGTTAGTAACAGCACAAGGGAACTCTACTGTAAATAAAATAAAATTACGGTTAGGTTATATCTACAACAGGCAAGATATCAGTTATGAGAAGAAATCTATATCGCCACGACCCCCCCATCTTTAGAATGATACTAAAAATAGCACGAAGAAGTGTTAAAAGATACAAGGCTGACCCTTTATATACCACCAGCGGAATGAGATCCGCGGACACTAGAAGTAGGCAAAGACTTCATAATATTCTGAAGTTCGCACCGTGTAAGTCATACCGATAGTGCAGGAGAAAGAATACATTTATCCATGATTCCTATTGATACCTACCAACTCGCCAGCTCTGACCTACCTGGCGGTTAACCTACTTTAGATTTTAAATCAGAACAAAGTAAGACCACGCCGGAACGAGAAACAAAGTATACTAATCTATATACCAAAGGGTACGGGGAGCTGACGACGCGAAAGGCGACCATGTAAGTTTAACCGTAGTAAAGTAGCTCGGTCTTCTACATTCGTTACAAAGAAGAGAACATAATAATTACTTACAAAAGGTAAGGAGGTATTCACTCAGGATACGGATAAAACTTATATCCATAGTAGTGTCTATAAACAAATGTAAGAAAGTGTTAAGGGGTGAGGAAATCCCAACCTCAACAGATAAGACTATTTAGTGTAATAGCATACGGAATCGCGTCACGAGAGGGAGATTGTTTTGCCTTTCTCACTGATCAAGAGAGCAATCCCAAGTTTCATAGGCTTCAGCCCAGACCATCGGTCATAGGTCTAAGTCTCTCAGACTGTACAAAATTGTTCATTGCAGGACAGCTCACAATCTTGCAGGATATTGCCCCTCTCTTGCTTTCCTGACGCGACACCGTGGGTTAGCCCGGCGGCAACCAATACTAATAAGGAATGCCGACAGAGGGGCTAGCTAGTCTAAGTACTAAAATGTTTAAGTTTCATAAGGCTGGAAAAAGGAAAAGGAGGGGGATGCAAGTAAGCACATAGGACCCCTAGAACCCCTCCGCTGGACAAGATGTTAAGGTCACAGGCTGTGACACTTTAAAATCAAGCTGTTTTACAGTTTTTAAATTATTTTTCTATGTAAAAATAACTATTTAGTAGTATCCTCTACGTCTCCAACGTAGAGCTATATACTTATCGTATAATTCCGTTCCGTTCTAGAGCGGGCAATTATCTTAATTACTAGCACGATTAAATCGATAACATCTAGAGTAGCACCTTACTCTCTCTACTAGGTACGTTGTACACACTTTTGAGGCTACTATTTAAAGGAAAATTTAAATTATTGATGAGAAAGAAAAGAAAAAATTGCAGAATCTTGGCCATCCTATCTGGCTCCTTACGCCCTTGTCATGGGCGTACCTCCTAGCCCGATTGGGCTGGAAGAGCATCTGTTTCGCGCTACCCTCCATGTCAACACGTGTTTTTCTTGTGCTCTGTTTTTGTGCCTTCCACACCTGTCGCCTTCCCTTTGGGTGAGTTGTGGGCCTTCTTTAAGGTACCTGTGGTTCTAGACAGATGATCCGTGATATAGGCACTCCGTAAAATGGGCTCTAATGTGTTTTCTTGGAGTGTGGCGTCGAAACTGGAGGTTACTTAACCTTTTTTGCCTTCTGCGCATGCGTAGTCGCTTGGGCGACACTCATTCACTAAGGCCTTCGCCTTTTTTGTTGTTTTATTCACTTGCGGTGGCTTTCGTTTTGTCTTTGGTAGGTTCTTTTCATTTAGGACTTCTAGTCACTGCCTTAGTTTTGCTCATACTTTTTGCAAACTTAGGCCTAGGCTAACTTGTGTCCCTTCGGGTTGGTTGGAAGGGGGGCGCTGACCCATGTAGGGCCGATCCCTTTTCTGGTCTAATACTTATTGCTTACACTCCTCAAGGGTACAGAAACTGGTGGCGCCCTGTAATTTCATATATTACTGACTCCAGTACCGAATAGGCTAACTTCCGTTTTTAGCCTAGCCTAGAAGGGGGGCGTTTGGTGTCCGACTCTGTGGCCTCCTCAATCTGGCATAATATGCCCCTATTGATTGGCGGCCCCAGTGCTCTGTCTACCTGAAGCTACGATCCCCTCAAAACCGCGAACGCAGCCCATTCTGATGAGTTTTTGTCTGACAGTTTTTTGTTCTGTCACCTGCCTCCCTACGGTCTTGACATTGCATTACCCACAGGCTCTACCACGCCTGATGTGACTTAAGGAGGGGTCCCTATGGGCCTCTCCGCTTTTGGAAGGGACTCTTTTGTTTTACTGGCCTTCCACCTTCATGGGTGCCACAGGCCTCGCAGACGGTACCGTTTGGAGATCCGCCCTGGAACGGGGATTCCCCACTCTAAGTCAACCCGCTCATTCACGGTCCACTGGTCGCACTTGGCCACTCCGCTCTGGAACGGGACTTCCCGTTCTATGTCGGAGGTCTGTTTTTGACACTGACTGATACCCACAGACGCTCCCACATCTGCTGTTACTTGCCAGGCAACCTTAACCAGGGTCCTCGGCTTAAGGAGGGGCCCCACTGGACCTCTCCACTCTAGGATGGGACTTTTTGTGATTTACTAGCCTTCCACCTTTCCCGGGTGCCACAGGCTTCAAGGATAGGGCAACCCTGGGCCCGTTCCGCCCTGGAACTCAACTTTCTTTACGCTCCAGGTCGGTCCTATGCTTTGCTACTGAACGACTGCCATCTCATACCAATTGCCGCTCCAGAACGTAGAGGGCCGTTTACGGCCCCTCCGCTCTGGGACGGGAGTGTCACACCCGTTTTGGACCGCGGACGCTCCCGCTCGATGACGGGTCTTTTCCGCTCTCGGACGGACATTGCCATTTACGGCCGCGCTACTCTAGACTCAGTTTAGGCTTAGACTGGTAGTACTGCACTTCCATTAAGACGTCTTTTAACGCTCTTCTCCTTTTTTACCCAGGCTGGGCTCTCTGAACTACAGGGCCTCTTCACTGCTATACCAGCCTTACGGTATTAGTCTCACCTGTTATTTGGGGATGGGTTTACTTCCATACTTCAAAGGGTTGAGCCTACCCCTTGGTTTTTTCTGACCTGGGGTTTGGGGTTCTTTGGAATGTTGCTGGTTCACCTATGGACAGCCTGCCCCTCCTTTTGAA
The DNA here is from genome assembly GCA_032716605.1 of Paralithodes platypus. NCBI lineage: Eukaryota > Metazoa > Arthropoda > Malacostraca > Decapoda > Lithodidae > Paralithodes > Paralithodes platypus. The sequence continues at coordinate 25,574,832 of CM064520.1, read as the reverse complement.
GGATTCTCTTCGGCTTTCACTTCAAGGGGAACATGGGGGGGGGGGAACTCTCCTTCATTGGAAGGGACTCCAGTCTCCGGGCCTAGTGAGAGCTTTTAGGCTACTCCCTGACCTGGTGCCTGTAGTTTATTCAGGGGTCTCTTACATTTTTCTTTTGTGCATGACCTCATGACTGATACTCCTGCCTGGCCACCCATTTAGGGGGTCCTCTTCGGCCTTCACCTTCATCATGCTCCCTCGCCTACCTAGGCCTCCTGGGCCGTTCCTTCAACATGCAACGCACTCCGCTCTGGAGCACAGCTTACGTTCCGCTCCAGAGCGGGTTTCCGCCCCAGAGCAGAGCGGGCCGTTCGGGGCCACTCCGCTCTGGGTCGGTGGCTAGGTGAGCTTTGCCTTGCCTCTGTATGGGGACTCAGTTGCAATAGTTCACAAACTTCTACTTTTCGTCGGACTGTGCTCCCCCTCCGCTCTGATGGTGCCCTTGGTCGTCTTCTCCTCTCCAGTACCTTAAGCCTTTGGGTATTATTATTATCCTCTTAGTTTATAAGGCCTTTCATGCTTTCCTTCTGGGGACTTGAACCTGCCCCTTGGTCTTTTCTGACATGGGCTTTTTGGGGTTCTTTGATATTGCTGGTTCACCTGGTCTCTCCCTGACCCTCCGCATCATGGAGGGTCCCTCTTCACCCCTCACCACGCACAAGGGGGGGGGGGGGGGATACTCGCTTTCATAAAAGGTGCTCCAATTTCAAGGTTTAGTGAGCACTTTTGTGCATCTTTCTACCCTTATGCCAATGTGCCTGTTATTCTTCAGAAGTCTCTTCGAGTTGTTTGTGCATCCTACCATGCATTATACTCCTGTATAGCCCTCCTTTCAGGGGGTCTCTTTTTCGTCCTTCCCTTTCACAACAGGGGAAGGGGGTACTCTCCTGTAAAGGTTTCAAGGGTCATTACCAATGTTGTGCTTGCTCACATTTCCTGTGCTTCATACATGGGACATCCGAAAAAATTTACTTTCCGATTGCTGTGGGGATGTCACTTCCTCCCTGCGCACGCCGTGGGTGTGCCCGTCCTGCCATGCCCGTTGGCCATGGAGAGTGTCCTACCCATGTCTCATGCTACAGCCGCGATGGGTTTCACCCTCGGAGGTGTAGACCGTGTCTCATCGATATTGACCATTGAGTCTCGTCCTACATTCCCGGACGCTGATGAGGCCAGGTCTCGCCTCTGCGCTACGTGGTCTCTATGCTCTCTATGTCAAGGGCCACCTCCATAGGATTCCACGCTTCATGGACGAGGGGGTGCGCGCCATGCTTCCCCTTCCCTCTGATGTCTACAAGGCGCCAGGCCGCCTTTCCTCCAGTGCCTCGTTCGGACGTCCCTACTGTTTCCGAGGACGCTGAGACGCCGAGACACCGCTCTCCTTCACCACATCGCCGACGGTCTCCGACTCCACGCTGCCCTGTCGCTTCCCCTGTGCGAACTCCAGGCACGACGGCCTTTCGGGCCACGACTGGGGAGCCTCCTCCTGCCCGGCTCCCTACTGAGGGGCCACCGGCTTTCTCCCCGGGTCGTCGCACTACTTGATCCGGGAACTTGTAGCAGGGCAGGCCAGGGGCCATCTACCATCTGCTCCTTCGCCGATGTTACCTCCAGCTCCTCCGCCTACAAAGGCGGGGTCCCTGTTTGATACTGCCACTCCTCTTCTGTCACCCAGTGCTACTCCGGGGTCTCCTGCGACTGTTGACCCGGACTTCCAGTGTGGCCACCATTCTCACGGTAGACTACGGTCTCCCAGACGTAGGGAGCGTCTACGCTCCATCTAGTCATCGCCTTCACCGCCAGCCGCCGTACCTGGCTGGCTACGTCCGGTTCACGCCGTACAAATGGCTCCGGACAAGGCTCAGGAGGCCACCGCTGACCAGTTTGCCTCCATCCGCACCATGCTTACGAACATGGCGGAGTTCTTGGGGCGCTCCACTACCATCCCTGCTGTATTACCTGTGGTAACTCCTCTTCCACCTTTTTGTGGACCACCTGCCTACTTCACCTGCTCTACCTGTGGTTGCTGCTCCGGTTGTCACTCCTCCCGCTCGCTCCCAGGCAGCATCGATTTCTTTTGTCATGCTCCCTGAGTGTGGGCTGGGGCTGGTTGGTCAGCCTGTCCACGTTTCGTCCCTAGGGACGTTTCAGATCCCTCAAACGTCGCTTCCCTTCCCTTTACGGAAAGTCGTCGTCATGGAGGAACGTGGCGGCGTCCCGCCCGGAGCGTGCTCTTCCACATGCACATGGGGAGCTCCCTGTGCCTGAGAGTTGGCAGGTGCAGCTCCACTCCATTGGGCACCTTCGGGTTTTGGCCCTGGACAGACTGGTCCCATAGGTGGATGTCAGGGCTCATCCTGGGGGGGCGGATATCCAGTTCTTTACTTACCGTCCTCAAGGTTCCCCCTCTGGGTCTACCGAGTTCGGGTCGGACTTTGCTCGACACGACGTACATGTCGACACGCCCGCTCTGTCGGCCTCGTATAAGATTTAAGTAATGTCATTACATAGTATATCTCTTACTGTTAATTGTGGCTGACGGAAGGCATCGACTTCGGGGTTCGGTCGGAGGTGAGTTCTTCACCACTCCCTCCGGTCGGCTGCTCCTCCGTGTCGAGCCTAGTCATGACTTCGTCCGGGGTCTCCCCTCAATTTTGGGCCTGGTTCATTGCCCCTATGTTTTCTTTAGGACATATGCCACAATCCTTCACACCACCAGAGAAGTGCCCTGGAGCGGGATCACAAGCTCCGGCAGCGCACTGCTCACATGCTCTCCAACCTCTTAATGCGACTGCAACTAGCTCAGCTTCACCTCAGGCTTATTGACGCCCGGCCGGCTAGGGTGCTCGGGAAGGGTGGGGAACGCTTCCGGCGTGTGCAACTGCAGCTCGCCTTGATCTCAGTCGGCGACCTTCAGTTTACCATCCATGAGGCTGCGCGTTTTCGGCAGTCTCTGTGGGTGTCCTTTTGTACGCTGGCACCGGCTGAGGTCTGCACGTCGCTGTTGCTTTCTGAGCTCGCTACGGTGGGGCTCTTCTCTGCCCCTGCATGGCAGGGGACATCCCACTTTGCGGCTGCGGGGCGCTTCGCACCCCGTCCACCTGGGGTGTCACGGCCCTCCTCAACCGCTTCCTCCCTTAGTTGGGGTCGGCAGACCGGCTCGTAGCGAGGACGCCAGGCTTGGCGGGGAACTTCTGCGGGGAGGCACCAGGTGGTGAAGTCTCCGACACGACGTCGGTATGGGCGTCGTTCACCACCTCGCCCCTCTCGGCAACTCGCTATTTGGGCTTCCTCTCGGCGAGTCGGCCTGAGGCGAGGAGTTCATCGGCCGGCGCACGACTCTCGCCGGGTCGGTGGTGACTATCACACACGGAGCCTTTACCGGCTTTTTTCGTCCCCACTATCAGCGATGGCCTCGCCGTTCGTGGGCACGCCGGGTAGTACAGCGGGGTCTGTCCTAGAGGTGTCGGTCCAAGCCTCCACTCAGAAGACCTACATGACATCGGGCTGTCTCCCCAGACGTCGCCAAGGTTATTCTGTCCATGCACGGGGATGGGATAATTCGGGAAGTCTCTCCTCAACAGCGGGTCTTCCTATTGCATGTCTTTCTGGTCTCCATGACGGACAGCGATGTGATGTGACCGGTGGTCGACCTGTCGTGCCTCCAATTGATGACTCTCTTTATGTCACATTCGACGGGTTGCCCTTCGGTCTCCATATCCCACCGCGGGTCTTTACGACCCTCATCGGACAGGCCTTGCCTCCCCTGCTCAGTCAGGGTCTTCAGATCCTGTTTTCCTTGGACGGTTGGCTCATCGCCGCGGACTCTCCCACACGCTGTGCACACGAAACTCTACTGGTCGTCCAACTCGTCCCACAGTTAGGTTTACGAGTAACCGTTCCCAAGTCATGCCTAACGCCGTCGCACGATGTGACGTAGGCGGGCCTCAACTGGGACAGGACGAGCGCAACTGTCAACCAGAGTTGAGTGACTGCATCGTAAATTTGGGGGTTACTTTTTGCCGCATTGCACTCGATCTCGATTCCCAGAAACCTCTGGGACTCGCTGCTAGGGTCGCTCCATTGGGCGTCCCTGACCATTCCCTTAGGGAAGATCAGCGTCAACCACTTACTTTAGCTAGGCATCAGGGCTTTTCCGCTACTGCCTCCACTTCGGCTTTGGCCGATTCCGCGCTCGATCCATTTGCAATTGACGCATTGGGTTGTTTGGGGCACGCTCACGAGAGCAGTACCCTGGACTTCGCCACCTCCGACCATCTGGATAGACACAGATGCGTCGAGCGAGGTGGGATGGGGTTCCCAGTCAAACACGGGCCACCTACATCAAAGCAGGTGGTCAGGACTCCCTCCTCTATGCGTACACGTCTTAGCACTGTTCGTCCCGTTGTTCTTCCTGAGGGTTCATGGGTAGGTCCTCACCGACAGGTGGATGGCCTTCAGGATGGACATGACTGCGGTGCATTGTATACAGCGACTGGGCTCCTCCAGGTCCGCCGTTCTTCAGAACCTGGCGGGGTAACTGTTTTACCACGCAAACCTTTACACCATCACACTGCATGCACCCTACATGCCCGGGACTGCCAACCTATGGGCGGATGCTCTGTCGAAGGGACAGGGCCCCCGGGTAGTATGGTCTTTCTAACATATCGTATTCGACGACCTAGCGGCCCCCTGGGGTGTTCCGCAGGTGGACTGGTTCGCCTCATGCGAGGCGACCGGGTTGCCTGTGTTCCTGTACCACTGGATTACAACTCCAGCGTGGGAACCGGACGCGTTCAGCGCGGACTGGCGCAGGTGGCGGTCGATTTATGTGTTTCCACCACCCGACGCACTTTTTGATGTGCACAGTCCTCCACAGGCTGAGAGGGTACCAGGGCTTAGTTTGGTTGATCGCGCCCATCTGGCCGGCCCAAGCCTGGTCCGCTCAGCTGAAGCGGTGGTGCCCGAGTCCAGTTCCTCTATCGATCTCCGATTTCCACTTGGGATCGATTGGTGCCCTAGGGACCACGTTGGCCTTCACATCATGGATGTTTGTGAGGCAGGGTGGCTGCCAAAGTTTAGTCGATCCTTGACTGTCAAATCCTCTCCACTGGACACATTCTCCATGGCAGACTTACGACTCTCACTTGCACAGTTTTACTTCTTGGTTAAACAACACATCACGGACGCGACCATCGGTGGCGTTCGTGTTTCACTACCTCATTTGGTTATTTTGAGAAGCGTCCCAACATGTACACCACACTTAGGAACCGCCTGTCGGCCATTCGGGTACCGTTTGAGACATTCACAGGGTTGGTCGTTCCTCACTAGGAATTGGATTTCTTCATGCGAGCCTGCTTTAGGCTTAGGCCACCCCCGGATCGGATTCCTCCTCAGTGGTATCTGGTGGAGGCTCTCAAACTGCTCTCGTCTGCCTCTTACACTAATTACCCCACGCCTGAACACTTCCATGACATGACACTGTTTCTTCTGGCTTTGGCGATGGGTGAAGGAGTCTCGGAGATGGCTGCCATGTCTAGGACCCGGCATTGCTTACGATTTTCTCCCGTCCTTGGGTTAGTTACTTTGGCTCCGTCTGTTCGTTTTGTAGCTACAACCGTACGCGACACTCCCGTTTTTAAGCTTTTTCCTGTACCAGCTTACAAACGTGGTAGGGTTCATCATCCGTTATGCCCGGTTCAAACCCTGCATACGTATGTGTACTCAACCAGGCCAGTGTCAGGGTTGGCATTACGGGTGGCGCCAACGACCGGTAGGAGGCTAGGTGGACGTGCTGTGGGAATTCGCCTGTGTCGGATTATTCGGGCCGGTTACCTGAACGTTCAGGGCACAGCTCATGATGTCTGTTCGTACGCTGCTACGTTCAGGCTTTTACGTAATCTTTCTCGACCGGCCATTGCCGACACAGGGCTTTGGTCTTCCCACACCGCGTTTGTCTCCTCCTCTCTGTCCATGTCCACGGGCAGACCGAGGCGTCCTTGTAGTGCGTTGGGCCAACAGGTTCACTCAGGGTCTAGCTGCAGGGTTCCTTCTGTCTCTTGTCCTTCTCCTTTCCTGTCCTTCCTTTATTGGGGGGGGGGGTATTGCACTATACCCATACTTGCACCTAAGTTTAACCCTCCGGATCCGGGGGCTCTCATATGAGGCGATCGTCGTGTCCGGGGGTATTCCTGAAAAATGGCTAACTTCACAATTCGATATCTACTGATTGAGACCACCTAGAGCAGTCAACTAAATTGCATAGTGTAGAACCAACCTCCGTCTATAGAATGGCGTTGAGTTGACACCACTACGACAAGTGGTTGCCGAGATATGATGATGGGAATGGAGATAATTTCCCGCGTATTTTCGCCTGTGTCCGAACGCTTCGCCGCGGCCCTGGCTAGCACGCACTAAGTCACTCGTGGCTCCCGTGGCTTTTGTACCGGTACACGATATTATGTTTTTATGGAGATAATGTGATATTATTGTGTCATTTATTACTTGTTCAATCATTATTTGAGTTATATGAAACTTTATATAACATATTTTCGGCGCTTTCACTGTTATTGTAATATTATTGTGTCACTTTCACTGTTATTGTAATAGTATTGTGTCACTTTCACTTTTATTACTCTTCTTGTTATGAATTATTGTCACTCTCACTGTTATTATTGAGTTATTATTACTTGTTATACATTTTGTGTCACTTTCGCTTACTAGGTTAGAGGCTAGGCTACGCAAGCGTACAATACCGTAGGGTATCGTATTTGACACTTGTAATTTTTACATTTGGTTGTTTCTTTCACTTAGACATATTGTTATATTGTTTTTAGTGTCACTTTCACTTATTACAGGTTTCACTTATAAATACTTTTTGAATAGTTACTCTAATATATAGTTGGTGTGTCTCTTTCACTTGCACATATTGTTATATTGTTTTTAGTGTCACTTGACATTGTGACTTGACATTCTCGGTGTAACATTAACTACTAACTTGAGCTGGACACATTATGTTAGAAGCATTGCTAAGAATGCCTCTAAAAAACTGGGACTCCTGTACAGAGTTCGAGAATTCTTCACTGACGAGCAGTTGGCCGTAATATATAAAAGTCATGTGCGCTCTCAGATGGATTACTGTTCACCTCTGTGGGGTGGAAGTGGAGTGGTTGCATTGAGGCAGTTGGACAAAATTCAAAATAAAGCTATTAGATTAATCAATAAACCTGCAATCACACAGGACCTTCCTACATTAGCCATACGAAGAAACGTTGCATCCCTTGCATTATTCTACAGATATTTTCACAGCAATTGTTCCGAGGAACTTGCTTCAATTGTGCCGCCTCTCCACATCTTTCCCCGTAGAACTAGGGCAGCTGAGAGCGCCCATGAATTTACACTTTCTCCTCCACAATGCAGAACTTCTGCTTATCAGAATTCATTTATCCCCAGAGCTACTACTCTTTGGAATTCACTTCCCTCGAATTGCTTTCCACAAACTTACAATCAACAAATGTTTAAATCCAGTTGTTACAAACATTTTATGAATGGAGGATGCCTTTAGGCACATGGACCTTTTTGTTTTATCTGTGTTTTTCCTTCCTCCATTCATTGTCTCTTAAAAAAAAAAAAAAAAAAAAAAAAAAAAAAAAAAAAAAAAAAACCTCACTTTTTACAGGTTTCACTTATAAATACTTATTGAATAGTTACTAATATATAGTTTTTTTTTTTTTTTTTTTTTTTTTTTTTAAGAGACAATGAACGGAGGAAGGAAAAACACAGATAAAACAAAAAGGTCCATGTGCCTAAAGGCATCCTCCATTCATAAAATGTTTGTAACAACTGGATTTAAACATTTGTAGATTGTAAGTTTGTGGAAAGCAATTCGAGGGAAGTGAATTCCAAAGAGTAGTAGCTCTGGGGATAAATGAATTCTGATATGCAGAAGTTCTGCATTGTGGAGGAGAAAGTGTAAATTCATGGGCGCTCTCAGCTGCCCTAGTTCTACGGGGAAAGATGTGGAGAGGCGGCACAATTGAAGCAAGTTCCTCGGAACAATTGCTGTGAAAATATCTGTAGAATAATGCAAGGGATGCAACGTTTCTTCGTATGGATAATGTAGGAAGGTCCTGTGTGATTGCAGGGTTATTGATTAATCTAATAGCTTTATTTTGAATTTTGTCCAACTGCCTCAATGCAACCACTCCACTTCCACCCCACAGAGGTGAACAGTAATCCATCTGAGAACGCACATGACTTTTATATATTACGGCCAACTGCTCGTCAGTGATTACTAAAAAAAAAAGCTGCACCGACGAGCAGCTTTGGGACGTTGCAATGCTCTTGACACAGTCGCATGATGACGACCGGGAGGGCCCTGTGTCAACGACCCAACCCTGCCGGGGGTGGATATCCGAGGGACCACCAGGTTTGCTCTTAACAATTGCACTGCCATATTTATTTGGTAAAGGTGTATGGTGTTACATGTTGTATGATATGTAGTGGGAAGAGTAGTGTTTTATGGATAGAGGATAGCGATGTAGGGCAATGTCGTGAAGTTGGATGTGTATGTTGTATAAAGAGGGTTTTCCTGATACCCCTGATGTGTGAGGCAGAAAGATATGTATCCAGCTACCAGGGCCTGGGAGAGAAAATGGAATTCAGGCTATTCCCTGAGTCTCCCGAAACCTTGGCGGTAGTACTTCCCTGGGCGGGGCTGCCTACCCCTACTACCTTGTGTCTCTTTCACTTGCACATATTGTTATATAGTTTTTAGTGTCACTTTCACTTATAATAATTATAGAATAGTGTCTCTTTCACTTGCACATAGTGTTTTATTGTTTTAGTGTCACTTTCACTAGTGTTCTCAGGGTCAGTGCCACTTAGAAGTTTACCAGGATGTGGAAATCATCGTGGCAAGGCGTGATGCACAGTGCTACCTGACATTCCTGGCACTGATACGAGGTTTTGGTGGTTGTCTGGGGTCTTCGGGTGGTGTGGCTGCAGACATGGCACCGTTTCTGGGTCTTGCGACCAGCAGCTACTGGAAGGGCGACGATCCTGTGCTTCCTGTGGTGTTCGGAAGTGTATGTGCGGTCCATGGTGCCAACTCCTGGCATATGTTGAGCTCGTGGGGAATCCTCAGGCACGGCATATTCCCCAATGAGATCCAGAATGAGCTGTTTCTGGAATCTCCGAAGGTTGGTGTACTTCCTGGGCATTGTGGGGTTCATCAGCTTGTACAGGTTGTACGCGTTGAGCACAGACACATCCATCATGTGCAGGAAGAACTTCTTATACCACCTGCAGGAGGTCCGCAGGCAGTCGATGAAGCCGACCTGCATGTCTGACTTGTCAACCAGATGCATGTTTATGTTGTAGTCCATAACTGTGTCTGGCTTCATGATGGGCTCCCTGGTCCTGTGGTTGACTTTGCCAGAGTCAACCAGGTTGCCCTTGTGGATGGTGCTGATCATGTTGACCTTCCTTTGGTCGTGCCAATGGATTGCCAGCATCGGACCATGTTGCTTGAGGAAGATGTCCTTCTTCTTGGTCTTTTGGGGGAATTCCGGCATGTTCTTCCTCGTCCCCCGTACTGTGCCCACAGTCTGGGTTTGCTGCCTGTTCAGGTACTTGGTGAGGATGGGGGACGTGCAATAGTTGTCCGTGTAGAGTATGTGGTTCTTGTTGAAGTAGCGATCCATCATCGCTTTCACCACTGCTCCACTGAACCCTATTTCTTGATCTGCAAGATCCTCACCCTCCTTCCCACTGTAGACAATGAAGTCCAGCACATAACCCGTCTTACAGTCACAGAGGACGAAGAGATTGATGCCGAATCGATGTCTCTTGGATGGTATGTACTGCCGGAAGTGAAGGTTCCCCCGGAACAGCACAAGAGACTCGTCGATCACAACCTTTTGAAAAGGCTTCAAGAATGTGGAAAACTTGGCCTTCATCATGTCGTAGAATCCCCTTATCTTCCACAGGCGGTCTGTTTTGTGTACATTGGTGTTGGTAACGAAGTGCAGGCTACCAAGTATGGCGAAGTAGCGGTCCCGGGACATAAGTTTGCCAAAAGCAGGTGTGGCAATTATGTCGCCTGTGATCCAGTAGTCTGCCAGCCGATGCTTCTTCACATGTGCCATGAGCATGGTCAGTGTTACGAACACATACATTTGGGCAATGGTGACAGGCTTCCAGGCCTTCATGTGGGAACTATGGATCTTGCCGCTGAGGTGGTCACTGAGGGCCTTCTGCTTATTGGTCTCATCGACAACATATGACATGACCTCATTGTCGAAAAAGGCTTTGAAAAGCTCGGCAGGTGTTGAGTTGGGTCCCCCAGAGAAAGATGGATCAATCCCTGCAGCATTTTGGGCGTCATCGAATGTGGCATCTTGTGGCTGAAAGGTGGCCCCATCCTCCCACGTCCAGACATCAGCATGCCTGGCACGGGGACGGGGACAGGCAGCAGGGGCGGCAGCAGCAGGGGCGTTGGCAGCAGCAGGGGTGGCCTGGCCACGTCCGCGGCCATGCCCACGCTGACCAGCAGGGCCCCTGGCACGTCCATGTCCCAGGGCACGGCCACCCCGAGCACGGGGACGTCCAGGGCCACGGCGGGGTGCTGGGTCGTCCACCCACTCAGCTTCGTCCACAACAGGGTCGTCTGGCAGGTCATAATTATCATCCCCAAAATCTGCACTGTGGTCGTCCATATATCTTGAAGGGCGGCCATATTCGTGGGTATCTTCTGGGTCATAGGTGGGATCCTGGTCGTCAGTTGGTGGTGATACATCAGGTGGCGACTGCTGGCGTGGGCGGCTAGTGGGTGGTGAAGGTGAGCTAGTTGGCTCTGAAGTTTTGAGGCGACGATGAGAGCGTTTTAGGGGCAGCTTAGGGCCTGAGGTGCTGCTTTGTGGCCATGAACAAGGCCCTTCTGGAGGTGCGTTGACCACTTGCACCACTTGCACCACTTGTTGATGGCTGTGGGTCATGCGGGTACAATACCGCACCACTTGTTGATGGCTGTGGGTCATGCGGGGCCAATTCCGCACCACTTGCACCACTTGTTGAGGGCTGTGGGTCATGCGGGGCCAATGACGCACCAGCCGCGGGTGACGAGGGCCTGGGAAACAAAGGAATAGGCCTACCCACGCTCAACTCTTAACTCTCATCCTCACTATCAGCATCTTCACCTCTTTCCCTTTTGGCCGCCTCCCGTGCCTGCTTTCTTGCACTATCTAGCACAGCTCTCCTATAAAAGTAACAGGCTATTTTTGCCGGGGAAGGAGTCCCCACAGCCGACGCCGGGGTCGCAAGCGTGCGCGCCGGGTCACGTTCACGTGATGCGGGTAGGACACTTCCCATTTCACCCACACTTTCATCACCTTGATGATGTTCACCGCATCCAACATTGTCATCAATATCATCATCACTATCGTCATCATCAGTGCTATGAAAGCCCTGGAATTCTTTGCCATCTTCCACTTCATCAACATCTTCACTAACCACATGCTCCTCGTCAAAATCACTCTCAATCTCACTAAGGTCATGATCACTTAACTCATGTAACACACGGGCAAGACCACCGGGACTTAGCAACGTTTTCTTGGTCGTTTTAGCTTTGCCTTTCGTAGGCTTACGGGTCGCGGCGGCGGGCGTCGATTCGGACACAGCGATTTTCTTTGGGTTAACTCCAGCCATCTTGGGTGCGAGATAAGAACTGATGCTGCCTGGTAGTTTGTGCTTGGTGGCGCTGCGGTCGCCCACGCACAAACAAAAATCCGCCCGCGCAATTTGAACACTTTGATTTTGATTTTGCCTCATATGAGGCCTCCCGGACTCCTAACCATAATACGTTTTGCCTCATATGAGGCCTCCCGGATCCCATGGGTTAAAGATTAATAACTAGGTTAAGATTTTGATATACTTTCTAGTCTTAAGTATACTACATTTTTTGGTAGGTCTTGGCCTCATACCACTGAACTTTTCTCATATGGCTTTTAGTGCTGGTCACTGACAATGCTCATGTATTTTCTCGTCACATCCTGTACAGTACTCATATTCGGCGTATGTCTGTATTTACTCATTACATTATGGGTCTTCCTGCTTTCTTCCGGAAGGAGGGGGGGGGGGGGGGGGGGCATCTTGGACTTCATATTATTAATTATGAAATGCATTATTCTTTGTCTTAGGCTAAGTTATCCCATGGAATAAGACTTGACTGTTTTTTTTTGTTTTTTTTTTCTATATTCCAACTTACTTCCTCTCAGGCATAGGCTGAGAGCCTTAACCCTCCAGCCCCGGCTATGTATTACATATATATTCCTCAAAACCCGGGTGTTTTGGCCGAAAAACGTCTAGGCTAGGCTACCGTATATTCGTTAATCAGACTGCTTCCCGCATTCCCGCGCATCCCCAAGCATAGCTGTGTTATTTACCTGTAGAAGTAGAGCTCTCTAAGTCAACTGGTTGAGCTGTGATGATGATTTCATTGGAGATAACTTTATGGCCAAAACAGCCACTTTACACCACTTTTCGATACTTAACAACAACATACAGGCACACACGAACAAGCGACGCTCTCCTTCTTGTGGCCGGAGATGCGGGGCGTCAGTCCAGCCGGCTGTTGTTTACATGCGTCGGACCGACGCCTCGCACACGAAGCTCACAGGCTTTCAACCACTGGGCGTTCAAGAGCCCTTCCGGGTACCTGTTATATGCTTTTTTATGGGCGTTCAAGAGCCCTTCCGTGGTGAGAGGGTTAACATTCACCGCTTTACAATGAACAGTGAAGCCTGTGAGGTCTTGTTCCAGTCTAGGGAGTGAGACATGTGAAGCACGTAGAGTACAACGAGCACCTGCCATCTTGCCTTCACATGAGGCACGGTGCTCACTCATGGCCCGAAACGACCCCATCTCTGAAGCCACCTCGTTCCCGTGCTTCACTGTCTCACCCCCTACACTCGACTCTCACACTTACACACACACAACGCCACCTGTTGAGCAGATAACTCACCAGTACTGTACTTGACCTCTCTTGATATGCACCTGTCAGTACACTCTTTATATAAACTCTCTTGTTTAAGTCGGTCTTTCCATGGTCCTGATATTAAATAAGGGCTAAGTTTGTGTTTTCTGCTTGGATGTCCGCCTCCAATTTGTTACTCTAACTCTACGTTGGAGACATAGAGGCTACTACTAAATTGGGAGGTTTGACACCCTCCAAAATACCAAAGAAGGAAAATCTTCTATTTGGTAGTAGCCTCGGAGTATCCAACGTCATAGTATCCCGCCCTCACACCGTACCCCTGCCCATCCAATCTTACCTCTGTGTAACTTGATACCTCGATGCTCTTCCAGCCCAATCGGGCTAGGAGGTACGCCCATGACAACGGAGTAAGGAGCCAGATAGGATGGCCAAGATTCTGCAATTTTCTCTTTTCTTTCTCATCAATATTTTCAATTTTCCTTTAAATAGTAGCCTCAAAAGTGTGTACAACGTACCTAGTAGAGAGTAAGGTGCTACTCTAGATGTTATCGATTTAATCGCGCTAGTGATTACGATAATTGCCCGCTCTAGAACGGAACGGAATTATACGATAAGTATATAGCTCTACGTTGGATACTCCGAGGCTACTACCAAATAGAAGGTTTTCCTTCTTTGGTATTTGGGAGGGTGTTAAACCTCCCAATATTAATTGCATCTATTTAACAAAGCGTACAGATTATATGTACAATTAGTTCTAAGAATTATGAGGTTGATCAGCTATAGAAGTATGTTCTCTGACAAGTTTATGAGTCTCGAAGTGAGAATCTTATCATATAGCTGAAATATGTTCTCTGACAACAAGTTTATAAGTCTCAAAGTGAGAATCTTATCATATAGCAAAAAAGTTACTTCTTCGAAGTAACGCACTGCTTTCCCTCTTCTATATTTTTTATATATTGTATGTAAACAATAAAAAAAAAAAAAAAAAATTTGCTGTGCGATTCTTTTTTCTCTACCTATGGTATTGTTAGTGGTTTGATATTGTTACGAATGTCCCCCTCCAGTCTTGAGATATCAGGCATATCGTCAAAGATGGAGGGGCCACTAATAAATTATAGGTTTGATCCCCGGAGGGGAGAAGAGAAAACCTAATATTTAGTAGTGGCCCCGAAATCATTGACGATGTAGGGCCCTCCCATCCATCCCCTTCCCATTCGTTGATATCTTGAGTTTAGTCTTAATATGTCAGTGAAGGCGGAATGGCATCTCTCTTGCCACGGTCTGGGCTAGAATCCACGCGCAAGAAATCCACGAGATGGAAAGCTATAGCAAAACAAGTTTTGAGTTTAATTTTTCTCTTTTATTTTTTACAAAGTTTTTTCGTAGTGTGTACCCCAATCATAAGACGATTCCATAAGAGAAGTAGCGTTACGCTTATGATGTAGTACTCCTGATTCCCCGCGGCGGGAGTTTCAAACTGGCTACCCGCGGGCGCTTGAAAAGAGGCTATTATATTAATAGGCACATCGTAAATGATTTCGGGGCCACTACTAAATATTAGGTTTTCTCTTCTCCCCTCCGGGGATCAAACCTATAATAGTGACTCTAAGCACAAAGACAATTCAGTTTCTGAAATCATTGTGAAACAAAGGGACCTTCTGAAAAATACCACTATAGGTCCAGAAAATAGGAGAAGTGACCAAGAAAATTAAGTTTCAGGAAGCACAATCAAGAAACATGTGCTCCAAAGGTAAATCTGGAACTGGGAGATACGCCGGCAGACATCAACTTCAGCCAGCCTTCACCAAATAGCTCTCCTAGTTTAGTAGACACAGAGACCCAGAACAGCAATATTATAAATAGTACTCCAACACCGTCATCCGCCACTGCCCAAGAAATTCAAGAACCTGCTGAAACTTCTTAAAATAGGGTCCAGAGACTCAGAGAGGTACCGGAAAGAGCAGCCACAAGAAGAAAATTGTTGGAAAATATGAAATCTGCCCATACTGTACTAGCCTCAGGCCTAGTTGGTGAGCATCGAGCCTCACGGTTTGTTGTACTAGCCTAGGGCCTAGTTGGTGAGCATCGAGCCTCACGGTTTGTTGTACTAGCCTCGGGCCTAGTTGGTGAGCATCGAGCCTCACGGTTTGTTGTACTAGCCTCGGGCCTAGTTGGTGAGCATCGAGCCTCACGGTTTGTTGTACTAGCCTCGGGCCTAGTTGGTGAGCATCTAGCCTCACGGTTTGTTGTACTAGCCTCGGGCCTATTTGGTGAGCATCGAGCCTTATGGTTTGTTGTACTAGCCTCGGGCCTAGTTGATGAGTATCGAGCTTCACTATAGGTAGCGCCAACGAACTTGACAATAATCTGGACCCCTTAACTTCTTATAACTCAAAATTAATAGAAGCAATCGGGCAACATTTCTATAATTTGGGAAGAGTCCACCAGGAAATTGGTGTGGTAATTTACAGCCAGTTTGCTCAAGGCCCTTTTGAGTTATGAAGAGGTCAGGGATCGAGATAATTGTCAAGTTTGTTGGCGCTACCTTTAGTTGGGGTAGCTTCCAGCCTACCTAGCTGATCCAAGAGCAGGGGGCTTTGGATACCTCCTCCTGGTCGGCTGTGGTAGTGTCTACTTTTGCCGCACTCCTCCTGTCAATGGTGTTGAGGGCGAGAAGGGCTCAATTGGACTCTGTGCTTCTTTGTGGGCTACTGGTAGCCATCTCGGGGTGGAGGTTGGTGGCGTGGGGGCCATTCCAGGTGAGAAAGGCATGCTGGGGCTCTGTTATGGTGGTGGTTATGTCCATTTGTACAGGAGACTGGTGTGGTGGTGATTGATGCAATTTTAATGCTTGGCATGATATCACTTCACTCACTACATTAATCCGGGAACGGCGAGAACACTCTTAACCCGGGAACGGCGAGGGGGGGGGTAATGAACTAGCTCCCCATGGGTGAGCATATGGGCTCCATTCAGGCCTATAATCGTCATTTTACGATAAATATCGTTATTACCTATTCATATGAGCCTATTTAACTTCACTATGAAGATAGTAACCTGTAACAACAATCAAACCAGTGAAAATATCATTTTTCTGGTCAAAATCGTGAATATAGATGGACCAGCCCATTCATGATTTATGGAGAAAATTGAGGCAACCCCTCCCTCCACGAGGCCTCAAGCCACACTGAGCCTACTCATACACACACTCGCTTGTGTAACACACCCGCTAGGCACGTAAGCACATCCCCCACACAGTTTGCTAATGTTAGCACAAAAATTTACCAACAAATTAGAGAATAACAGGGAAAATAGGTGATAATTGAAGGGGGAGGGGAAAGGGAGGAAGGAGGGGATGTGAAGGAGTGATATGAGGTATAGGCAAAAAAAAAAAAAAAAAAAAAAAAATGTTTAGTGCTGTTTAACCCGGGAACTGCGGGAAGACTCTTAAGAGTTCCCCCGGCGGACTGCGGGAAGACTCTTAAGAGTAAGGCTATTAAAAAATCCATTTAAAACACCCCAAAAAAAAAATTTGTATTGCCCCTGGGCCATGCCAAATATCACTCCTCCACCTCCCCTCCTTCCCCATCTCCTTCAGTTATCACCTATTTTCCCTGTTATTCCCTTATTCTGTGGTATATTTTCGTGCTAACATTAGCGAGTTGCAAGCAGGGCATTGTCATCACTGTTAGCAAGCGAGTGCAAGAGAGAGAGAGAGTATCGATCGACAGTCTCTCTCCAGACGTGGGGAAAAGTGGTGGGAAGGGAGGTTGCCTCAGCCAAACATTATGTAACTCCCGGCCTGTATCGCCGATTTTGACCATCCAAATGCTGTTTCCACTTGTTTTATTGTTGTAACAGGTTAATACCTTTATAATCAATCTATAATAGGTGCATATGGATAAGTATTAATGCTATTTATGGTAAAATAACGATGTTAGTGATGGGAACAGCTCAAATACATCAGCACAGGAGTGTGGTGTCTCATACCCCCCATGCGCACTTCAGAGGTTAAATGTTTTTTTTAGGCCTCCCTCTTAAGAGCTTTGCCGCCGTCGCCCAGTAAAACCTCTTAAGAGCTTTGCCGCCATTTACGGGTTAAGAGGTTTTGGTGGGCAAAGGCGAGAACACTCGTAAGAGGTAAGGCCTAAAAAAAAAAAAATTTAAAAGGCCCCAGTAGCACTTAAAACAAGTGAAATGCTGATTAACCCGGGAACTGCGGGAAGACTCTTAAGAGTTCCCCCGGCGGACTGCGGGAAGACTCTTAAGAGTCAGAAAGAAAAAAAAATCAATTTTAAACATCGAAAAAAAAAAAAATGCCCTTCAGCCATGCAAAATATCAGTCCTCTACCTCCCCTCCTTCCCCACTTTCCTCCCTTCCTTCAGTTATCACCTATTTTCCCTGTTATTCCCTTATTCTGAGGTATATTTTTGTGCTAACATTAGCGAGTTGCAAGCAGGGCATTGTCATCACTGTTAGCAAGCGAGTGCAAGAGAGAGAGAGAGAGTATCGATCGACAGTGTCTCAGTGGCCTTGGGGGAAATTGGCGGGAAAGTAGGTTGCCTCACCCATACATTATTATTTTTTATTTGTTTATTTTATTTTTTAAAGAGACAATGAACGGAGGAAGGAAAAACACAGATAAAACAAAAAGGTCCATGTGCCTAAAGGCATCCTCCATTCATAAAATTTTTGTAACAACTGGATTTAAACATTTGTAGATTGTAAGTTTGTGGAAAGCAATTCGAGGGAAGTGAATTCCAAAGAGTAGTAGCTCTGGGGATAAATGAATTCTGATAAGCAGAAGTTCTGCATTGTGGAGGAGAAACTGTAAATTCATGGGCGCTCTCAGCTGCCCTAGTTCTACGGGGAAAGATGTGGAGAGGCGGCACAATTGAAGCAAGTTCCTCGGAACAATTGCTGTGAAAATATCTGTAGAATAATGCAAGGGATGCAACGTTTCTTCGTATGGATAATGTAGGAAGGTCCTGTGTGATTGCAGGGTTATTGATTAATCTAATAGCTTTATTTTGAATTTTGTCCAACTGCCTCAATGCAACCACTCCACTTCCACCCCACAGAGGTGAACAGTAATCCATCTGAGAACGCACATGACTTTTATATATCACGGCCAACTGCTCGTCAGTGAAGAATTCTCGAACTCTGTACAGGAGTCCCAGTTTTTTAGAGGCATTCTTAGCAATGCTTCTAACATAATGTGTCCAGCTCAAGTTAGTAGTTAATGTTACACCGAGAATGTCAATACTAGGGGAAGTGGGAATATTTACATCATTAAAAAATATATGGGAGTCAGTGAGATTCTGTCGGTTAGAAAATTGAATGTATTTGGTTTTCTGTGCATTAAAGGAAACTAGATTCTTTTGTCCCCATCCATTAATTCTAGAAAGGTCCTGGTTCAGAGAAATTGCAGTGTTTATTTTTGAATTTATAAGATCGGGTTGGGTGAAAGAATTGGTAAATGTGAAGGAACTGTGGAGTGTTGAGTCATCTGCGTAGGAATGTATTGGATTATGAGTGGTAGATATGAGATCATTGATATGAATGAGGAACAGAATTGGGGCCAAAACTGATCCCTGGGGAACACCAGCATTTATTGAATGAAATTGAGAATAAAGGCCATCTACCATTACACATATTTTTCTGTTATGAAGATAAGAAGAAATTAGTGGAACTAATGATGCAAGGCCATAGTGTGACATCTTCGACAATAAGGATTGATGCCAGACTCTATCAAATGCCTTTGATATATCCAGTGCTATTGTATGTGTTTCACCATGTTGGTCTGTAGCTTGGTTGATTTGATGCGTAAGAAGGCAAAGCATGTCTGCAGTTGATCGACATCGTCTAAAACCATATTGCCTATCACTGATTAATTTATTATTCTCAAGATGCTTAATTATGTGATTATTTAATATAATTTCAAAGACTTTACCAAGAATGGAAGTTATAGCTATTGGTCTGTAGTTTGATGGATCTGAAGAGGCACCTTTTTTAGGAACTGGATGGATGTTTGCTTCTTTCCAGGGTACTGGGAAGCATGAGGTATGAGTACACAGACGGAACAATTTTGCCAATACAGGAGCGAGCACCAAGGAGCAATTCTTAAGTACTATTGGAGGAATTTCATCTGGACCAGGAGCCTTATCTACTGAGAGATTCTGCAAAATAGTTTTGACATGTCTGGTGTGGATCTTAAGTGAGGGAATTTCAGGCGAATTAAAATTAAGTACAGGGACATCTTGATTTATTTCATCTAAGGTTGAGTTGGTGGAGAAAATATCCGCAAGAAGGTTAGCTTTACCTCGTGGGTCACTTACAAGATTGCCAGTCGGAGATTTTAATGGTGGAATGGACGAAGCAGTAGTGAAGTTGGATTTAAATGAGTTAAGAGTAGACCAAAATATTTTGTTATCATTTGGATTATTTAGAAGTTTATTTGCCTGCTTGTGGAGAAAGTTTGATTTAGTTAGGTTTAATACAGTTTTGGCATGATTTCTGATGTTTCTAAAGTAATTAAAGGCTTCATGAGATTTTGATCTTGTGTATGCATTGTAGGCTATTGCTTTTTGTTCAGTTACTCTAGCACAATTATGGTCAAACCATTTAGGTGAATTAGATCTTTTACTGTACTTTTGATGAGGAATAAAAGTTTCCATTCCAATTTTTACAAAATCTTGTATGTGGCTCAAGGTGGAGTGTGCATCATTAGAAAAGAAAGAGGTCCAGGGAATATCAATAAAGAAACCTTGAAGACCCTCCCAGTCTGCCCTATCGTAATGCCATTTAGTCACCAAAACAGGTTCAGAGTGGGAAGGTGTGGTAGGTGATAGACAGGTGGCCTGTATCAGACAGTGATCAGAAGATCCAAGCGGGGACCTCACTGTAACATCATAATTTTCTGAATTGGTTGTTAAAAATAAGTCCAGTAGGTGGGAATTATGATTAGGATTATCTGGTACACGGGTGGGTTGGTTGACTAGTTGAGTGAGATTAAATGAGTCTGCAAATAGCTCACATTCAAGACCAGCATCATCAGTCCTGGCTGAATGAGTGAGCCATTCAACATTATGGACATTAAAATCACCCAACACAGTGATTTCAGAAGAAGCATTTAAGTTGAGGACACTGAGTTGTGAGGACAGAGAATCAAAAAGACTTTGCTCTGGAGGAGTATTTGGGGAACGGTAGATGCAACATATGTATTTAAATTTACCAGCAGAAATTAATTTGTATATAGAATAATCAAAATAGGGACAATTGAAACTAGTAACCTCCTCCAGGGCAATTTCAGATTATGTAACTCGCGGCCTGTATCGCCGATTTTGACTATCCAAACGCTGTTTTCACTCGTTTTATTGTTGTAACAGGTTAATACCTTCATAATCAACCTATAATAGGCGCATATGTGTAAGTATTAATGCTATTTATGGTAAAATGAATATTTTAGTGATGGAAACAGCTCAAATACATGTGCACAGGCAGAGGTGTCTAATTACCCCCATGTGCACTTAAGAGGTTAAGTGAGATAATTCCCCTCCTTCCCCCCACCCTTCAATTATCACCTATTTTTCCTCTTATTACCATATTTATTGGTGTATTTATGGTGCCAATATCTCCAAGCCGATCCTAGGGTGTGGTGTTGCATGTGTCTATGCGTGGGAAAGACAGAGAGAGAGAGAGAGACAACCTTCACACCCTCAGTCTCTCTCCAGGCACCGAGAGGGGAGGATATACGTCGCGGATGCCTCACATTTCATTAATGACCGGTCGGCAATAATTCGCATTTTTGACCATCCAAACACTATTCCCACTTGTTTTATTATTGTTACATGTTACTATCTTCATATTAAACGTAAAATAGGCGCATATGAATAAGTAATAACGATATTTATCGTAAAATGACGATTATAGGCAGGAATGGAGCCTAATATTGCCGCCCAGTAGTATGGTGTTCACTACACACAGCTCACTGTTCAAAGGTTAAGTTTGTCTTCCAATATTTTTTCCAACTTTATATTTCCATACCATTGGTGGTGTTCAACTACCAACTATCCTCACTCAACTCTCACATTTTTCTTGGAATTCTATCCTCATCTTTTCACATGGCCATACTTCTCTTTATCTACTCAACCATCGAGCATCGATGTGCTCCAGGGTGCTCTGACATTGTCGCTGAGATGATAAAAGCCTCAGGGCAGACTGGTGTCCGCTTAGTCACTGAGATACATACATACATACATAACATTTTAAGACTGAGTGTTCCACACATACGTGCAGTTTCAGTCTCTTGTCCTAATGGCGGCGTTCCAGGTAACCCTGTTAAGGGCTGCTTCACTTGTCAAGTTCTTGAATTTAAGATCGGCACGTATAGTCCGATCCCAGGTCTTCCTCGGTCCACCCCTTGGTGCAGCTCCCTCCACAATCACAGACCTGCTTTTTTCACCCAATTTTGTTCATCCATTCTCTCCACATGTCCATACCATCCCAGTCTACTTGTACGCATCACCTCGCTAATACTCTTTATACCTAAACGTCTCCTCAGCTCAACATTTGTTATTCTATCCTGTAGCCTGGCCCCACACATCCATCTCACCATTCTCATCTCATTACGTTCCATTCTGTTGACATCCTCTACTTTAACGGTCCATGTTTCTGAGGCATACGTCATTGCACTTCTAACACATGAGGCATACACCTTTCCCTTCAGGGGAGAGGCATTCTTTTCATGGTCAGGATTGGCAGCAGTTCTCTGAACTTCCCCCAGCCACACCTAATTCTAGCAACAGTGGCAGCCTCGGCCCCACCACCGGCAGAGATGGTATCTCCTAGGTAACAAAACTTGTTCACCAGCTCCAATGACTCATTTCTAAAATTCACAGCCACAGGATCATCACTTAACACAAGCTCGCCTTTGCACACTAAGCACTCAAATTTCTCTATTTCTGACTTATCCTTCGGCAGGGGTCCCTTTATTCTACTACAGCGCTTACTCCCATGGTGTACCCAACATCGACAGATGCTACATTGAATTGAGTTAACGCCCACTCCCTTTCCACACACTGCACTTGGGTATGCACCGCTCTTTTCCACATTGCCTTGTCTCACTCTACAATGCATAACCTTGGTTTTGTTAATATTGACTCTTAAACCCTTGCTCGCAATGCCCTCTCTCCACTCTCTGAATTTGGCCTCAGCATCTTGCATACTGTCAGCTATTAAGACTAAATCGTCTGCATAAAACAGTTCCAGCGGGAGTCCGCCTCTAAAAACTCTAGACAGTGCCTCCAAGACCATAATAAAGAGGAGGGGGCTTAACACTGAACCCTGATGGACTCCAACACGGACTGTGAACTCATCACTCAGTACACCCTTCACCCTCACCGCACTTCGCGAATCCTCATACATCTTCATTATCACACGCACCAGCCACTTTTCCACACCAAGTTTCCTCATAGCCCACTGCACAACATCTCTAGGCACCTTATCAAAGGCCTTCTCCAGGTCTACAAACACAAAGTAAAGATCCTTGCCTTTTAGTAAGTATCTTTCCTGTATCTGCCTGACTATGAAGATAGCATCGGTTGTACCCCGTCCTGGCATAAAACCAAACTGCATATCATCAATGGAGATGCTTTGCCTGATCAAACCCTCAAAGACTCTCTCACAGACCTTCATGATTTGGTCAAGCAATTTCAGGTCCCTATAATTTCCTCTATCTAGCGCATCCCCTTTTCCTTTGTATATATTTACTATTACACTTTTGAGCCAATCCTCTGGGATTTTCTCATCTTTAATAATGGTGTTTATCAACTCAGTGACTAAGTTTACACCAGTCTCCCCGGAGGCTTTTATCATCTCAGCGACAATGTCAGAGCAACCTGGAGCTTTACCGTCCTTCATTTTATTGATTGCGTCGCTCACTACAGCTGGTGCTATCAAAGGAGGGGGCCCAGATATTGGTTTTTCGATACTAAGCTGTTCCTTATCCCATTCAAACTCTACATTTAGCAATCGCTCATAGTGTGCCTTCCATGATTCTCTGATTTCATTTTCTGCATACACAATCTTCCCATTATCATTTCTAACACACTGTTCACCTATAATATCCCTACTGTCATTTTTAACTCGCCTAGCTAGGTTGAAGATCCCATTGGGATTGTCAGTGTTACAGACTTGTTCGAGAACCAGGTCCTTAATGCCTTTTTTAGCATTGTAAATAACTCTTTTGGCTGCCTGGTATTCCTCCTTGCTGCCTCCCTTCAGCCATGCTTTGAAGCATCTCCTTTTCTCTTTCACAGCATGTTCTGCCTCATCGTTCCACTGTGGGGATCGGTTTTTACACCATACCCGAAAGAGGATTTATGGAGCTCCGATCTTACTCTCAACCATCTGAACAATTTTACCAACACACCTAAACTTCGTTAAATGCGGAAATAGCCTCACGAAAATATCATGCCCTGGTGGGGGCACGAACTCTCGACCCTTGGGTGTGAGGCAGACACCTTACCAGTTAGACCAATAGCGGCTCGCTTGGTGTAGTGACTAGCGTCTCGGACTTCCACCCAGAAGGCCCGGGTTCGCGCCCACGCTCGGCGCATTAAAGATTTTTCACAAGCACTGAGTCGTTACCATCCCTCATGAGCAAAGGGATGGGATAGTAGTACAGGACCCCAATGGAAATACGCCTAATCGGCCTTATTGAGCTATCCTTAGCTAGCTTAGCATGCGCTAGCTTTAAGAACTATTATTATTATTATTATTATTATATATCCCACTTGGCCTGTTCGGCTCAGGGTATTTCCGCATCCGAGGTCTGTTTAGGCTAGCCTACTTTCACTGACTTTACACCACCACCAGATCTTATTCCTGGGGTGACCCTTTGTTTTCCCACAGATTTTGTCAGTGGCAGCGATAAGGCTATGCTTAACCCGCTGAGCCCCAGCTAGTTAGTAATAAAAGTCCCACCCAGGCCCAGAGGGTTGAATTATTTTTTTCCAGAAACAATAGTGAATGGGTTAGGAATGAAGTAAAAACCACGAAAAACCGATCAAAAAGCTCAAAAAATGGTCCTACAGAGCCCCCGAAAACGGATTTTACAAGAGTAAAAAATTTAAGTCAATTTCCCCCCAAAAAAGGTTTTTGCGTGCTCACGCGCACGCGGTTGGACTTTGAGAGTTTTCAACCATCGGCATGGTTGCATGGGATACTTACACAGTTCCCATACAAATCTGAGCCCTCTAGGTGCCATAGGACCGAAGTAATTACCTGGACGCAACCATTGCGTCGCTGGGTTCTGGTGATCGAACATTGCAGACGCAACACGTGCGACGCTGGGTCTCAGCGGGTTAAGAAAGTTCCATTGACTATTTACATCATTAGGCCTAGCTTCCTTATTTCTATTAATTTCCTCCAGTTCACTATGAAACCTATCCCTAACTTCCTTGTTCTTCAGCAGCCACACTTTCCTTTTGGGTATGTATACCTTTTTGCGCTTAGGATCTCTGTATAAGCTCATGTCGCACACAAGTAGCTTATGCTGGGGGAAACATTCTTCGCTCGGGATGACCTTCACATCTCGAACCAGTTTCCAGTCTTTCCTGTTTACCAAGAAGTAATCTATCTGGCTACTGGAGACCCCAGAGTTATATGTGATCAGATGGCTCTGTCTTTTCTTGAACTTCGTGTTACACACAACCATGTTGAGTGCAACGCAGGACTCCAATATATATTCGCCTTCCAGATTCCTCCTTCCGTAACCATTTCCTCCATGTACCCCCTCGTATCCATCTGCAGATGCTCCCACGTGACCATTCAGGTCCCCCTCCACGATAGTTATTTCATTCTCCGAGAGGCCTGAAATGACACTGACGGTGTCATTCCAGAAGTCCTCTTTTATCTCTTTCTGTAGACCAGCCTGTGGAGCATATGCAGATATCACATTCAGAATTCTTTCACCAACTTTCAACTTCAGAACAATCAGCCTTTCACTAACTCTCGTAATCTGAAGCACACTTTCCGCCAGCTCTTCAGCCACCAGAACACCCACTCCTCCTTTCACTTTATCAGTCTTCACCCCCATCCAGTAGATCCTATATCTTTTCTTTTTTCCGACAATCCACTGTACCCCATGCCTCTTCGAGAGTGTTTCCTGGGTACAGCAGACGTCCACTCGCCTCCTTTCACACATCTCAGCCACTTCATTTGCCCACAGATCCAAACTACCAACATTCACACTAGCAAGTCTGAGATTGTGGAGGGCATTTGTCCTTGTCCTGTGCGTTTTTTATTCATCAGACTTACGTTTCTTTTTAGGTTGTTTAGTCATAAATTGGGTATTACTTGGGTAGATGATAAACACCATTATTAAAGATGAGAAAATCCCCGAGGATTGGCACATAAGTGTAATAGTAAATATATACAAAGGAAAAGGGGATGCACTAGATAGAGGAAATTATAGGGGCCTGAAAATGCTTGACAAAATTATGAAGGTCTGTGAGAGAGTCTTTGAGGGTTTGATCAGGCAAATCATCTCCATTGATGATATGCAGTTTGGTTTTATGCCAGGGCGTGGTACAACCGATGCTATCTTCATAGTCAGGTAGATACAGGAAAGATACTTACTAAAAGGCAGGGATCTTTACTTTGCGTTTGTAGACCTGGAGAAGGCCTTTGACAGGGTGCCTAGAGATGTTGTGCAGTGGGCTATGAGGAAACTTGGTGTGGAATAGTGGCTGGTGCATGTGATAATGAAGATGTAAGAGGATTTGCGAACTGCGGTGAGGGTGAAAGGTGTACTGAGTGAGGAGTTTACAGTCCGTGTTGGAGTTCATCAGGGTTCAGTGTTAAGCCCCCTCCTCTTTATTATGGTCCTGGAGGCACTGTCTAGAGATTTTAGATCCAGACTCCTGTGGGAACTGTTTTATGCAGAAGATTTAGTCCTAATAGCTGACAATGTGCAAGATGCTGAGGCCAAATTCAGAAGATGGAGAGAGGGCATGACGAGCAAAGGTTTAAGAGACAATATTAACAAAACCAAGGTTATGCATTGTAGATTGAGACGAGGCAATGTGAGGAAGAGCGGTACATACCCATGTGCAGTGTGTGGAGAGGGTGTGGGTGCTAACTCGATTCGGTGTAGCATCTGTCGATGTTGAGTGCACCATGGGAGTAAGGCGGCGTAAGCGCTGTAGTAGAATAAAAGGACCCCTGCCAAAGGATAAGTCAGAAATAGAGAAATTTGAGTGCGTACTGTGCAAGGGTGAGCTTGTGTTAAATGATGATCCTGTGGCTGTGAATCTTGGAAATGAGTCATTGAGTGGAAAAGTTTTGTTACCTAGGAGATACGATCTCTGCCGGTGGAGGGGCCGAGGTTGCCACTGTCGCTAGAATTAGATGTGGCTGGGGGAAGTTCAGAGAACTGCTGCCAATTCTAACCATGAAAAGAATGCCTCTCCCCCTGAAGGGAAAGGTGTATGCCTCATGTGTTAGAAGTGCAATGACGTATGCCTCGGAAACATGGGCCGTTAAAGTACAGGATGTCGACAGAATGGAACATAATGAGATGAGAATGGTGAGATGGATGTGTGGGGCCAAGCTGCAGGATAGAATAACAAATGATGAGCTGAAGAGACGTTTAGGTATAAAGAGTATTAGCGAGGAGATGCGTACAAGTAGACTAGGATGGTATGGGCATGTGGAGAGAATGGATGAACAAAATTGGGTGAAAAGATGCAGGTCTGTGATTGTGGAGGGAGCTGCACCAAGGGGTGGACCGAGGAAGGCCTGGGATCTGACTATACGTGCCGATCTCAAATCCAAAAACTTGACAAGTGAAGCAGCCCTTAACAGGGTTGCCTGGAACGCCGCCATTAGGACAAGAGACTGAAACTGTACGTATGTGTGGAGCACTCAGTCTTAAAATGTTATGTATGTATGTACAGTATGTACTCCACATGCATTTAATGACCAGAACTTACTCATTTGTTTTAATAAAAGATTCATACACTGCTCTATCACTTAGACCATCTAACCTTTCACACCAGCTGTCATTCTGAAATAGCTTATCTCCATAACTCTCAGTTTGAACATATCTAACTTCGAAGCTATCTGGTCAATGCAACCCCTGCCATTTCTGAAACCTTCCTGCTGTTCACCTATCTTCTCAACAATTACCCTCTGTAGTGTGTTAATCTCTAAACTACCAGTATCCTTTAGAAAGTCCTATATGGGGGGCTGCAAATATCCTTTCCATAGACACAAACTTTACAGGCTAATAAAGACCGCGCCAGAATGCACACGGGCCCCATACTTTGGTGGCGCGTAGTGACACTAGACAACTCAAGCATCCACAAGCCACAAATCTCCCAGACATATCAGTCACCTGGCAGACATCTAGGAGAGATATACTGCTCTGTCTGGCGATGGCCATGAGAGAGGCAAGATGAGGGAGTGAGGATGAATGCGGGTAGAGGACCGCGAGTTGGAAATCATTTATGGTTTGGAGGACGAAACACTACTCCTACAACACCACCGCCACATGCCTGCCTGGGGTGCACGTACAAATGCAAATGATTTTCGTGCACAATGTGCACTCCCTTTCGGCCCCATGCCAGCCCCAGAGCCACACAACTGCCCAAGCACCCTTCAGTAGCACGATGTGCAGGGGCGAGGGAAAGAAGGACAACACACACCACAGACTCTCATCCTTCCCTCCCTCCTCCTCCTCCTTCCACCACTTACAGTATCCTTCTCTCGCCGCATATTGTTAACCCTTCTCTTTCACATATTTGTTTTATATCAGGCTGCAAACCCATTCCTATATCTTCAACACATCCTCCCCTACAATATAATAATCCGTAGGCAGCATATATACCTCGGAAAACATTGTAATGATTGTAATGAGCTGCTATAAAGCATATTTTTTTTTTATTTTTTTTTTTTTTTTTTTTTTAAGAGACAATGAACGGAGGAAGGAAAAACACAGATAAAACAAAAAGGTCCATGTGCCTAAAGGCATCCTCCATTCATAAAATTTTTGTAACAACTGGATTTAAACATTTGTAGATTGTAAGTTTGTGGAAAGCAATTCGAGGGAAGTGAATTCCAAAGAGTAGTAGCTCTGGGGATAAATGAATTCTGATAAGCAGAAGTTCTGCATTGTGGAAGAGAAAGTGTAAATTCATGGGCGCTCTCAGCTGCCCTAGTTCTACGGGGAAAGATGTGGAGAGGCGGCACAATTGAAGCAAGTTCCTCGGAACAATTGCTGTGAAAATATCTGTAGAATAATGCAAGGGATGCAACGTTTCTTCGTATGGATAATGTAGGAAGGTCCTGTGTGATTGCAGGGTTATTGATTAATCTAATAGCTTTATTTTGAATTTTGTCCAACTGCCTCAATGCAACCACTCCACTTCCACCCCACAGAGGTGAACAGTAATCCATCTGAGAACGCACATGACTTTTATATATCACGGCCAACTGCTCGTCAGTGAAGAATTCTCGAACTCTGTACAGGAGTCCCAGTTTTTTAGAGGCATTCTTAGCAATGCTTCTAACATAATGTGTCCAGCTCAAGTTAGTAGTTAATGTTACACCGAGAATGTCAATACTAGGGGAAGTGGGAATATTTACATCATTAAAAAATATATGGGAGTCAGTGAGATTCTGTCGGTTAGAAAATTGAATGTACTTGGTTTTCTGTGCATTAAAAAGGAAACTAGATTCTTTTGTCCCCATCCATTAATTCTAGAAAGGTCCTGGTTCAGAGAAATTGCAGTGTTTATTTTTGAATTTATAAGATCGGGTTGGGTGACAGAATTGGTAAATGTGAAGGAACTGTGGAGTGTTGAGTCATCTGCGTAGGAATGTATTGGATTATGAGTGGTAGATATGAGATCATTGATATGAATGAGGAACAGAATTGGGGCCAAAACTGATCCCTGGGGAACACCAGCATTTACTGAGTGAAATTGAGAATAAAGGCCATCTACCATTACACGTATTTTTCTGTTATGAAGATAAGAAGAAATTAGTGGAACTAATGATGCAAGGCCGTAGTGTGACATCTTCGACAATAAGGATTGATGCCAGACTCTATCAAATGCCTTTGATATATCCAGTGCTATTGTATGTGTTTCACCATGTTGGTCTGTAGCTTGGTTGATTTGATGCGTAAGAAGGCAAAGCATGTCTGCAGTTTATCGACATCGTCTAAAACCATATTGCCTATCACTGATTAATTAATTTATTTGGCCATATATGCATATAAGCGGATCTTTAGATATGTTAAATTGTAAAACTTGTGCTTATGCGGGCCAACCACACAACTTCTGGCCACTGCCATGAGAAAACCAGATTGTCTAGGATGGTAAAATTTACAGGGTAGATGCGGACTTCCATTTCAAAGACGTTGATGGTATTTTCACTCGATTCAGTAATCCCTATCAAAATAGTCAATCTGCCGCATCGGGCATATCCCTTTCCATCCCAATAAACGCAGTTTAGAGGTTAATACTCTGGCATAACCTTTTTGAATATGCTAAATATATGTATTCCCTTATAACTCCTACATTCTTCATAACCTTCTAGTCATTATTCAATGACCTGAACAATTCTTTTTGTAAGTTCTTAACTTTTCACTCCCATTAATTATTTTTTCCTTTAATTAACTTTTACATTAACTTTCATGTGTTCCAGTTGACCACTAACATGCATACATACAATGATTTATCCTCGTTTTCCATTACAGTACTGTACATACATTGTAACGGCTCAGACGAAGTTACCTTTCCGCAGTTGAAATATAATACAATAAAGTCCTATCACAGCACCGCCCAATCATGTCATCACTTTGGTTGATGTTGGCATAGTGCTAACCGTACCGCAGCAAGACTCAACTAAGTCCAACTGCAGCACCTGCACCTGCAATAACTGCAAACCACACCAGCCTCAACAGTGCTACAACAAGACAGTACCATACCAACTCAACTGTATATTAGGCAACTTGGACTTTAGAACAACAAAATCCTGCCACAACACTGCCCCACCATGTAAACAGTGGCTTTTTTTTTGTGTGTTTAATAAATTAGCTTAACCCTTCCAGCCCGGGTGTCCTTTTAAAAGGACACCGCGTCAGATGGGCCGGTACCCGGGTGTCCTTTTAAAATCCGTAAGCTTGAAAGCCTATTAAGCTTGGTCTGAACGCTGTGCGTCCGACGAATGTAAACAAAGCCGGTCATTGCGTCACCGCACCTCCGAAAACAAGAAGGAGACGTCGGATCAATGTTGTTGTTGTATGATATGACTAAATTAGTGTCTGAAAAGCTCCGATATTGTCAACATCGCGGAAAAATTTGCTCCACGGAAATCGTCATCACAACTGAACCAGTTGACTTAGAGAGCTCTACTCAACGCCAGTCTACAGATTGGAAACCGCACTACGTTTAGGGATGCGTGGGAAATTTCTAGCAGATAAAATAACAAAGATACGGTAGCCTAGGCCTAGACGTTTCTCGGCCAGATCGCCCGGATACGAGCTCCGTCCTTTAGAAAGACAGCCCGGGTCACGAGGGTTAATCAGACCACGTTTCTCAAAAGAACTCTCATATGGCTGGTCCAAAGGATTAGATCAAGATGGACAACCAACCAAGATGATATAGGGAAGGGCAAGAGGGGATTAAATCTAGGGAGATGAAGACTCGCAGACATTTCTTTACATATCAGTTCAGCCAGGCCACATGAGCTCCACACCAGAACTCTTATAGGGCAGGGCCGAAGGATGAGGCAAGAACTGCTACACAACAGCACCAACAAAGAAGCGATCAAGGGTGAATAATGAGAGATCAGGACTAATAAAGAAAAAATCACAGCGAAATGCAAAAATAATGGACTACTGAGAGGAAGGCACACCACGAGGATGCACAGTCAGGGCAGATTGTGTCAGGGACAACGGTAAAGAAACGAGTCACTCAGCTGCACCAGCGGCCAAAGAGACACAGTCAGGTCAGGAGCCAACAATCAAGCTAGGCCAAGAATGAGGGCTCGACAGGGTGGCCCATGATAACTGAAAGGGATAGAAGAACAGATGGGGAAAAACAGAGAAAGAGGAATAAAAGATACGCAAAATTAGTCTAGCCAATGACAAAAATTTGAGGGGAGGGTAACCTTTCCCAATTAAGCCTCGGTCGCTAGCCACGAAGCCTCCCTACACCGTCAAAAGGTGTAGTACCGTACTACAGGGGAATAGAGCTAAAACTGGTCTCAGATTACTGAATGTAGGCTACAACTCACCGACTGAAATTATTCAGTCAAGTGTCTCACCTCTAGTCCGGTCTCGTAACCGAGTAGTCCCGAGTTCAATCCCAGCAGTAGAGCTTTGGATTTTTGTGAGAAGACCGGTTCAGTATGCAACCCAGTTTGGCTATTAAAAATTAAATTTAGATATCAAAGTTCAAAAATAACCTCCCATACATTGATGGCAAATGCAGTGGGATATCTGTGAGATTAGAGAAGTAAAAAGTTCACAAAGGGTGGAGAGGCCTTGGGAGGTGACACTCGTGTGGATGTGTTAATGTTGGGCCAGAGTTGCCAGTTCTCACCATACGAGGGGAAGCTTGTGTGGGGGGGGTGTATTTCCCGAGTTCCGTGACGTCACATCCCCACCCTCTCTCTGTCATTTAGGACCCATGTCAATTCTCTCAGACTCATTTCTCTCTGTTCACTAGAGTCTAAGCTACCTGGATGATGAAGTGATGTAATAAAACCTAAAACTATTGTTAGATATTGAATGTAAAACTTACTCGACTGAAATAATTCAGACGCAAGTGGGATACTGTACCTCTATTGTCTCAGTGGAAGAGTGCCGGTCTTGTAACTGAGTAGTCCGGAGTTCAATCCCAGCAGTGGGGCTTGGGATTTTTGTGAAAAGAACGGTTCAGTATCCAATCAAGTTTGGCTACTAAAAATTAAAGTAAGATATCACAGTTCAAAAATATTCCCCCTTACAAAGGGGTGGTAATGAGTTACTTGAGAAGTGCGTGCGGAGTTACATGGAGGGCTAGACAGACGAATGAGGAAGTAAGAGGGAGGTGTGGTGTGGAGGTAGATGTGCTGGAAAGTGTGAAAAGGAACTCCTTGAGATGGTTTGGCCATATGGAACGTATGGGAAGCGAGAGAATGACTAAAGGGGGTATCACACTGGGCCAATTCTCGCCATTCTACCACAAAAAATGGAGCTACCGCCATTCTCCGGCACAAATCTCACCGTTTGATGGAGCTAGGATGCTGCCCGCACTGGGTGGTAAGCACCGTTCTTTGACGGAGGTAAATTGTCAGCCTCTTTAAAGCTCGCATTTAATCTCATTGATATCTGAAGTATATGACGTCGATACATATATTTTGCTACATAATTGTGTGTTTTGATTATGAGAAGGGCTGTGGATAGACATAAACTACGTGAATTAATGCTAAAATAGCTACACCACTTGCAGCTAAATAAGCAATTCCTACCTACGCCACAGCGATTGGTATAAAGCGAAAACATTCGGTAAGATCCTGTGTAGCGGGAGGAACTGTTTTTCAGATGCCTATTTACTAAGAATCATTGAACAATATATTTAACCTACCCTAACCTAACCTAGTATATTAGTGGACTATTTATGAATGTAAAATGTAAAAATATATTGCAACATTACCAAATTATTGAGATAAATACAGGTCTACCCGCTACACAGGATTATACCAGGCATTCTACAACCTCCGAAAATTTCAAAATATTTCCTCATATATGCTCCAAATATAAAAAATAATAACGCAAACTTGTGGATCGAGTCATATTGAAATATAATTGTTGATATAAATCCATATTACTCTAAATTATAGGTGAAACAACACAATATAAACGATCGCTTAGTGCCGAGGTAACGACAGGGGCGCCGTCAGGCTGTAGCCTATATACTGCGAAAAACTTCCTCATAGATACTTATATAAGCTTCAAACGCAAAACATAGCAACATTAGCGTATAGATTGGGTCCTATTACACAAAATTTGTCAATATCAATCCATATTATTCTACAGTTTAAGTGAAACGCCACACTATAACGATCGAAATATATATTTTGCTAAAAAATTAAGTGTTTTGATTGTGCTGGTAGACATAAACAATTTTCAAGGTGAATTAATGTGTGATAGGATTTGCCGGCGCTACTGGCTGAAAACGGAGACTGGAGATCGAAGAATGGCGAGAATTTGGCCCAGTGTGATACCCGCTTAAGAGGGTGTACGAGAGCGAGGTGGAAGGACAGAGGGGGAAAGGTAAACCGAGAGAGAGGTGGAAGGATGGAGTGAAGAAATATATGAATGAAGGCGGTGCTGGTTGGGAGGAGGGCCGTCGACTGACTGGGGACAGAGGTGCATGGGGCCGTTTCGTTCGTGGCCACCCTTTCGGGGATCACGGCGTCAGGCAATAGATAGACAAATACTATACTATTCATATCACATTCATGGTTAGAAATATACAAAAATATATGAATTCAATCAAATCAATGTTCCCTGCCATAAGTTTATCATATAGTAATGTACCAGCTACTTGCACAGGCAATTGTATACTAATCCATAATAAATACTATTATGCCATCCCCATTAAAACTCAGTGGTCTTTTATTTTATTTTTTAAAATTAGTTTAACCAGACCACTGAGTTCGACAAAAGAACTCTCATAGGGCTGGCCCGAAGGATTAGATCAAGATGGACAACTAATCAAGGCAAGATAGATAGGGAAGGGCAGGAGGTGAACTAATCTAGGAAGGCGAAGACACGCAGACATTTCTCGCCATTTCATCAGTTCAGCCGGACCACATGAGCTCCACATGAGCTCCACAGCAGAGCTCTTATAGGGCAGGGCCGAAGAATGAGGCAAGAACTGCTACACTGCAGCACCAACCAAGAAATGATCAAGGGCGAAGAATAAAAGATCTGGACCAAGGTAGAAAAAAATCACAGCGAGATGCAAAAAATGCATTACCGAAGGGAATCAAGTCAGCTCGGCCACATCAGCAACCGAAGAGACAAATCAGGTCAGAAGTCTACTGCCTAGCCAGGCCAGGGAGACATGAGATATAGGCTGCCCGAGGACAACCGAATGGGACAGAATAAGAATAGAAGGGGAAAAACATAAAAAGAGGATATTAAAAACTACTCAAAATTAGTCAAGCTGACGACAAAAGCTCGAGGGGAGAGGGAGGGATATAACCCTAACCCTCCCCATCAAGCCCCAGTCGCCGGCCCCAAAGCCCCCCAACCGTGACAAGGAGAGTAGTAGTAGGGGGGACTCACTCAGTGGTCTGGTAAGCTACCTGTATTTCACAATATTAATAGATACTGAACCACACAGCACTTGTGATTTTCGGGCTACGACGAAGTTCTATGATATTTTAACCTAAAATTCAAGCTAAAATACCTACCCGATAGCGATATCGTTAGTGAATGCTACTGCCAGCCCTATGAGAGTTTTGTTCTGAAACTCAGTGGTATGGTTAAGCTACTGTGCTGTATATTTAAAACAAAAAAAGTGAATGCTATTTGTATTTTGTACTATTGTTAATATCTTGTCAAATTGCAAATTTAGTAGTAGCCTCTACGTTCCAACGTAGAGCTTATACTATGACGATGTAATCTGCTTCGCTCTAGAGCGGCAATTATCGTATACCCATAGCGCGAATTAAATCGATAACATCTAGAGTAGCACCTTACTCTCTCTACTAGGCATGTTGTACATACTGTACTTTTGAGGTCTTTTTAATAGAAAAATGAAAAGAGAAACGAGAAAGAAAAGAAAAAGTTGTCGACTATAACATTCCACCTAGCTCTTCACGCCGCTGTCAGGGGCGTACCTTCTAACCCGGTCCGGATTAAAGGGCATCTCTTTCGCGCTACTACTCGGGTGCACACGTGTTTATAGTGCTCCGTCATTTTGGTGCCTTCCACTCCTATCTTCGTCACCTTTGGTGAGTTTTGGGCCTTTATTTGGCGCCTGGATTTATAGATAGATGATCCGTGTTGTAGGCACAACGTAAAATGGGCACTCAGGTGTTTAATTAGAGTGTTTGCGTTGAAAGTGGAGGTCTCTCATGTTTTCAGCCCTCTGCGCATGCGTGTCATTGGACGCCGCTAGTGTTTGACAGGCCTTTGCCTTATATTGCATTTATTTTCATTGCGGTTACTTTAGTTTAGGTTTTGATAGGTTCTATTCATTTAGGGCTTCTTGTCACTTACAGTCCATCCTCCTTCAACGCGAGTTTAGGGGCGGCACTGCGCCTCGTGTTGTAGGTATTTCGCGTAGTAGGAATAACACTTTAAATGGAGATAAGGATGTTCGTTTTGGAGGCAAGAAGATAACATTGCATTGAGGGTGGAGATTTTGCAGGTAGGCAGGATGGCAGGGGGCATTATCCATAGCAAAATCATTTTAAAATCCAGTGCGCATCGACGTCATCGCGCTGTAGGTGGGGGGGTGGGGGGGGGGGGTCGCGCAGTAAAAGGAGGCGCCGGATTTGAAGCACTCGGCAAGGCCATTTTGCGTTATATGTTTTCGGCTCGGGTTATATGAGGTTTAGGTAATTCGGGACCCCCCTCGTGTTGAAGGAGGATCGCGTTGTAGGAGCTCGTGTTATAGGAGGATGGACTGTACTGTACTTAGTTTCTGACTTACGCGCATTTTTTCGGTGGCTAGGCTAACTTCGGTGTTTCGAGTGGTGTTATGGTGGAGGGCGCCGACCCGGGATGTCACTTGCCCCATGTTGGTCTTTTAATGTCGCGCTCACACCTCTTTGGGTGTGCGGTAGCTAGTGGCGCCCTTCTTTTTAATATTTTCCTATCACCTAGTACCAATTAGACTAACTTTTTGTGGGTGGCCTAGCCTACGGGGGGCATTTTGTCGTTCGATTCTGTTGCAGCCCCTGGGGTTGTCCTTTGACCCCCCTTTTTATTTGTGGGGTTTGCACCAGTTTTCTGACTACCTCTGGCTTTCCTGATCCCAAATTGTATTCTGCAATTTCCCTTATTTTGCCTGCTTGGGGCCTTGCGATTAGGCTATGTCTTCCTCTGCTCCTCCCTGTTCGTGGGTTACGTCCCACGCCAGGTCGGTCTTTGGTTGCCGTTCCTTTTCTCGAGTCACTGGGGGGCCTACTTGGCAGACGTACACACTTCTCCGTTACATTACTTTCTGTTTTAAGTGTCGTCGGTGAGTGACGCTTCGGTCCTCTGTTACTTGGACCTGGCTCGCCGCTACGCCCTGGAGCGTCGGTATTACCACTCCAGGGCGAGCGTCTGGCACTCATCACCTGTCTTCTTTCACTTGGACCTGGTTCGTCGCTCCGCCCGGGAGCGTCGGTATTGCCGCTCCGTGGCGAGCGTCTGTCACTTCTTCCCTGGCCCTCAGACTATTAATAAGGAGATCGCTGCTCCGCCCTGGAGCGTCGGTATTCCCGCTCCTGGGCGTGCGTATGTCGCTTCGGCACTGTCTTCTCCTTCTTTGGTGCCTGCTTCTGGTCTGTCCCCCATCGGCCCCGCTCTAGGTCGGGCTTCGTGCCGCCCTAGAGCGTGTGTATTGCCGCTCTGGACCGGGCGTGAGGCCGCTATATCGTCCTCCCGCTCAAGCATGACCGCCCCGCCTGGAGCGATGGTTTTTCACGCTCCAGGTCGGTTCGTTTGGTTTTTCGGCTCCCTCTCTTCTTGGTGTCTTCACCCGCCCTAGGGCGCGGGTTCTTGCCCCGCTCTGGGTCGGTCCTACTCGTCTCTGAGGTGCCTTGGTCAGGTTCTGGTGGCTGTGGCCCGCTCTGGAGCGTCTCGGTGTCCGCTCCAGGGCGTGTATACCCGCTCTACGGCGGCGTGTGTTTCACGCTTTTTTGGCTATCCTGTTGTCCCGCCCCCGACCGGAGGGTACCTTGATGGTCCGCTCCTCTCTGGGTTTGGGTTGGGGAGTGCATTGCTACTTGTCCATGCCTGTTGGTGCATCGGTTCTGGTGTTTAATGCTCTTCTCCCTTTTTTCCCAGGCTGTGATACGCTCCACTTTGGGTGCTCTCCTGTACCTCCCTCGTTTCAGCTTAAGGCCTACAGGTAATGTCGCCTTATTTGTTCGCCTGCTTTGGGTTTACATTGGGGGGGGTGGGGGGGGCGAATATGCACTCTCCGTTATGCGGCGGAGGTTTTTCTTTCTCAAGGTCTAGTGAGCGCTTTTGGGCGTCTCCCTCCCCTTGTGATCAGTTTAACCCCTTCAGAATCATATGACGCAGAGGTTGCCGGATTAGCAATAAGAAATGGAGTTTTCTCCCTCTTATAATTACCTCTCCACCATTAGTTTTCTGCCCACAGCTAACTCAACGACGACTGCTGAGGTTGACGTCCCTTACCTAACGGTTTCTAAATACCCCTGCTGGTAACACAGGTTTTCAAGTCTCCCTCATAGGCTCCAAATTGCGTCATATGTCGGAGGGGGTTAACTTGCGACTTTCTTTTTGTTTATGGTGGCGTATTATTGGCCTTCATCCTTCCTTGGGGTTTTTCAAGGGGGGTGGGGGGTTATTATCCTTGTCTGGGGAACGCTACAGCTTCAGGGGTAGGGGCCACTCGCGGGTGGCTTTCTCCCTTTGTGCCTGTCCCAGTTTTCAGGGGATTCTTCTATCTGCTAGTGTTTTTACCTACCTGTATGGGGGCTCAAGAATGGATTTTTCTTCCGGTTGCAGGTGTGATGCCGCTCCCTCTCTGCACCAGGCGGGGATGTGGTAGACCTGTGGTCAGTCCCGGCCATCTGGAATACCCTACCCACGTGGCTTGTTACTCCAGGGATGGTTATTCTCCCAGGAGGTGCGGCCCTTGCCTCATTAATGTAATGGCAGTGGAGTCTCAACCCTCGTCTCCTGCGGCGGCGGAGGCTGCGGCGCGCCTCCTGGCTACGTGGGAGGGCATTTCCCGGTATGTTGGGAAGACCCTACACCGCATCCCTCACTTCAAGGACGAGGATGTTCGGCTACTGCTCCGCCTTCCTTCTGCTCCTCCGTCAGGGCTCCAGGCCGCCCTTCCTCAAGTGCCTCCTGCTGACCTCTCTACGACGTCTTTGGACCGCGGACGGAAGCGGAAGTGTCCACCTTCACCTGTTTGGCCGTCAGAGACAACTACCTTTAGGGCGAAGCGCACTGCACCTCCTGTGCCTCGTGTTGTGTCCCCTCACTTTACCCTGACTCGGAAGACTACACACGACTTGATCAGGGAGATTGAGGCGTCTCAGGCTGCGGGACATCAACCTGTTACTCCCCCGCCTGCCAGCACGTCGACCCCTACACCACAGGTGGTCTCGTTGTTTGGTCCGGCCGTCAATGTACCCGCCCCGCCTCTGTCGCCTCTGGGGTCCCCGGGTCCTGTCGATCCGGCGTTTCGATGTGCCCAGCCCTCTAGTGTGGGGCGTGGTCAGTCGCCTCCTCCGGCAGTGCCAGACGCCGGTGAGGAGGACGAGTGGACTGACGTGGAGGAGGATTTTGAGGATCCTGAAGACCCCGACGAGGGGGTTTGGATGAGGCCTGAGGAGGATGCTGACATTGTTGTCCTGGAGGACTCCCCTCATCCGGCTCTGCACTATACGCCTCCCCCTCGCTTCCCTGCTCAGAGGAGTCGGCTGCGCGTCGACATGTCGACTTCCCCGGAATCGACGTCGCCAGATCGCTCGGCCGCAGCCCCTGAGTGGCTCGAGGCCTTCAACTCCCTCAAAGAAGAGAACTGTGCCAGGTTCGGGGCCTTGCAAGCGACCCTGGAACGGCTTACCGAGGCTATGGTTAGGCCTCCTCAGCTTCCTACTGTGGTTCCTGTCGTTACCCCTCTTCCTCCATTTGAAGATCTACTACCTACTGGCCCAGCAACCCCTGTGGTGGCGGCCGCGGCTCTGCCAGCGCCTACCCCCTCTCCGGCTCCTTCGCCATCTTTCGTCGTGCTGCCTGGGAGCGGGCTGGGGATGGTTGGCCAGCCCGGTAGTGTTCCCCCACTGTCTACGTTTAAGATCCCCAAACGTGTCCTCCCTTCTTTGTATGGCGAGCCTGCGTCTTGGCAGAATGTGGTGGCTACTCACCCGGAATGTGCCGCCACTCATGCACGGGGGGAACGGCCGGTTGCTGAGAATTGGGCTCTACAGATTAGTGCTAAGGGTGTCTTCAGGGCACTGACTCCGGACGGCCTAGTCCCAGAGGTCGATATCCGGCCTCACCCCAGTAGGTCGGATATGCATTTTTTTACGTACCGTCCTAGGGTATCTCCCTCTGGGTCTACCCGTTTATGGTCGGACTACACCCGCCACGACATCTTAGCTGATGCACCCGCTCTGTCAGCCATTGCTGGTCTTCCTCTGGTGAAGAGTGCTCGCGATGCTGAAGGCAACGTCATGCTCGAGCTCACCAATCTTGAGGATGGGCCGTGGGATCGGTGGCTGGCGGAAGGGGTTGATTTTGGCGTCAGGTCGGCTGAGGGCTCTGTTTCTCTCCCGCCACCTGACTCCACTTTTGTGTCTGGGCTAGTCCTGTCATCGTCCGGGGTCTCTCCCACATATTGGTCATGGCTGAATGCCCCTAAGATTGTGTTAGACCAGTTGCCCACGTCTTTCTTCGTGCCATCGGAGAAGAGTGCCCTGGATCAGGATCACCGGCTCCGGCAACGCGCCGCTCGCTTACTCTCCACCCTCCTCCTGCAGTTCCAAATGGCGAGGATTCACCTCAGGCTTCTTGAAGCCGAGCCGGCTGGCGACCTCAAGATGGGTTGGGAGACCTTGCGGCGCGTGCAGCTGCAGCTCGCCCTGAACTCGGTGGGTGACCTTCAGAGTGCCATCCATGAGGCTGCTAAGTGTAGACAGTCAGTCGCTGAGGGTGGCCTTCTGTAAGAAGGCGCCCGCGGAGATCAGGACAAAGCTGCTCCTCTCTGAGCTCGCAACTGAGGGTCTCTTCTCGGATGGTGCGTGGCAAGAGGCTTACCTCTTTGCGTCTGCGGGACGCTTCGCACTCCGTGTTTCTGGGGCGTCGCGGCCTCCCGCAGCCGCTTCCTCCCAAGGTCGTGGGAGGAAGGCCGGTCCGCCGAAAGGACGCCAACCTTGGAGAGGTGCCGTCGATGGGCGACACCAAGGGGGCTGGGGACGGGCCATGCGCCCTTATGTCCGCCGCTCGCCTCTTCGCCCATCTCGTCAGCTCGCCATTGAGGCGTCCTCGCGGCGTACCGACCAGAGGCAGGAGCATCGCCGCCCAGCGCAGGATCCTCTGCGCAGGTTTCAGGGACGCGGTCGCTACAGGGGAAGGGGTGCCCGTGGAGGTCAGTCTAGCCGCGGCAAGACTGATGACTATGCTGGCTCAAAAAACCGCTAGTTACTCCAGATTTTTCCCCCTTCTCTCCCGACCGCCTCCCCGAACGAGTGTTGAGGCTCACACAAGGGGCCCCTACCGGCTTCTTTTGCCCCCACTATCGGCAATGGCCTCGCCGATCGTGGGCGCGTCGGGTTGTGAAGCGGGGTCTGTCCTGGAGGTGGCGGTCAAGGCCTCCTCTCCGACGTCCTCCCCGACATCGGCACGTCTCTCCAGACGTGGCCAAGGTTATCTTGTCAATGCTCGAGAATGGGATTGTTCGGGAAGTCTCACCGCTCAAGCGGGTCTTCCTCTCATGTGTGTTTCTGGTCCCGAAGAAGGACTGCGATGCGATGAGACCGGTGGTCGACCTGTCGTGCCTAAATTTGCATATCGTGAAGACCGCTTTCGGATGCTCACCATCAGTCAGGTGCGGTTGGCGCTCCGTCCCGGCTGCTGGGTGATATCCCTGGATCTCAAGGACGCATATTGCGCCTCGGTTCCAGTGCTATCTGGCGCTCCAGCTGCACGAAAGGGTGTTCACGTTCGACAGGTTGCCCTTCGGTCTCAATATCGCACCACGAGTCTTTACGAAACTCGTCAAGCAAGCTCTGATTCTCCTGCTCCGTCAGGGGATTCAGATCCTGTTTTACTTGGACGATTGGCTCATCTCCGCAGACTCTCCCACTCAATGTGCACAACACACTCTCCTTGTCATCCAACACATCACACGTTTAGGTTTCAAGATAAACGTTCCCAAGTCATGCCTCACCCCGTCGCAAGACGTGACGTGGGTGGGCCTGGACTGGGACATGGCGAGCGCGACCGTCAGACAGAGTCGGGTGAACGCATCGAAGATTCGAAGGAAACTTTTCGCTGCGTTGCACTCGGTCTACCTTACCAGGAAACTCTGGGACTCGTTGATCAGGTCGCTCAATTGGGCGTGTCTGACCATTCCCCTAGGGAGGCTCAGGATCAAACGCCTGATTCAACTGGGCAACAAGGCATTCCCACTGTTGCCTCCACATCAGCTGTGGCCGATTCCGCGCTCGATCCATTTGCTTTTGACACACTGGGTTGTTCGGGGCAAGCTCGCGAGGGCTGTGCCTTGGACTTCGCACCCGCCGACCATCTGGATAGACACCAATGCGTCGAGCGAAGTGGGATGGGGCTACCAGTCAAACATGGGTCACCAAAACCAAGGCAGGTGGTCAGGTCTCACTCACCTACACATAAACGTCTTGGAACTGTTAGTCCCGTTGTTCTTCCTGCGGGATCATGGGCAAGGCCTTACCGGCAGGTCGATGGCCTTCCGGATGGACATGACTGCAGTTCATTGCATACAGAAACAGGGCTCCTCCAGATCCGCGGTGCTTCAGGATCTGGCGGGGAAACTGTTTTTCAGGCAGATCGTTACAACATTACACTGCATGCAACCTACCTGCCCGGGTCTGCCAACCTGTGGGCGGATGCTCTGTCTCGGGGACGGAGCACCCAGGTAGAATGGTCATTCAAACAAAATGTATTCGACGGCCTGGCAGCCTCCTGGGGTGTTCCGCAGGTCGACTTGCTCGCTTCTCGCGAGACGACCAAGTTGCCTGTGTTCCTGACCCGCTGGATTCGCACTCCAGCGGGGGGACCGGACGCTTTCAGCGAGGACTGGAACAGGTGGCAGTCACTGTACGTGTTTCCGCCACCCGACGCACTTTTGATGTGCAAGGTCCTCCACAGGCTGAGAGAATACTAGGGCAAAGTTTGGTTGATCGCGCCCCTATGGCCGGCCCATGCCTGGTACGCTCAGTTGAAACGATGGTGCCCGGATCCCGTGCCTCTGTCGGCAAGCTTCCACTTGGGGTCGATTGGAGACGTAGGGACCTCGTTGGCATTCGCATCGTGGATGTTTGTGAGGCGGGGTGGCTCCCCTTGCTTGGACGATCATTAACTGACAAATTCACTCTACATTGGACACCATCTACATGGAAGATATATGAATCTCACTGGCACAGCTTTACTTCTTGGTTACACACCTCTTCACAGACAACTCCATCAGTGGCGCTTGTTTTTCACCTCAATGATTTATTTGAGGAGCGTCACTACATGTACAACACTATTAGGAACCACCTGTCTGCCATTCGTGAGCCAATTGAGACCCTCACGGGGTTGGTCGTTCCTCAGAAAGAACTAGAGTTCTTCATGTGTGCCTGCTTTCGGCTCAGACCACCCCCGCGTCAGATTCTGGCGGCGGCTCTCAATAGGCTCTCGTCTGCGGCCTACACTCTTCACCCCACACCTGACAGATTACTTGACAAGACACTGTTTCTTCTAGCTTTAGCTACGGGTGAGAGGGTCTCGGAGTTGGCTGCCATGTCTCGGGCCCAGAACTGCTTGCGGTTTGCTCCCATCCTCGGGTCGGTAACTTTGGCTCCGTCTGTTCATTTTCTTGCTAAGAACAAACGAGAGGCACACGTGTTTAAGCCTTTCACTTTCCCCGCTCTTAAGCGCGGCCATCGTCATCACACATTGTGCCCTGTTCTTTCGCTTCATTCTTATGTTCATTCCACTGTGCCGGTGTCGGGGTTGGCGCTCTGGGTGGCGCCTAAGACCGGTAGGAGATTGACCAAACGTGCTGTGGGGCTACGCCTGTGTCGCGTCATTAAGGATAGCAATCCTCTGGTTCGGGGTTCGGCGCATGACATTAGGTCTTATGCGGCCACGCTCCGCTTCCTTCACAATCACTCCCTCAGGGACATTACTGACACAGGGCTGTGGTCTTCACCCAGCACGTTTGTCTCCTCCTATCTATTCATGTCCACGGACAGGCCAGGGCGTCCTTGTGTTGCGTTGGGCCAAAGAGTTACTTAGGGGTATTCCTCTATGCTTGTCCTTCCCCCTACTGTCTTTCTCCTATCCTGTCCGCTCCTATTTTGGGG
Source organism: Paralithodes platypus (assembly GCA_032716605.1). Taxonomy (NCBI): domain Eukaryota; kingdom Metazoa; phylum Arthropoda; class Malacostraca; order Decapoda; family Lithodidae; genus Paralithodes; species Paralithodes platypus. Next base: position 25,531,483 of record CM064520.1, on the reverse strand, counting down.
GGAGGGGGGAGGGGCTATGGGTTGCACATATACAGTGGAGCCCCCATTTTTGCTACATCAGTCTTCGCTGATTCAAATTTCGCGGCACACACCAAATATTCCCAATTTCAATTCTCGCGCCAAAAGCCTCAATTCTCGCATCAAAATCCCAGCCGAAACCCGAAAAAATAGCAAAAATAACGAAAAACTCGACATAAAACTAGAAAACAAACAAAAACAATAATTTTGTTTTAACATAACGAAAAGAATCTGCCAGGTGCTTGCCGTTTAGAGACGAAATCTGAGTGAATCCGAGATCCGATCGTCAAATGCGCAAGATGCCGCCATCTTTGTATGACGTCATCACTAAGCAGACGCTTGCAGTTTAGCTAGTATCTGTGTTGACAAAACAACCGTTTGCAAGCTTTTTTGTGCCTGAACCCCTTATCTCTCGCGTTTATTATAACCTCTAGTACATCTAGTGATAGGGATGGTTGGCCTGGTGGTAGCAATGAAGGAATTTCATGCTCAAAACACAGAGCAAAGACCAGTCCATGTCGGACGAAAGCGATTGAAATGCCTAGCCTAGACGATGTTAGCCTAGGCTAGGCTAAATATGACAATGGTTTATAATAAACTCTGTGTGGTAAGTAATCTTCTCATAATATGTATTTATAGGTATTTTCCTCATAATATGTATTTATTGGATGTATTTGGGGCGAAATGGGTACTTGAGGGGTGGCTGGACGAATTTAGAAACTAGGCCTAGGCTAGGCCTAAAAATTATCGCATGATAGAAACAATGCCACAATTTACAGTATTTATGGTTAGGACTGTCATTTAGCCATGTCTACATTATTATTTACAATGCATAAGATTTAGGCCTAGGCTACTTAATGTAGCCTAGACAAAAACATGTTTTCATAGCCTAACACTGGGAAAAAGTGCGGTAATTTTTTAGATTTGGGCCTTTTTTTTCTAGTTATTAAAAACTTATTCTATGGTGTATTATATGATACAGTATAATGCATAAAATTTAATTTGTGTACAATAAAACATGTTTTCATAGGCAAAAAATAGAAAAAGACGCAAATTTTGGCATGAGCACGGAACCGATTGAATTTTCCCCATAAGAACAGTGCCCCGATCTTGGCTGTTTCAATCCTAGCTCTATTTCTGCGGAACCGATTAGCAGCTAGGATGGGGGCTCCACTGTATGTATATAATTTCACCTAGGGTTAAGGACCTTACCTAGGCTTAAGGATCTTGTTTTTCATTTCCTTCATTAATACATTATTTGTTTGAAATGTAGATGTTACTGTATGTTTCATTAATTTCTTCCCATCATCATTCTGTTCGTTATGCATCACCCGCTTGTGTCATGTTCATACATTGTCATTGGGGTGTTTGTCCTACTGTTTTCCTAGTAGTCCACAGAATTAAGTGTTCGGTCACTTATCTACTGGGTGTCACTTATCACCTCCGGCACTTTTCACATTGTGCGCGGTGCTGTTCGCGATGTTTCCACTTGGTCTTACCCGGTGTAGTACTTCCTACTTTACTCCATTTCATGGGGCCCCCCCCATCCTGTCATCCTGTCATCCTGGGCATCCTGTCATCCATATCCACCATTATGATATGTAACATTCATACGATTAGGTTGAGATCTAAAAGAACATGACATGCATGTACGTGACCTCTCTTAATATGCACCTGTCCGTACACTCTTTATATAAACTCTCTTGTTTAAGTCTATCTTTTCTTTATCATGATCCTTAACTAATTGCTGATGTTTGAGTTTTTTCAGCTTGGATGTCCGCCTCCAATTTTGGTACTCTAAGCTCTACGTTGGAACGTAGAGGCTACTACTAAATTGGGAGGTTTAACGACCCTCCCAATACCAAATAAGGTAAACCTCCTATTTGGTTGTAGCCTCGGAGTATCCAACGTCATAGTATCCCTCCCACAGACCGTACCCCTGTCTTTTTACTGTGTTCGTCCAAGTTTTGGTTTGTTTATTTAGCAAGTTTTACATTATAATTGACAAAGAAATGGGGTGAAAGGTCTTAAAATCGACAAACTAATTGGGCAAACGTCTTAAAATGTCAAAACTAATGGGGATAAGTAAGAGGAAGAAAGGGGACAAGAAAAACGGCCCAACCCTTTTCGGGAATTGCGGCGTCTGGTTAAAAAAATAAAATAAATATATAAATAAATACAAACTAAGATATGACCCTTAGCCCATTCTATACCGGCGGTCTTTTTTATTTGATTTTTGCTAGATTTAGAAGATTTTGTTCATCTTAGGAAGGACCTGAGGCAGTAAAATGGGTAAATGCGATAGTTCGAAGCCTGTTAATTGCTGGAGGCCTTTTTAAACTGAACAAAATTGTGTAATAGTAGCCAGAATAAAGTTAAAAGGACGTCGCGGTACAGAATGGGTTAACTATATATATATTACTAACCCCTTTAGCTATATTTATTACTAACCCCTTCAGTACAATGATAGAATTCTAATCTTATTTTGGCTAACAGTAAACAATTTCATTCAGTTAAGAAAAGACCTTTATTAATTAAACTGGTAGCTAAGAACTATTCAATTAAAGATCAAATCTTTGACTATCATTGGTCATTCCAAACCTGAATACAATCTTACAACACAGCCATGATTAACTTAAGAAAGATGTCATCATACTGAAAGTGTGAAAATGATTAAAAGTGGAGGGAAGATTAAACCAAATACGTAAGGTATAGAAATGTATAAGATTTTAATTGTCAGAAATCTATAAAATCTCTACATATATATCAAAATAAGGCAGTAAAAATAGGCATACAGTTTACATATTAACTCAATATTGCATCATGCAAAACATTTACCGTACCTATTCGTTGGTTAAAAAATATGCAATACTGTACAGTATACAGGTCACCCTCTCAATCCGATGCCTCGATATACAATATTTCGCTGCAACGATCATTCTCTTTTACTACCCATGTTTCGATTAACGATGACTGTGACTTGCTAATATGATCGCCAATACGATTTACGATACGAAACGCTCAGCCGAACAGACGCAGCACAAGCCATAAGGCACATGTTTGTACAGCAGACACCAAGCGCTAGCGGCTGACTCTCACAACTGTCTTTCCCGCGCTCCCAGTTCATTCACAGTTCAAGTGCTACCCTCAAGACCTGCTGTTGTTTTTACGTTTATGTGCTAGTGCGATTCTCTACGATGGCCACCAAACGTGCATCGGACGCTAGTTGTGTTGAACCAAAAGCAAAATGTAACAGGAAAAGCTTGAGCTTAGAAATAAAGCTTGATATATTGGGGAGGGACACTTGATGAACTACTTAACATTCGAAAGGTACAGTAAATACACTTCTACTTTCTTTATGTTTCTTTAGTTCTGCATGTACGGTATGTTCATTTCTTTATCTCAATGCATAATTCATAATTTAAAATGGGTGTATGGGTGGGGATGAGCAGTAAAGGAACATAACAAATTTACTATGCCTAGGCATATTATTTATCCCTCACTATACGATATTTCGCTTTACGATCAGGTTGCCAGGAACGTATCCCTATTGTATAGCGAGGGATACTTGTACTCTATTCATATTAACAAGGCAAGAAATGGTCTTGTCGGTTGTCCCTATCTTGATTACTAAGTGACCAGTGACTTTAATTTAATAATGGAATATATCATCAATTATGAAAACAAATTATCAATATGTAACAGAGATGAAGTACTTTCTAATTCTCAAATTAAGAAGACCGGTAATCAATTTCTTATTCTGCAATTTCCAGTAAGTATAAGGAAATAAACCAAACGAGGATGAAATCTTTCACCCAGTTAAGTTGAACAGAGTATAGGGTATATGAATCCATAAGTCTCTAGATATTTTACTAAATTTGAGTCTACTGTAGTAAAAAATACAAGCCTTGAACTACTCGTCCCTGTCTATTACCGGTACTGCATCATTAAAGAACTTAGCAATGTCGCTCTTCCCAACTTCGGTAGGGAGCTTTCTTAAGTTGTTGACAACCCCCAATCGCCTCTGGATCTCTCTGAAAATAAGAAAAGCAAAGTTAACTACTTTAACCAAGGGAACTCTTTCAGCAAAATTACATAATATATAATATATTTTGGCTAACAACTTAGGTATTGGTTGACAGGTTTTATGTTTTCCAAGAGTATCAAAATGTAAAACTTGCAAAACAAACAAACCAAAACTGGGACGACACAATATAAAGGCAAAAGAACATATCAAAATCACTGTGGAAATAACACTTTAATCAAATGAAATTATGAAATAAAAGAACACAAAATCATCACATAAGGTGTAGGCCTACATCACTACATGAGCAAGTTAATCTGTTTCCCAAGCAAACTAATCGCACACATTACAACACACTATCGTCACGTTCAAGGAATTAGTAAATTTGGGAAGTTCAGGACATTCTGGTAAATTTTACTAAATTCTATATGAATAAAAAAAATACAATATATGTTGTTGTTGTTGCCTAAGCTGCCTGGCCGAACAGCCCCGAGTCCTTAAGGAAGGCCATGGCCACGGTCGGGCTTTCCCACAGAGCTCTCAAAGAGTGTAAATTGTGTTGTTAGCGTAAGTGGTTGTGTGAAATGCAGTCTTCTATGATGTGTTTAGTGGTATGGGGTGCTGTGTTACAACCCGGGCAGGTGTCGACGACGGAGTCATCCAGTCTCTTCTGATAGCTCAGAAGAGCTGGATGGTGTCCGCATCTCAGCCTGGCCAGGTGGACTCTGTCCTCGCGAATATTAAATAAAAACAAGGGAGGATTCAGAAGGATGGATTTCGGGAGGTCGTGCTTGCAGCTGCGTGTTGTCTATGAGTGAGTGGATGGAACGGCGAGTGATATGAGTGTGGATGTTAAAATTTACTATTAACCCCTCAGACCCGGCTATGTATTCCATAGCGAAACCCGGGGGTTTTGGCCGAAAAACGTCTACGCCTAGGCTACCGTATCTTTGTTATTTTAACTGCTTCCGCATTCCCGCGCATCCCCAAGCGTAGATGTGTTTCGTACCTGTAGAATGGCATTGAGTAGAGCTCTCTAAGTCAACTGGTTCAACGGGGCTGTTCGGCCAGGCAGCTTAGGGAACAACAACAACAACAACAACTGGTTCAGTTGTGATGACGATTTCCGTGGAGATAACTTTGTGGCGATATCAGCCACTGTACACTACTTTTCACTACTTAACAATAACATACAGGCACACACGAACAAGGACGCCTCTCCTTCTTGTGGTCGGAGATGCGCGGCGTCGGTCCAACCGGCTGTTGTTTACATGCGTCGGACGGACGCCTCGCACACCAAGCATACAGGCTTTCAAGCTGCCGGAGCCTCAGAGCCCTTCCGGGTTCCGCAGGGATGTTTTTTATGGATGCCTCAGAGCCCAACCGGGTCTGAGGGGTTAAAGCACATTTGCAATTTGACAAGATTAACAATACAGTCAGGTCTCGATATACACGCGTTTTTTATACACGGTTTCGTTTGGACACGGTAACCTCAAAAGTTCCAAAGTCGGCCACAACGCGAATAAGTCGGGATCATACACAGGTGGTGGCCCAAGCCTAGGTACAGTATATATAAATGATTAAGAATGTTATTTATGCATCAAATGTCTGTCTGTCTGTCTATCTATTTAATGCATCTATCTCCCTTATACATAAATATAACTACAGTACCGTATGTCTTATTTGGTCTTTCTTTAATCTATGAATAATTTCTAATACGACGGAATTGAAAACAATATTATCCAACACACAAAAAAAAAAAAAAAAAAAAAAAAAAAAAAAAAAAAAAAAAATCAATAAAAATTTCTCCTTTGTCTTTTCAGAAACTAAAGTCCATCTCATATAGCTTCGTATTTTATCGATCGCTTGCTCCTAGCAACTCTCTCTATCTATCTATCTATCTATCTCTCTAATGCATCTATCTATCTCCCTTATACTTTAACATAACTACTGTATGTCTTATTTGGACTTTCTGTAATCTATGAATCATTTCTAATGCGATGGAATTGAAAAATATAATATCCTTCCAGCACATAGATAAACAAGGAATAAGAAAGATAACAGAGGATCCCCCCCCCCCTCTTCTCTAGATAGACGCTCGAGCTAATTGGTTGACCCTCCGACCGTCGGATTTCCCTTTATTTATTTATTTTTTTCCATGGTATATTTTTGCCTTGAAAGTGTCTAAACAAAATTATGGGGAATGATTTTAAACTGGTTTTTATTAACACTGGTGTCATTTTTGCTGATTATGAGTTGATGAAATAGTTTTGTTTTTAAATCCCTCATATCAGAAATAATTCACAGATTATATAGAGACCAAATAACAAACTTTTAAGTTTGTTCAATAGTTTTGCATTTTTAATAAGGGTCATAACTTCTTCTCTACTTTCTGGTCTATTGAACCATAATAAAAGGAGGGGGAGTGAGGGAGCACCCCCGACATTGACAACCAGTCTGATGATGATAATGATATAATGGTCAATATTTCTGTGTTCTCTGGTTTCGATGAGGATGAAGAACAAGCTGGGGAACCTGGAAGTGCCAATGTGCTAGCTGTAGCACAAGGCTTATCAACTTAATCACAGTCGGGGTTGGGAGGGAGTACAGTGGCGGGGATATCTACCGAACGTCAACACATCTCTATCCACACAAATAGGTCAGTAACAGGTCCAAAACAGTTCTTATTGATGCTTAATGTATTCTATGTTATGTCATATGATTTTGGTGGTACAATGTAATATAAATCGGCTGAAGGTAGGCAAAAAGGGCCAAAAGGGGGACTTTGGGAAAGTGGCTGGAACGAATTAATTAATTCCCATAAGGCCTGTTATTTCTAAAACACGTTTTTTATATAAACGGTACGAACACGGTACGAATTAACCGCGTATATCGAGACCTGACTGTAGTACAAAATACACATAGCACTCACTAACAATAGTGCTATCGGGTAGGTATTAGCCTACTTACTTCAATCATAGGAACATTTAGATTTAATGGCCTGCAATACATGCAAACAAACATGGCTCAGCCAGTGTGTACCCCCATGATATGGCTGCTTTCCATGCTGCACGGTCCCTTGCTGCGTACCTTTATCCCGAGATCCATCCTCAGGATTTCGTTCCAGGACTTTTCTAGGTCTGCCAACTGTTATCCTACTCTCCACTTACAGTACAGGTACTTCTAATATGCTTCAAAAGTCATTCTCATTCACCTTTCACATGGCCAAACCACCGCTGTCGAGCTAGCATGCACCCCTCGCTGATACACTCTATACCAAATAACTTTCTCACATGAAAATTTCTCATCGATAACACAATGATATTTCATATTTATATTATTGACATACTGTATAACCAGGCCAAGCCTCGAACCCAGGCCTGGAGTGTAGCAGACCAACACCAAACCAACTAGTCCACTGAAGAGTTTAAAAGTGATAAGTTTCATTTGGAACAAGTTCCATCCACTACCACTCGTTCCAACTTGTGATCACGTAGCCTAGTGCCGTTCACACATACACACACACTCATACACATAAGCGACCATGCAGTTCTCGACATAGACCTACTATTGAAGCATAATCTACCCAAGGAAAGGGAAAAGCACAAGGAAAATCACTGGATGTATTCCAGAACCGATTTCGCAGGACTACGGGATTTTTTCTATCTATCTATTTGTTAGTAGTCTTGGCAAATCCAACGTCAAGGCTATTAACCTAATTGCAATGACGACTTGTCTATTTTGACTGCTATGTCGTCATTCCAACCGCGGTTAAAAAGAAAACGTCTAGAGTCTACTCCTTATCTTGCTCTAGGAGACGTTGTACATTAACCAAAACTACCACCGAAGGTGAAAAAAGCATAGAAGAGAAGAAAAAGGGGTTTACCTTAGTTACCGCTTAAGGCCCATCCCGTGTTCCGTCATGTGCAGATCCCTGTCGAACGTGCGCATGAGCGACCCTCTCTTGTCATCATTTTTTCACGCGCTCCATTGAATGCAGTCGCTTTTGTTGTGCTCCTTTAATTCACCCTGTTTAGGTTCGTTTCGGCTTATCTGGCCTTCTTTTTTGTTAGACAGATGTTACGTGATCTAGGGCACACGTCAATGGGCTCCTCAGTGTGTTTAATGGAGACGCGTGTGGAAATAGCTACCGAAGGTACGGGGGCGCCTGGCGTTCCTCGTGTGTGTTTTTCATTCCTTTCTCTTTTCATATTCTTTTTTCCTGTTAGTCTGGGCATAGTTTAGCTTTTAGCTTATTTTAGCCTAGCTTGTTTCTCATTCAGGAATTGCTATGCCCCTATGAGTTTTCATATTTTCATAGCCTAGGTGTACAGTTGGTTCACAATCTGAGTTTTCGTGGAGGCGGTGCTGTTTGTCGGGTTTGTGTCGGCCGCATTATTAGCGTTATTCCCGAGTCCCCCCTTTCGAGCCTTCACTGTGTCTCAAGGGCCTGGGCGCTTGGTGGTTCGTGATTTCCAGGGGTACCCCACGGGGGCCCCTCCCTCACACCACAGGGTTTTTCGCCCCTGACACATTCTCTCCTCACGGCTAGGCCACCCTTTTTCTCGCCAGTTTCATTTACTGGTTTTTGTGTTCCCTTACTGTTTTCACCTCCATCCTTTCATACCCTTTTGCCCAATCCTGGGGTACCCTACAGGGGCCCCTGTTTGTGCCAAACCACCCTTCCTGCCACTTCTCCTCATGGGCTTTGCTCTATCTCTGTGGGTTGGGTGGTTCCTGGGGGATGTGCCTCCTCTCCCCTGGTGTGTCTTCCTTGCCTCTCCCTTGACCGGTTGAGTCAGGATATTATCAAGGAAGACACTGCTCAGCTTGATGGCCATCGTCGCTTGGAGTTCATAAGGAGATGACGCTTTTTTCTGGGCCTCTTTTGGTATTCCCTAGACGCTCCTCTCGCTTTTTTCGGCGCCGGACCATCTCGGCCGGTCCCGCAAATTTGCGGGGGCTTGATTCGGTCCTCTGGGACTTTTCGGCTCCCCGCAAATTTGCGGAGATCGTTGGGGGGGTCCCGCAAAATTGCGGGAGGGTGGTGTCGGTACGGTTATGCCTCCATTGGCCCGCAAATTTGCGGTAATAGTTGGCTTTCACTATTGACTTTTTTTATGTCATCTTGTTGCCTGATACTATATTGGTGTATGCACTTTACTGGTGTTATAGGCCCTGCATGTAAGATGTTGAGTGGTGGTTAACGCTTTCTCCATCTTTGCAGGTTCTGCTAGTGCTCTTCCGCCTCGGCCGCCCTCCTCACCTACCTCTGTGCTCCCAGTTTAGGGTGAGTACGGATACCTGTTTGCATGTGTGTTCCTGTTTCCCCATGCTCCTTCCCTGGTTCTTCTTGGACATTCTCTCCACTTACTCCTTCGACGTGCTGATTATGGTGTGTGTTCTTCTAGTGCAGGTAGGCTGCCTTGCTTTCGCCTTGGTTGTCGCTCCCCGTGCTTGGAGAGGCACAAGTCCTGCTTGCGCCACTCGCTCTGTGTGTCCTCTACGGCCTACCTCCCTGCTCTGTGTGGCACGTGTCTGGCCCTGGTGGTTGTGCTGCTCCATGGCCCTGGTTCCTCGGCGGCGGCTGTGGCCTCTGCTTCCCTTCCGTCGGTGTGGACGATGGTCTCCCGCCACATTAGGACTGTGGGCCACCGTTCCCCGGCCTTTGTTGCCGACCGGATCCGCGTCGCCCTGGGTATCCCTGACCCCCCTGAAGGCCGTTCACCTGGCCCTCTCCCTGCTCGGGCCCTCTCCCCTGGGTCCCGCAGCCGGTCGTCCCATCGTCGGGGGGTTCCCCGGCTCCGTCCACGCTCTCGCTCGCCTCGTCGTCCTCCTGATCGCCTTGACGACGCCCATCGCCCTCGTCATGGTTCTCGCCCTGAGGCCGGGGTTAGCGGCTCTGCCTCTGTGCGCCCTCCCCTGGCCTCTACGGATAGGGGCTCTACTCCCTTCCGCCCGCTTCCCCAGCCCAGACGACTTCCTCTTACGTTGTCCTCTCCGCGCGCGGTTGTTCATGCTGTAGCTGGCCCTCTGCTCCCTCCTCCTACACTGTCCAGGAGGGTCCGCCTGGATGTCGTTGCTTCTCCTACTTCACCTGCTTCAGTGCCTATTCTTCCTTCACGGTCTCGTCCCACGGTGGTGGTCCCTCCCTCCTCCGCCTCGGTGTCGGGCCGCCCTGTTATCTCAGCCCCGGGGATCCTTGCTCTGTTTCCCCCCGCGGCTCCTGGCCTCCTTTCACCCGGCCAGCCTTCCCACTCCCGTCGTCCTGCTCCTCCTCATTCTTCTCTTCCTGACCTTCACTTACCGTCTCGCCAGGGGGGTACCCCTCCTCTTGCCTCGGTGGGGTTTCGCGAGGTTTTGGGGTCCCCTTTCTCAGGAGCTGATGTGTCGCTGGAAGAGGGGAATGGTGCTGTTTCCCCCTCGGCCGTTCGTGATCGGGGACGAGTCCCTCAACGGCGACACAACCGTCGTCGCTCGCCTTCCTTGGGCCGCGACGCTGCTGGTTCGTGTCGTGGGTCAAGCTCCCGCTCACGCTCGCCCCTGCGGGCCGACCAATCTGGGGGGGGGGGGGGGGGGGGTAGCCTCTCTCGGATCGATTGTCGGCTATGCAGGGCTGGGTTGTGTCACGCTTCGACGGGCGCTTGGAGTCGATGGAAGACTCCCTCTTCTCGCCCTTCTTGGCGGTGACTCACCCTCCGCGCCTCACCCTACCTACCCCTGCTACGGTCCCCCTCCCTTCTGCAGGCCTACGCTCTGGTCAGACTTCAGCCGCCCTGACATCCTTCCGGCTGTTCAGTCCCTGGCTGTGTTGACGGGTCTGTCCTCCTATGGGACAGGTTTGTGCGACGCCGGTACGCCTGGCTTAGCCATCATGCTCGGTCACCCTCTCCCATTGGAGGCCTGGTTTGCTGAGGCCTTCGACTTCACACACCGATCCGTCGACGGCTCTCCTTCCGTCCCTCCCCCGGAGTCGTCCCTGATTTTGCCTCCTCTTGTGTCTGTCGGCGGGTTGGACGGCGCGTTCTGGTCCTGGATGAGCGCGCCCGTTCTTGAACTTTGTTCTATTGCTACCCCGTTCTTCTCTCCCCCGGATCAGCCCTCTGTCGCCAAGGTTTTTCCCTTGCGACAGAGGGTGACGGACTTATTGTCTTGTCTTTAGGTTCCCTCCAGCCGTCTGTTCACCACCTGCGGCTTTTCGAGGCGTCTGCGCCAGGCGATCTTCGCGAGGGTTTGGACCGCGTTCAGCGGGTCCACCTTCGGCTCGCGGTGTCTTTGGTTCCCGAGCTGAAGGCGGTTTTGTGCGCGGCAACTCGGCACCGCACGACGGTACGGTCTTCGTTCTGCCGGCCGGCCCCCTTGGTTCTTCGTCAGGGTTTATTGTACTCTGCGCTATATACGTCGGGGTTTTTTACGCGGGATGCTTGGGAATGCTACGCTTCTCTGTCGGCGGCCCCTGCTTCCGCCACCCGACGCCGCGCTGTGTCGTTACGGACCCTGCTTACGTCACGCACCGACGCGCTGTGCCGCGCGCGGGGTCTTCTCAGTCCCGTCCTTCTGCCGGTCCTCTTCGGGGTGCTGCTGCAAGTGCTGCCGCCTTGCACGGGCGCAGGACTGGGACGTTGCTGGCCAGTGCATCGGTTCCGCCTCGCACTTCTGTTCTTGCCCCTTTCATCCCCTCTGTGTCGGGGCTGGCCGGCCTTCCACTTCCGGCCGCCCTTCGGAGGGGTCAGCCCCGCGCCGGCCTGGGGTTGGGGTGGCCCGCCCTTTTCGACGAGGTTGGGGGGGGCGGGGGTAGAGGAGGTCAACGTGGCGCTCATGCCCGCACGGCCCGTACCGGGGGTACCTCCACGTCAACACAATGTGTAGTTCTCTGGGTCGGCCTCCTTGTTCTCCTTCTCGCCTGGGCGTACCGGGTCGCTCCCCTCCTCTCGGGTGCTCCCTCGGGTTGTTTTCGCCATTGCGCCCCTCGGTAGCCGCGAGGGACGTTGGGGGCGGCGGGTTGCGCGGAGGGGTCTCACCTGGAGGTGGACGTCCAGACCCCCACTCCGCTCTTGTCACCGACAACGGCCCATCTCTTCAGAGGTGGCCCACGTGTTCACTTCCGTGCCCGAGCTGGGTCAACTCGAGGGAGTTGACCGCCGGTCACCCGGTTTTCCTCTCCCGTGTCTTTCTGGTTCCGTCGCCGACCTGCGACTTGATGCGACCGGTGGTGGATCTGTCGGCCCTCAACGGGCACATCGTGCACACACGGTTTCGGATGCTGCCGGTACCCCTGGTACGCCTGGCCCTGTGCCCTCTGTCGTGGGTAGTGTCGCTGGCCCTCAAGGATGTGTCTTGGCTCGTTCCTCTCCATCCTCGCTTCCGGCGATTCTTGGCCGTTCGGACTTCCGATCGTGTGTTCCTGTTCGACGGCCTTCCCTTCGGTCTCCACATCGCGCCGCAGATCTTCTCCGCACTGGTGGGGCAGGCTCTGGGTCCTCTCCTCAGGAGCGGGCTCCAGCTCCTGTTTTCCTTGGCCGTTTGGTTGGTAGTTTCCGACGCCCTAGGCCTGTGCATTGGCGACGCCCTCACAGTCGTTCGCAACATCGCACGGTTAGGGTTCCCCTTCGATGTTCCCAAGTCACGCTTGACCCCGTCGCGTGTCGTGCCATGGGTCGGTCTCGCATGGGTTTTGTCCGGCGCTACGGTGACCCGGGGTCTGCCGGCCGCGGTGCACCTTCGGTGGACGGTCCTCGCCGTGTTGCACTCGGTCTCCTTCCCGGGGTGGCTCTGGGACTCGTTCGTGGGTTCGCTGCATTGGGCCGCTCTGCCCCTTCCCTTAGGGAGCCTCTGGCTCCGCCGCCTCCTCCTCATGGGCACCGCGGTGTTTCCGTTGCCCCTATGGATCGGCTCCTGCCGCTCCCGCGTACCGTTCGCCGACGCTTCGGTCGCTGGGTTGCTCGGGGCTCGCTCTCTGCGGCTGTGCCCTGGACCGCCCCCCCCCCGCCGACGGTCTGGGTAACCACAGATACGTCGAGCGAGGTTGGGTGAGGTTCCCAATCGAACCTGGGACGTCCACTTCCCGGCAGATGGGTGGGTCTCCCTCCTCTTACCCGTCTATGCCCTCGGATTGTTGGTTCCTTTGTTCTTCCTGCGGGACCACGCGCTGGCCCTTCGGGGTAAGTCGGTGGCCTTCGGGTTGGACACTCAGACAAGCTGTCCCCTGTTTCCTTATGCGGGGGTCCTCCAGGTCGTTGACTCTATTGGGGGTCTCGGTGGAGTTGTTCTTCCTCGCGGACCGACACCCCTTCTCCTTGCATGCCTCCTCCCTGCCCGGGCCTGCCACCCTTTGGGCGGCCGCGCTGTCGAGAGGGCAGGGCGTTCTTGTAGAATGGGCGATGAAACGGACTGTGTTCGCCGACCTCGCGGCTTCCTGAGGTGTTCCGGAGGTCGCCTTGTTCGCTTCGGGGGTGCCGCGCCAGTTGCCTCTGGACCTCTCCCTCCAGCCTCGCGCTCCGGGGGGGGTCCGGACGCTTTCATGGTCGCCTGGTACAGGTGGCGGTCGATATCCATCTTTCCACCACCAGACGCGCTGTTGATGTGCCCAGTCCTCGCGAAGCTGCGGCTGTACCACTGCTGCGTCTGGCTCCTCGCGCCTCTGTGGCCGGCACGGACTTGGTCCGCCCGGTTGCCGCGGTGGTGCCCGAGTCCGGTCCCTCTACCTGTCTCCGGCTTCCACTTGGGCTAGGTTGGGGTCCTGCGGACCTCTTTGGCCTTCGCATCGTGCTTGTTCATGAGGCACGGTGGCTCCCGGTCCCCGGCCGGGCCCTGACTGACTTCCTGCAGCGTTCCTGGCCGTCTTCTCCTTGGGAGACTTACGGGTCCCGCTGGAGGTCTTTTACTAGGTGGCTACAGGCCACTCGCCTGCCAGTTGGCTTTCCTTCCCTCGTCCTACGCTCCTTGTTTCACCTCTTCCGTACACGTCGCTTTCCAGTCGACGCTATACGTACCCACTTGTCTGCCGTCCGGGGGGTTCTTTGGGTCCGTCGCTGGGCTGGTCGTTCCGCCACAGGTGCTGGATTCCTTCCTGACGGCTGCCTTCCGGGATCGACCGCCTCCGCGCCAGGTCCCTCCGCTGTGGGATCTGGGGCGGGCTCTGGTCCTTCTGGCTTCCCCCACGTATACAAGAGCCGCTACACCGGTTCCGTTGCTCGGGCGTCCACTCTTCCTTGTCGCTCTGGCCACTGGGGATCGGGTGTCTGCACTAGCGGCATTGTCACGGCCCCGGGACTGCGTGCGATTCTCCCCGTCCTGGCATGGCGTCTCGTTCGCCTCCTCCCCACCTTTTGTTACCACGCATGGGAGGGAGGCCCCCGTTTTCCAGCCTTTCGCCGTCCAGGCTTTACGGCGTGGGCATCCTCGCCATGTGTTGTGCCCGGTGTCAGCCTTGCACTCCTCTGTTGCGTCTGTGGCGCCGCCTTCGGGTACTGCTGTGTGGGTGTCTCCTCGGACAGGTGGGAGGCTCTAGCAGGTGCAGCTGGGCCGCCACGTTTGTCGGACCGTTCGTGCCCGTCACCCTGTTTGTAGGGGTTCTGCGCGCGATGTCAGATCCTTTGCTGCCTCCTTCCGGTTCCTGCCACATCGATCCTTCCCTGCCTTCGCCTCAGCGGTTTTGTGGTCTTCTATCAATTCCTTCATCTCCTCCTACCTCTCCGTGTCCAGTGTTCGACCCCCTCGGCCGGTGATTGCTCTCGGGGGTCGTGTTTCCTGGTGCTCTGGCGAAGATCCCTGGTCTTCCCCCCTTGTCCCTCGTTATTTTCCTTTGTTTTTTTGACAAAGGGGGGGGGGGGGGGGGGGGGGGTATGGGTTTGCAACACTGGATTGCAAGTTTGGGATTATGTATTGTTCCAGTACATAAGTGTTTTTGCCACATTGAAAATTGTGTTTTGTTCTTGTGTTCAGTGTTTTTGTTGGTTTTTGAAGAAAAGGGATTTTGGGTACAGTACCTTTTTGGTTTCAGACAAGTCTATGTTTTTGCATTACTATGAATGACGGGCATGTGTTAAAACTGTTCTTTTTAGCTACTCCTCAGTTTTTCACTCTTTTATTAAACTCTCTTGTTTAAATTGTCTTTGTCATTCGTAATTTTGTTTTATGCATTGGTTTTTTTGGTAGGTTGGGCTTGGATGTCCTCCTCCTATTTGTTATGCAGCCTTGACGTTGGATTTGCCAAGACTACTAACAAATTGGGAGGTTTGACGTACCTCCCAACCTACCAAATAGGAAAACCTACTATTTGGTAGTAGTCTTGGAAAATCCAACGTACATAATACCCTCCCTCACGCCGGACCCCTGCCCATCCGCGTTCTTCTGCTGACGTGAGATGTGATGACAAGAGAGGGTCGCTCATGCGCACGTTCGACAGGGATCTGCACATGACGGAACACGGGATGGGCCTTAAGCGGTAACTAAGGTAAACCCCTTTTTCTTCTCTTCTATGCTTTTTTCACCTTCGGTGGTAGTTTTGGTTAATGTACAACGTCTCCTAGAGCAAGATAAGGAGTAGACTCTAGACGTTTTCTTTTTAACCGCGGTTGGAATGACGACATAGCAGTCAAAATAGACAAGTCGTCATTGCAATTAGGTTAATAGCCTTGACGTTGGATTTTCCAAGACTACTACCAAATAGTAGGTTTTCCTATTTGGTAGGTTGGGAGGTACGTCAAACCTCCCAATCTATTGCCTGACGGCGTGATCCCCGAAGGGGTGGCCACGAACGAACCGCCCCCATGCACCTCTGTCCCCAGTCAGTCGACGCCCCTCCCCCCCAACCAGCACCGCCTTCGTTCATGTACTTCCTCACTCCATCCTTCCACCTCTCATTCGGTCTACCTCTCCCTCTCTGTCCCTCCACCTCGCTCTCGTACACCCTCTTAGTCATTCTCTCGCTTTCCATACGTTCCATATGGCCGAACCATCTCAAGTTGTTCCTTTTCACACTTTCCAGCACATCTACCTCCACACCACACCTCCTTCTTACTTCCTCATTAGTCTGTCTATCCCTCCATGTAACTCCGCACGCACTCCTTAAGTAATTCATTTCCACTGCTCTCACTCTTGGTCTGAGTCTCTCAACCAACGTCCATGCTTCGCTACCGTAAGTCAGTGTCGGGATTACCACACTGTCATGCAAGGACTTCTTCACTTCCATACTGACCACCCTATTTCTTGTTACTGCTTTTAGCGTTCCTACAACCCTCTCCCGCACTTCTTCATTCATATTCCCATCTTTACTCAACACACTGCCCAGATACTTAAAAGAGTTGACGATCTCCATAGCCTGACCGTTCAGCTTCACCTCACACTCTGTGACTTCACCCCTTTCGAAGACCATAACCTTGCTCTTCCCGCATTTACCTTCAAATTCCGTTTTTCGCACACTGTTCCAAACTCATTTACCAGACCCTGCAACTCCCATTCATTATCACTCATCAGAACTGTATCATCCGCAAACAGCAGTATAGGTAGCTTCCACTCAATTCCCTCCCTTTTCAGCGATACACCAACATCCACTGCTCTTGATAGTATTTCCTTCATGACTCCATTCATATATACAGTAAACAACCACGGGGACATCACACACCCCTGTTTCAAACCAACATTCAGGTCAAAGAACTCGCTCTGCTCACTCTCCACATGTACTGCCGCCTTTGCACCCTCATACCTGTACATGCTCTTCACTGCTTTCAGCAACTTGCCCTCTACTCCGTATATTCTAAGTACTTTCCACAAACCTTCTCTATCCACTCTGTCATAGGCCTTCTCAAGTCCATAAAGGCAACATACACATTTTGTTTCTTCTCCAGATACTTCTCCACAACACAATTCAGGGTAAAAATCTGATCTACACATCCTCTTCCCTTCCTAAAACCTCCCTGCTCGTCGCCTATCCATTTCTCCGTTCTCACTCTCACTCTCTCAATCACTACCCTACTGTATACCTTCCCTACTACGCTTAGAAGACATATTCCTCGGTGGTTACCACACACTCCACACATACACACAGGATTTTTTCAAGTAAAAAAATTGGGATCAGGTGTTATCTGAAAGTGAGGTAGACAAAAAACTCAAAGCATTCATGGAGATCTATGATACTGGTATAAAAACTTTTGTCCCAAAGTACATTAATAACAGAAAAAAAGGAAATCGCAAAGAATGGTTTAACCGCGAATGTAGGCAAGCACAGGAAGCAAAAAACAAAGCCTGGAAAAAGATGAGAAACTGGGATTCGGAAGATAACAGGCAAAAGTATAAAGAGGAGAGAAACAAATACACAGAAATGAGGAGGAGGTCAGAGGCAAGCCATGAGAAAGGGATAGTGGAGAACTATGAAAAGAATCCAAAAATGTTTTTCAAGTTTGTAAACGGCAAAAGGAAGATAAAAGCCACAATCGTAAAGATTAAAAGTGGAAACAGAATCATAGAAGAGGATACAGAAATTGCGGAAGAACTAAATAGAAATTTTGCATCAGTATTTATAAAAGAAGGAGAATTCATTGCACCAGAAACCAATGAGATAGGTACAGAGGAAATGCCGGAAGTCACATTTAACAGAGCAGAGCTCATAGACATAATGAGTAAGGTGGATCCAAACAAAGCCGCCGGACCGGACGGAGTATCAGGCTGGATTATTAAAGAAAATGCCAAGGAACTGAGTATACCATTATATGATATAATGACCAAATCATTGGACACAGGGATAGTACCTACAGAATGGAAAAGAGCAAACATTATTCCTATATTTAAGGGAGGAAGCAGAGATAAACCACTGAACTATAGACCTGTATCACTATTGAGCATCCTCATGAAGATTCTGGAAGGATTAATAAGGGACAAATGGGTGAACTACCTGGAATCCAAAAGATTAATTACTGACCGACAATTTGGATTCAGAGGAGGCAGATCATGTGTAAGCAACTTGTTGAGTTTTTACTCTAGAGTAATAGACACAGTGGACCAGAGAGAAGGATGGGTAGGCTGTGCCTACCTAGACTTTAAAAAGGCATTTGACAAAGTTCCACACAAGAGATTGCTGTGGAAATTAAAACATGAGGGAAAAGTAGGAGACAAACTGCTGAAATGGATGGAGAGCTACCTTAGCGGAAGACAGATGAGAACAACAGTAAGGGGGAAATCGTCAAACTGGACTCAAATTACGAGTGGAGTACCACAATGATCTGTCCTAGCCCCAATCATGTTTCTAATATTTGTAAATTACTTACCTGAGGGACTAACAAGCTACATGAGCATGTTTGCGGACGATGCTAAGCTGCTTAAACGATCAGAACCCAGGAGGATTGCCTTGAGCTCCAAGCAGATTTGCAAAAGATCCATGAATGGAGCATCAAATGGAATATGGAGTTCAATGCAGGGAAATGTAAGACTCTAGAAATGGGTAAAAGCAAGTACAGACCTCGAAAAGATTATAAACTAGGAAACGAAGTGATTCCCAAAGCAGAAAAAGAAAAAGACTTGGGGATAGAATTTAAGAATAACATGTCTCCAGAAAGCCACGTAAATAAGATAGTGAGAGAATCACTAGCACTATTGGCAAATATCAGGATGTCTTTCAATTATCTTAATGAAAACATCATGAAACAAATAATAACGGCAATAATAAGACCCAGGATGGAATATGCATCTGTAGTGTGGTCCCCTCACATGAAGAAACATATCCACAAAATTGAAATGGTACAGAGAGCAGCTACGAGGATGATCCCAGGTTTGGAAAATTTGGAGTACCAAGAGAGGCTCGAGAGATTCAATCTACCTACACTGGAACAGAGAAGGAAACGAGGACAGCAAATTCAGATATACAAGTGTGTTAGAGGTATTGACAAAATCGACCAAGAAAACTTCATAGAGAGGGATGGAGGTGAGAGAACAAGAGGTCACAGCTACAAACTGAAAGTGCCTAATAGTAAATCTGATCTGAAAAGTAAAAGATTTCCTACCAACTCGATTAGTGGGTGGAACAAATTGCCAGCCGAAGTAGTGTCTGCACCATCAGTGCATAGTTTCAAAGCACGGTATGACAAACATATCTTAGGAGGCGGGAATTAACGAGCATGCTCACTCCCGCATATACAACTAGTGTAAGTACACATAATTTGTTAGTAGTCTTGGCAAATCCAACGTCAAGGCTATTAACCTAATTGCAATGACGACTTGTCTATTTTGATTGCTATGTTGTCATTCCAACCGCGGTTAAAAAGAAAACGTCTAGAGTCTACTCCTTATCTTGCTCTAGGAGACGTTGTACATTAACCAAAACTACCACCGAAGGTGAGAAAAGCATAGAAGAGAAGAAAAAGGGGTTTACCTTAGTTACCGCTTAAGGCCCATCCCGTGTTCCGTCATGTGCAGATCCCTGTCGAACGTGCGCATGAGCAACCCTCTCTTGTCATCATTTGTTCACGCGCTCCATTGAATGAAGTCGCTTTTGTTGTGCTCCTTTAATTCACCCTGTTTAGGTTCGTTTCGGCTTATCTGGCCTTCTTTTTTGTCAGACAGATGTTACGTGATCTAGGGCACACGTAAATGGGCTCCTAAGTGTGTATAATGGAGACGCGTGTGGAAATAGCCTACCGAAGGTACGGGGGCGCCTGGCGTTCCTCGTATATGTTTTTCATTCTTTCTCTTTTCATATTCTTTTTTCCTGTTAGTCTGGGCATAGTTTAGCTTTTAGCTTATTTTAGCCTAGCTGGTTTTCTCATTCCGGAATTGCTATGCCACTATGAGTTTTAATTTTTTCATAGCCTAAGGTGTACCGTTGGTAAACAATCTGAGATTTCGTTGGTGGCGGTGCTGTTTGTAGAGTTTGTGTCGGCCGCATTATTAGCGTTATTCCCGAGTCCCCCCTTTCGAGCCTTCACTGTGTCTCAAGGGCCTGGGCGACAGGTGGTTCGTGATAATCCAGGGGTACCCCACGGGGGCCCCTCCTTCACACCACAGGGTTTTTCGCCCCTGACACATTCTCTGCTCACGGCTAGGCCACCCTTTTTCTCGCCAGTTTCATTTACTGGTTTTTGTTTTCTCTTCCTGTTTCACCTCCATCCTTTCATAATCTATTTTGCCCAATCCAGGGGTACCCCACGGGGGCCCCTGTTTGTGCGAAACCACCCTCCCTGCCACTTCTCCTCATGGGCTTTGCTCTATCTCTGTGGGTTGGGTGGTTCCTGGGGGATGTGCCTCCTCTCCCCTGGTGTGTCTTCCTTGCCTCTCCCTTTACCGGTTGAGTTAGGATCAATTCAAGGAAGACACTGCTCAGCTTGATGGCCATCATCGCTTGGAGTTCATAAGGAGATGACGCTTTTTTGTGGCCTTTTTTTTTTGGTATTCCCTAGACGCTCCTCTCGCTTTTTCGGCGCTGGACCATCTCGGCCGGTCCCGCAAATTTGCGGGAGCTCAATTCGGTCCTCTGGGACATTTCGGCTCCCCGCAAATTTGCGGTGATCGCTGGGGGGTCCCTCAAAGATGCGGGAGGGTTGTGTCGGTACGGTTATGCCTCCATTGGCCCGCAAATTTGCGGTTATAGTTGGCTTTCACTGTTGACCTTTTTGATGTCATCTTGTTGCCTGATACTATATTGGTGTATGCACTTTACTGGTGTTATAGGCCCTGCTTGTAAGATGTTGAGTGGTGGTTAACACTTTCTCCATCTTTGCAGGTTCTGCTAGTGCTCTTCCGCCTCGGCCGCCCTCCTCACCTAGCTCTGTGTTCCCAGTTTAGGGTGAGTACGGATACCTGTTTGCATGTGTGTTCCTGTTTCCCCATGCTCCTTCCCTGGTTCTTCTTGGACATTCTCTCCACTTACTCCTTCGACATGCTGATTATGGTGTGTGTTCTTCCAGTGCAGGTAGGCTGCCTTGCTTTCGCCTTGGTTGTCGCTCCCCGTGCTTGGAGAGCCACAGGTCCTGCTTGCGCCACTCGCTCTGTGTGTCCTCTACGGCCTACCTCCCTGCTCTGTGTGGCACGTGTCTGGCCCTGGTGGATGTGCTGCACCATAGCCCTGGTTCCTCGGCGGCGGCTGTGGCCTCTGCTTCCCTTCCGTCGGTGTGGACGATGGTCTCCCGCCACATTAGGACTGTGGGCCACCGTTCCCCGGCCTTTGTTGCCGACCGGATCCGCGTCGCCCTGGGTATCCCTGACCCGACTGAAGGCCGTTCACCTGGCCCTCTCCCTGCTCGGGCCCTCTCCCCTGGGTCCCGCAGCCGGTCGTCACATCGTCGGGGGGTTCCCCAGCTCTGTCCACGCTCTCGCTCGCCTCGTCGTCCGTCCTCTACTGCCCCTCGTCGTCCTCCTGATCGCCTTGACGACGCCCATCGCCCTCGTCATGGTTCTCGCCCTGAGGCCGGGGTTCGCGGCTCTGCCCCTGTGTGCCCTCCCCTGGCCTCTACGGATAGGGGCTCTACTCCCTTCCGCCCGCTTCCCCAGCCCAGACGACTTCCTCTTACGTTGTCCTCTCCGCGCGCGGTTGTTCATGCTGTAGCTGGCCCTCTGCTCCCTCCTCCTACACTGTCCAGGAGGGTCCGCCTGGATGTCGTTGCTTCCCCTACTTCACCTGCTTCAGTGCCTATTCTTCCTTCACGGTCTCGTTCCACGGTGGAGGTCCCTCCCTCCTCCGCCTCGGTGTCGGGCCGCCCTGTTATCTCAGCCCCGGGGATCCTTGCTCTGTTTCCCCCTGCGGCTCCTTCTGGCCTCCTTTCACCCGGCCAGCCTTCCCACTCCCGTCGTCCTGCTCCTCCTCATTCTTCTTTTCCTGACCTTCACTTACCGTCTCGCCAGGGCGGTACCCGTCCTCTTGCTTCGGTGGGGTTTAGCGAGGTTTCGGGGTCCCCTTTCTCAGGAGCTGACGTGTCGCTGGAAGAGGGGGATGGTGCTGTTTCCCCCTCGGCCGTTCGTGATCGGGGACGAGTCCCTCAACGGCGACACAACCGTCGTCGCTCGCCTTCCTTGGGCCGCGACGCTGCTGGTTCGTGTCGTGGGTCTCGCTCCCGCTCACGCTCGCCCCTGCGGGCCGACCAATCTTAGGGGGGGGTCGCCTCTCTCGGATCGATTGTCGGCTATGCAGGGCTGGGTTGTGTCACGCATCGACGGGCGCTTGGAGTCGATGCAAGACTCCCTCTTCTCGCGCTTCTTGGCGGTGACACACCCTCAGCGCCTCACCCTACCTACCCCTGCTACGGTCCCCCTCCCTTCTGCAGGCCTACGCTCTGGTCAGACTTCAGCCGCCCTGACATCCTTCCGGCTGTTCAGTCCCTGGCTGTGTTGACGGGTCTGTCCTCCTATGGGACAGGTTTGTGCGACGCCGGTACGCCTGGCTTAGCCATCATGCTCGGTCACACTCTCCCATTGGAGGCCTGGTTTGCTGAGGCCTTCGACTTCACCAACCGATCCGTCGACGGCTCTCCTTCAGTCCCTCCCCCGGAGTCATCACTGCTTTTGCCTCCTCTTGTGTCTGTCGGCGGGTTGGACGGCGCGTTCTGGTCCTGGATAAGCGCGCCCGTTCTTGAACTTTGTTCTATTGCTACCCCGTTCTTCTCTAACCCGGATCAGCCCTCTGTCGCCAAGGATTTTCCCTTGCGACAGAGGGTGACGGACTTATTGTCTTGTCTTTAGGTTCCCTCCAGACGTCTGTTCACCACCTGCGGCTTATCGAGGCGTCTGCGCCAGGCAATCTTCGCGAGGGTTTGGACCGCGTTCAGCGGATCCACCTTCGGCTCGCGGTGTCTTTGGTTCCCGAGCTGAAGGCGGTTTTGTGCGCGGCAACTCGGCAACGCCCGACAGTACGGTCCTCGTTCTGCCGGCCGGCCCCCTTGGATATTCGTCAGGGTTTGTTGTACTCTGCACTATATACGTCGGGTTTTTTTGAGCAGGATGCTTGGGTATGCTACGCTTCTCTGTCGGCGGCCCCTGCTTCCGACACGCGACGACGCGCTGTGTCATTGCGGACCCTGCTTACGACACGCACCGACGCGCTGTGTCGCGCGCGGGGTCTTCTCAGTCCCGTCCTTCTGCCGGTCCTCTTCGGGGTGCTGCTGCAAGTGCTGCCGCCTTGCACGGGCGCAGGACTGGGACGTTGCAGGCCAGTGCGTCGGTTCCGCCTCGCACGTCTGTTCTTGCCCCCTTTCATCCCCGCCGTGTCGGGGCTGGCCGGCCTTCCACTTACGGCCGCCCTTCGACGGGGTCAGCCCCGCGACGGCCAGGGGTTGGGGTGGCCTGCCCTTTTCGACGAGGTTGGGGGGGGGGGGGGTAGAGGAGGTCAACGTGGCGCTCATGCCCGCACGGCCCGTACCGGGGGTACCTCCACGTCAACACAATGTGTCGTTTCTCTGGGTCGGCCTCCTTGTTCTCCTT
This sequence comes from Paralithodes platypus, assembly GCA_032716605.1. Classification (NCBI taxonomy): domain Eukaryota; kingdom Metazoa; phylum Arthropoda; class Malacostraca; order Decapoda; family Lithodidae; genus Paralithodes; species Paralithodes platypus. Next base: position 25,508,040 of record CM064520.1, on the reverse strand, counting down.
CTCGCCTGGCCGACCGGGTCGCTCCCCTCCTCTCGGGTGCTCCCTCAGGTTGTTTTCGCCCTTGCGCCCCTCGGTGGCCGCGAGGGACGTTGGGGGCGGCGGGTTGCGCGGAGGGGTCTCACCTGGAGGTGGACGTCCAGACCCCCACTCCGCTCTTGTCACCGACGCCGACCCATCTCTTCAGAGGTGGCCCACATGTTCACTTCCATGCCTGAGCTGGGTAGCGTCGAGGGAATTGACCGCCGGTCACCCGGTTGTCCTCTCCCGTGTCTTTCTGGTACCGTAGACGAACTGCGACGCGATGCAACCGGTGGTGGATCTGTCGGCCCTCAACGGGCACATCGTGCACACACGGTTTCGGATGCTGCCGGTACCCCTGGTACGCCTGGCCCTGCGCCCTCTGTCGTGGGTAGTGTCGCTGGCCCTCCAGGATGCGTCTTGGCTCGTTCCTCTCCATCCTCGCTTCCAGCGATTCTTGGCTGTTCGGACTTCCGATCGTGTGTTCCTGTTCGACGGCCTTCCCTTCGGTCTCCACATCGCGCCGCGGATCTTCTCCGCACTGGTGGGGCAGGCTCTGGGTCCTCTCCTCAGGAGCGGGCTCCAGATCCTGTTTTCCTTGGCCGATTGGTTGGTAGTTTCCGAAGCCCTAGGACTGTGCGTAGGCGACGCCCTCGCGTGTCGTGCCATGGGTCGGTCTCGCATGGGTTTTGTCCAGCGCTACAGTGACCCGGGGTCTGCCGGCCGCGGTGCATCTTCGGTGAAAGGTCTTCGCCGTGTTGCACTCGGTCTCCCTCCCGGGGTGGCTCTGGGACTCGTTCGTGGGTTCGCTGCATTGGGCCGCTCTGCCCCTTCCCTTAGGGAGCCTCTGGCTACGCCGCCTCCTCCTCATGGGCACCGCGGTGTTTCCGTTGCCCCTATGGATCGGCTCCTGCCGCTCCCGCGTACCGTTCGCAGACGCTTTGGTCGCTGGGTTGCTCGGGGCGCGCTCTCTGCGGCTGTGCCCTGGACCGGCCCCCCGCCGACGGTCTGGGTAGACACAGATACGTCGAGCGAGGTTGGGTGAGGTTCCCGATCGAACCTGGGACGTCCACTTCCCGGCAGATGGGTGGGTCTCCCTCCACTTACCTGTCTATGCCCTCGGACTGTTGGTTCCTTTGTTCTTCCTGCGGGACCACGCGCTGGCCCTTCGGGGTAAGTCGGTGGCCTTCGGGTTGGACACTCAGACAGCTGTCCACTGTTTCCTAATGCGGGGGTCCTCCAGGTCGTTGACTCTATTGGGGGTCTCGGTGGAGTTGTTCTTCCTCGCGGACCGACACCCCTTCTCCTTGCATGCCTCCTCCCTGCCCGGGCCTGCCACCCTGTCGAGAGGGCAGGGCGTTCTTGTAGAATGGGCGATGCGACGGACTGTGTTCGCCGACCTCGCGGCTTCCTGAGGTGTTCCGGAGGTCGCCTTGTTCGCATCGGGGTTGCCGTGCCAGTTGCCTCTGGACCTCTCCCTCCGGCCTCGCGCTCCGGGGGGGGTCCGGACGCTTTCATGGTAGCCTGGTACAGGTGGCGGTCGATATACATCTTTCCGCCACCAGACGCGCTGTTGATGTGCCCGGTCCTCGCGAGGCTGCGGCCGTACCGCGGCTGCGTCTGGCTCCTCGCGCCTCTGTGGCCGGCGCGGGCTTGGTACGCCCGGTTGCCGCGGTGGTGCCCGAGTCCGGTCCCTCTACCTGTCTCCGGCTTCCACTTGAGCTAGGTTGGGGACCTGCGGACCTCGTTGGCCTTCGCATCGTGCTTGTTCATGAGGCACGGTGGCTCCCGGTCCCCGGCCGGGCCCTGACTGACTTCCTGCAGCGTTCCTGGCCGTCTTCTCCTTGGGGGACTTACGGGTCCCGCTGGAGGTCTTTTACTAGGTGGCTACAGGACACTCGCCTGCCAGTTGGCTCTCCTTCCCTCGTCCTACGCTCTTTGTTTCACCTCTTCCGTACACGTCACTTTCAAGTCGACGCTATACGTACCCACTTGTCTGCCGTCCGGGGGGTCTTTGGGTCCGTCGCTGGGCTGGTCGTTCCGCCGCAGGAGCTGGATTCCTTCCTGACGGCTGCCTTCCGGGATCGACCGCCTCCGCGCCAGGTCCCTCCACAGTGGGATCTGGGGCGGGCTCTGGTCCTTCTGGCTTCACCCACGTATACAAGGGCCGCTACGCCGGTTCCGTTGCTCGGGCGTCCACTCTTCCTTGTCGCTCTGGCCACTGGGGATCGGGTGTCTGCACTAGCGGCATTGTCACGGCCCCGGGACTGCGTGCGATTCTCCCCGTCCTTGCTTGGCGTCTCGTTCGCCTCCTCCCCTCCTTTTGTTACCACGCATGGGAGGGAGACCCCCGTTTTCCAGCCTTTCACCGTCCAGGCTTTACGGCGTGGGCATCCTCGACCTGTGTTGTGCCCGGTGTCAGCCTTGCACTCCTCTGTTGCGTCTGTGGCGCCGCCTTCGGGTACTGCTGTGTGGGTGTCTCCTCGGACAGGTGGGAGGCTCTCGCAGGTGCCGATGGGCCGCCACGTTTGTCAGACCGTTCGTGCCCATCACCCTGTTTGTAGGGGTTCTGCGCACGATGTCAGATCCTTTGCTGCCTCCTTCCGGTTCCTGCCACGTCCATCCTTACCTGCCATCGCCTCAGCGGTTTTGTGGTCTTCTATCAATTCCTTCATCTCCTCCTACCTCTCCGTGTCCAGTGTTCGACCCCCTCGGCCGGTGATTGCTCTCGGGGGTCGTGTTTCCTGGTGCTCTGGCGAAGATCCCTGGTCTTCCCCCCTTGTCCCTCGTTCTTTTCCTTTGTTTTATTTGACAAAGGGGGGGGGGGGGGGTGTACGGGTTTGCAACACTGGATTGCAAGTTTGGGATTATGTATTGTTCCAGTACATAAGTGTTTTTGCCACATTGAAAATTGTGTTTTGTTCTTGTGTTCAGTGTTTTTGTTGGTTTTGGAAGAAAAGGGATTTTGGGTACAGTACCTTTTTGGTTTAAGACAAGTCTATGTTTTTGCATTACTATGAATGACAGGCATGTGTTAAAACTGTTCTTTTTAGCTACTCCTCAGTTTTTCACTCTTTTATTAAACTCTCTTGTTTAAATTGTGTCTTTGTCATTCATAATTTTGTTTTATGCATTGTTTTTTTTGGTAGGTTGAGCTTGGATGTCCTCCTCCTATTTGTTATACAGCCTTGACGTTGGATTTGCCAAGACTACTAACAAATTGGGAGGTTTGACGTGCCTCCCAATCTACCAAATAGGAAAACCTACTATTTGGTAGTAGTCTTGGAAAATCCAACGTACATAATACCCTCCCTCACGCCAGACCCCTGCCCATACGCGTTCTTCTGCTGACGTGAGATGTGATGACAAGAGAGGGTCGCTCATGCGCACGTTCGACAGGGATCTGCACATGACGGAACACGGGATGGGCCTTAAGCGGTAACTAAGGTAAACCCCTTTTTCTTCTCTTCTATGCTTTTTTCACCTTCGGTGGTTGTTGTTGTTGTTGTTGTTCCCCAAGCTGCCTGGCCGAACAGCCCCAAGGCCCCGAGCAAGGCCAAGGCCATAACCGAGCGCCCCCACAGAACCCTCCCCGCCGACCACAATAAAGCCTGGGTGACCGAAGCCACTCCATGGCAGGGAGCTTGAGGAGCGTGCGGAAACGCCCGGGAAACCAAAGCCCCACCCAGGGCCCTGTGCCCCTCAGCAATTATGAAGAGAAAGTTGAGGGGCAAGGGAAATATGTGACGCTTTGGCTTCCAATCTTGGTAGATTGGGAGGTCAATCCACGTTAGAGACCCCGTCACTTGAGATCTAGAAAATATATAAGTAAAAGGAACAGTCAGAGTAAGCTATGGGTATGGCAGAGATTGCTCAGTTCTCACTCTGATAGACCAGCCCATCACCACATGACTAGAACCCAATCCTCTCAGCATCAGCTAGGAAAGGCCCTAGAAAGCCGCCTTTGGCGGGGGGATAGCTCCCCTATTTCAACCCTTTTCGGGGTTGGGCACCCGCCAATACGCATTCTTCTGCTGACGTGAGATGTGATGACAAGAGAGGGTCGCTCATGCGCACGTTCGACAGGGATCTGCACATGACGGAACACGGGATGGGCCTTAAGCGGTAACTAAGGTAAACCCCTTTTTCTTCTCTTCTATGCTTTTTTCACCTTCGGTGACTACCACCTTCGGTGGTAGTTTTGGTTAATGTACAACGTCTCCTAGAGCAAGATAAGGAGTAGACTCTAGACGTTTTCTTTTTAACCGCGGTTGGAATGACGACATAGCAGTCAAAATAGACAAGTCGTCATTGCAATTAGGTTAATAGCCTTGACGTTGGATTTTCCAAGACTACTACCAAATAGTAGGTTTTCCTATTTGGTAGGTTGGGAGGTACGTCAAACCTCCGACACACATACACACTTTGTATGTATGTATGTTTGTTTGCATACGTGAGCATTTATGTATACGGGCATGTGCACACTTACTGCATGTTCTTATATATGTATGTATATGTATATATATATGCGTATGTATGTGTGTACGTATGTGTATATATGTATGTTCTGTATATATATAAGTAAAATAAATGTGTACTGTATATGTACTGTATATCACTTACTCTCATAGTTAATTTATGATAATTTGTATTTTGCACTAGCATAATTATTGTATTAATTTATTTTTTTAATGTTAAGTATATTATACTCACACATTGTAAACTGAGCTTACCATTTTCATATCTGTACATCTCATGTTCATCCACTAAATTGTAAAATGTGTATTTTCAGCTCATGAGGCTGCCATTCTTTAATAAACCATTTATTATTATTATTATTATTATTATTATTATAAACACTAGAAACATCTCGCCTAGATAGGATGCAGTTTGTGTACTAAAGAAAACATCCTTTTCAATGCTATTTGAACACTGTTCACTTAACCCTCATAAGTTTTACCAAATATCAGATCAGTGCTCTGACCACTATACTTTGTTCACCTCAACTTAGCAGATAATTAATGATGATTATGAAAGAAAATTATTGGTTGGCAGTGGTGTGTGGAGTGGTCCTTCTTTGATGCTGAACAATGAATAACTTTTATAATATTGAACAAATAAAAGTACAGTCAGGTCTCGATATACACGCGTTTTTTATACACGGTTTCGTTTGGACACGGTAACCTCAAAAGTTCCAAAGTCGGCCACAACACGGGAAAAGTCGGGATCATATACGGGTGGCGGCCCAAGCCTAGGTATACTGTACAGTATATTATTATTATGTTTTTTTTTTTTTTTTTTTTTAATAATGTTATTTATGCATCAAATGTCTGTCTGTCTGTCTATCTATTTAATGCATCTATCTCCCTTATACATAAATATAACTATGTCTTATTTGGTATTTTTTTTAATCTATGAATCATTTCTAATACGATGGAATTGAAAACAATATTATCTTTCCAACACACAAATAATAAAATGAAAAAGAGAGTCAACAAAAATGTCTCCTTTGTCTTTTCAGAAGCATAGGACTGTCTCATATAATTTTGTATTTTATCGATCGGTTCGACTTAGCAACAGTCTCTCTATCTATCTATCTATCTATCTATCTAATGCAGCTATCTATCTCCCTTATACATTAACATAACTAAGTCTTATTTGGACTGTTTGTAATCTATGAATCATTTCTAATGCAATGGAATTGAAAAATATAATATCCTTCCAGCACATACATAAACAAAAAATAAGAAACAATCAACAAAAGATATCCCTCCGTCTTCTCTAGACAACCTGGCGCCGACCCTCCGATGGAAGATTTGTATTTTATTTATTTATTGGGTTTTTTCCCACTTGCCCTTAGCAACTCTCTCTCTTTCTCTCTCTTTCTCTCTCTCTCTCTCTCTCTCTCTCTAATGCATCTATCTATCTCCCTTATACATTACCATAATTATGTCTTATTTGGACTTTTTGTAATCTATGAATCATTTCTAATGCTATGGAATCGAAAAATATAATATCCTTCCAGCACATAGATAAACAAGAAATAAGGTCCTGATGTGGCGGCGTCTACGCCGTGGGGCCACCTCCCGAGGCTGCCAACCGCGGATGGCTGCCGACCCTCCATGGCCGGAGACAAAATCAACGACCAGTGGAGGAAAACCGGATGCCGGCCGCGGGGAGCAGTTTCGGGAGCCAAACCGTCACAACCATCCCCTGCCCCCTCCCTGGGGGCACGGGTCCTTGGAGCGGCTTCGGTCGCGCCGGGAATTTCCACACCTCTCACACCACACACACACATCACACAGTTTTCCTACACCGAGAAATGACTCTCCGGCTGTCATTTCTCGAAGACTTCTTCTAGCCGGAGACATTGAGAGCAACCCAGGACCCACGTACACATACATATGTCCAACTTGCTCAAAACCCATCACTTCGAATCGCCATACTAAGGGTTCAGTTCTCTGCAATTCATGAGGGAACTGGACCACTTCACCTGCACAACACTTGCCTCCAAGAAACACTACACGAACACCTGGACCTGTTCCTCATGCCCCTCCCTCTCCCAGTCAAATCCCTCACCTAAAACCCGTCCACCTCTCCTCCCCAACCCAACCTAACCTTACCATATCATCCACTCCCCCCCCTAAAACCCGTCCACCTCTCCTCCCTAACCTTCCCATACCATCCACATCCTCAACTCAACACACCACACCCCATCCTAATCCATTCCAACCCCCATCTCCTGCTCCCCAATCCCCACCCCCACCTCACCCATCCCAACCCCCAGCCCCTCCCTCACCCCCACCCCCACCCCATCCTCGTGCAGCAGCACCCAACATACATCGTGCACATAACATTAACATTCTTCAACTGAACATAGATGGCATCAACACAAAGAAACACGAACTCTCACACTTCATCAAACAACACAACATACACATTGCCATCTTACAAGAAACAAAACTCCGCACAACACAAAAAACACCCACATTTCATAATTTCACCACCATCAGACAAGACCGGGCTGTCGGCGGGAGCGGTGGACTCATCACCCTGGTACACAAAGAAATATCATACATAGTAACCAGTGTACAAACCAAATCCCTCCTCCCCCCAAATGATAACACAACAGAAATACAGTCAATTAAAATACGCACTGGCAACAACTCCAACATAACCATCATAACACATACATTCCTCCCCAAACATCCCCTACAGTACCAAATGAATACAGACCACACCTACAACACATCACAAACACCCCACACATCATCCTGGGTGGTGACTTCAACGCCAAGACGTCAGCCTGGTTTGTCGACAACCCCGACACAGACAGAGGGCTGGTACTACAAAACCAAACCGATAACCTCATCATCCTTAACGACATCCATCAACATACCCATATTCTTCACCAAGCCCTCTATAACCCATCATCTCCAGACATCACCTTTTGCTCCCCAGAACTCGCCCCCACAACATCCTGGAGGGTGGTCAGAACCTTAGGCTCTGACCACCTCCCGATCATTATCACCACCAAAACCAGACTCACCCCAGCTAGCCACAAACACACATACACCAATTATAAAAGAGCTAACTGGGAAGCATTCACAAATGAGACAGAACAACACTTCACAACTCTAAACAGTACACCCATCACTAACATCAACAATGCTGTACACATACTCAATAAAACTATCCAAAACGCTGACAAGAAACACATTCCAAGAGGTAACAGAAAAGACACAACCCCAACTTCACACCAGAAATTCAAAACCTCATCGACAACGCGACATACTGAAACACTCCCCAGCACCCCACACACAAGACATCACACAACAAATTCAAGTACTCAACACCCAAACTAACAACAAAATACAAGAACAACAAAAACTAAATTGGAATAACTTCCTACAAACACTTGATCACAAAACAAACCCCAAAAAACTCTACAAAACACTAAACAGCATCACACTTTCCAACAGCAACACAACACAATCACATGCTGCAATCACAACAACAGACTCTACTCCTTCATGTAAACAACAAGCAAACACTCATCAATCACTTTTAACCATGTCAGCCACCTAAAACCTCACAAAGACGACCGACGTGTCATCCGACGTAAGAGACAATTCCCCACTGACCCTGACTATACACCCTTCACCAATCACCAGACAAAGCATATCATCAACAATCTCAAGCACTCACCCGCCTGTGGCCTAGACAACATAAGCAACATACACCTCAGACACCTGGGATCACAAGGCATACAAGCACTCACTACCATATCAAACTACAGCTATTCACACAACACAATACCAGACATTTGGAAGCATGGTATCATCATCACATTCCCCAAACCCAACAAAGACCCCACTCTACCCTCCTCGCACCGCCCCATCACACTCTTGCTCCCCCTCCAAAGTCATGGAACGCCTAGTATTACAACTAATTACACCTGACCTACCCCTAGCTCCAACACAACATGGTTTTAGACCACTGCACTCCACAAACAATCTTCTCACAGACCTTACCCAAAGAGCTTTTTGACGGCATCAACTCAGCTAGACCACCACACAGATCACTATTAGCCACACTCGACATTAGTAAAGCCTTCGATCCATCCCCCGCCACAACCTAACAAACAAAATCTACAACACAAACATGCACAACAACACAACAAGGTGGCTGCCAACTTCCTAGCAGGCAGATGTGCACACATATCTTTTGCCGGTCAATCATCTAAAATCAGAAACTTTCCAAACGGAGTCCCACAAGGATCCGTCCTATCGCCCGCACTCTTCCATCTGTACATGCACATATAACTACACCCAATACGCCCCAAATAAACTTAGCCTCCTATGCAGATGACATAACACTCACATGCACACACCATGACCCAAAAAGAGCACAGATCTCCTTCAACCCTATCTCAACACACTACATGGCTGGTGCACTACAAACAGACTTCATCTAGCCCCAGCCAATCCACCGCAACCCTGCTCACAAGTTGGACAGGAGAACACGAATACATCCCTCAACTCACCATAAACAACACACCCCTAACACATACACACACACGCCAAAATCCTAGGAGTAACATATAATACTCATATGACATTCACACAGCACACCACAAACATTAAAAAGAAACTACGACACCGACAGACTTAACGCCCTCAGGTCAGCTTGCTCACACAAAGATTTGGACACAACAAAGAACTACCACCACAGTATATAAACAATACATAAGATCAGTGATGTAATACGCAAGCCCAGCCTGGGCTTCTAACCGTAGCTGAAAACACATCTAGAGACCTTACAGACTATTCAAAAAAAAGGCCCTGAAGATCATTACAGGTTGCACCAGCCGACTTCAAACCACATATCACCCTACAATTCCGCAAACCAAATCCTTACAGTCAAAGACCACTCTGGACATGAGAGGTCAGCTCGAATTCCTGGCAGCAGCCTCTACGAACCAAGACCACCCACTAAACTACCATGGCAAACGC
>CM064520.1:25277227-25498407 GCA_032716605.1 Paralithodes platypus | reverse complement strand
CCTCACCTAAAACCCGTCCACCTCTCCTCCCCAACCCAACCTAACCTTCCCATATCATCCACTCCCCCCCCCTAAAACCCGTCCACCTCTCCTCCCTAACCTTCCCATACCATCCACATCCTCAACTCAACACACCACACCCCATCCTAATCCATTCCAACCCCCCATCTCCTGCTCCCCCATCCCCACCACCCACCTCACCCATCCCAACCCCCAGCCCCTCCCTCACCCCCACCCCCCAACCCCATCCTCGTGCAGCAGCACCCAACATACATCGTGCACATAACATTAACATTCTTCAACTGAACATAGATGGCATCAACACAAAGAAACAACGAACTCTCACACTTCATCAAACAACACAACATACACATTGCCATCTTAACAAGAAACAAAACTCGCACAACACAAAAAACACCCACATTTCATAATTTCACCACCATCAGACAAGACCGGGCTGTCGGCGGGAGCGGTGGACTCATCACCCTGGTACACAAAGAAATATCATACATAGTAACCAGTGTACAAACCAAATCCCTCCTCCCCCCAAATGATAACACAACAGAAATACAGTCTATTAAAATACGCACTGGCAACAACTCCAACATAACCATCATAAACACATACATTCCTCCCCAAACATCCCCTACAGTACCAAATGAATACAGACCACACCTACAACACATCACAAACACCCCACACATCATCCTGGGTGGTGACTTCAACGCCAAGACGTCAGCCTGGTTTGTCGACAACCCCGACACAGACAGAGGGCTGGTACTACAAAACCAAACCGATAACCTCATCATCCTTAACGACATCCATCAACATACCCATATTCTTCACCAAGCCCTCTATAACCCATCATCTCCAGACATCACCTTTTGCTCCCCAGAACTCGCCCCCACAACATCCTGGAGGGTGGTCAGAACCTTAGGCTCTGACCACCTCCCGATCATTATCACCACCAAAACCAGACTCACCCCAGCTAGCCACAAACACATACACCAATTATAAAAGAGCTAACTGGGAAGCATTCACAAATGAGACAGAACAACACTTCACAACTCTAAACAGTACACCCATCACTAACATCAACAATGCTGTACACATACTCAATAAAACTATCCAAAACGCTGACAAGAAACACATTCCAAGAGGTAACAGAAAAAGACACAACCCCAACTTCACACCAGAAATTCAAAACCTCATCAGACAACGCGACATACTGAAACACTCCCCAGCACCCCACACACAAGACATCACACAACAAATTCAAGTACTCAACACCCAAACTAACAACAAAATACAAGAACAACAAAAACTAAATTGGAATAACTTCTACAAACACTTGATCACAAAACAAACCCCAAAAAACTCTACAAAACACTAAACAGCATCACACTTTCCAACAGCAACACAACACAATCACATGCTGCAATCACAACAACAGACTCTACTCCTTCATGTAAACAACAAGCAAACACTCTCATCAATCACTTTTCACATGTCAGCCACCTAAAACCTCACAAAGACGACCGACGTGTCATCCGACGTAAGAGACAATTCCCCACAGACCCTGACTATACACCCTTCACCAATCACCAGACAAAGCATATCATCAACAATCTCAAGCACTCACCCGCCTGTGGCCTTGACAACATAAGCAACATACACCTCAGACACCTGGGACCACAAGGCATACAAGCACTCACTAACATATCAAACTACAGCTATTCACACAACACAATACCAGACATTTGGAAGCATGGTATCATCATCACATTCCCCAAACCCAACAAAGACCCCACGCTACCCTCCTCGCACCGCCCCATCACACTCCTTTGCTCCCCCTCCAAAGTCATGGAACGCCTAGTATTACAACTAATTACACCTGACCTACCCCTAGCTCCAACACAACATGGTTTTAGACCACTGCACTCCACAAACACTCTTCTCACAGACCTTACACAAAGAGCTTTTGACGGCATCAACTCAGCTAGACCACCACACAGATCACTATTAGCCACACTCGACATTAGTAAAGCCTTTGATGCCATCCCCCGCCACAACCTAACAAACAAAATCTACAACACAAACATGCACAACAACACAAAAAGGTGGCTGGCCAACTTCCTAGCAGGCAGATGTGCACACGTATCTTTTGCCGGTCAATCATCTAAAATCAGAAACTTTCCAAACGGAGTCCCACAAGGATCCGTCCTATCGCCCGCACTCTTCAATCTGTACATGCACGATATAACTACACCCAATACGCCCCAAATAAACTTAGCCTCCTATGCAGATGACATAACACTCACATGCACACACCATGACCCAAAAAGAGCAACAGATCTCCTTCAACCCTATCTCAACACACTACATGGCTGGTGCACTACAAACAGACTTAATCTAGCCCCAGCCAAATCCACCGCAACCCTGCTCACAAGTTGGACAGGAGAACACGAATACATCCCTCAACTCACCATAAACAACACACCCCTAACACATACACACACACCCAAAATCCTAGGAGTAACATAATACTCATATGACATTCAAACAGCACACCACAAACATTAAAAAGAAACTGACACCCAGACTTAACGCCCTCAGGTCACTTGCTCACACAAAATTTGGACACAACAAAGAAACTACCACCACAGTATATAAACAATACATAAGATCAGTGATGGAATACGCAAGCCCAGCCTGGGCTTCTAACCTAGCTGAAACACATCATAAGACCTTACAGACTATTCAAAACAAAGCCCTGAAGATCATTACAGGTTGCACAGCTACTTCACCCACAGATCACCTACATCAAGAAACCAAAATCCTTAAAGTCAAAGACCATCTGGACATGAGAGGCACTCAATTCCTGGCAGCAGCCTCTACGAACCAAGACCACCCACTAAACTACATGGCAACGCACCCACAAACACCAAGAAATATCAAAACAACACCCAGCACACGGTATCACACACAATTATTGTCCTCTCTCCCTCCCTGCCCACCCCGAACCAACTTCCAAAAGCACATCCATACTCATATCTCTCACCGATCCATCCACTCACTCACAGACAACACGCAGCTGCATACACGACCTCCCGAAATCCATCCTTCCGAATCCTCCCTTCCTCGCGAGGACAGAGTCCACCTGGCCAGGCTGAGATACGGACACCATCCAGCTCTCCTGAGCTATCAGAAGAGACTGGATGACTCCGTTGTCGACGCCTGCCCGGGATGTAACACAGCACCCCATACCATTAAACACATCATAGAAGACTGCATTTCACACAACCACTTACGCCAACACAATCTACACTCAATGAGAGCTCTGTGGGAAAGCCCGATCGTGGCCATGGCCTTTCTCAGGGACTCGGGGCTGTTCGGCCAGGCAGCTTAGGGAACAACAACAACAAACAAGAAATAAGAGACAGTCAACACAAAATATTCCCAGTCTTCTCTGTAAATAGGCGCGAGGTTCCATGCATCGGGAGATTTAATTTTATTTATTTTTTTTTTTTTTTTCCACAGTATATTTTTGCCTTGAAAGTGTGTCTACACAAAATGATATGGTAATATTGTAACATGTTTTTAATTGACATTTGTGTCATTTTTGCAGATTATCAGTGGGTGGAATTATTTTTTCTTTAATTTCATCATATCGGAAATGATTCACAGAATATATAGAGACCAAATAACATACACTTTTAAGTGTGTTCAATAGTTTTGCATTATTAATAGGGTTATAACTTCTCTACTTTCTGGTCTATTTGAACCATAATAAAGAGAGGGGGAGAGAGGGAGCGTCCCCGACAGTGACAACCAGTCTGATGATAATGATATGATGGACAATATTTCTGTGTTCTCTGGTTTCGATAAGGACGATCAACATGCCTGGGAACCTGGAGGGGGCCGATTTGCTAGCTGTAGCACAAGGTTATCAACTTCATCACAGTAACGGGGTCGGGGTTAAGGCCGGGACAGGGCGGGGGGAGGGTCCGAGGGAGTACAGCGGTGGGGATATCTACCGAACTTCAACACGTCTGTTCACACAAATAGGTCAGTAACAGGTCCAAAACAGTTCTTATTGATGCTTAATGTATTCTATGTTATGTCATATATGATGTTGGTGGTATAATGTAATATAAGTCGGCTGAAGGTAGGCAAAAAGGGCCAAAAGGGGGACTTTGGGAAAGTGGCTAGAACGAATGAATTAATTCCCATAAGGCCTGTTATTTATAAAACACGGTTTTGATATACACGGAACGTACAGGGTACACCTAAGCTGATGGCTACCTAAGCCTTCGGGCGAGACGGTACCGTCTATAGTGAGAATGGTACCATACAGATCCACCCTAAGCCTTCGTTTCCGATGTCGCCAATTGGCTAAATACAGACTACACACACATCCACAGCCATTCCAACAGTACATAAAACACTTAACATGCATTTCACGCAATACATTCCCAGTTAAGGAGGCGCGATAATAATGAGCTTAGCTCGCATTGCGTGGATTCCCCTTGACGAACAAGTAACTGAGTGAGTAACTAATTAACCGTGTATATCAAGACCTGACTGGGGACAGAGGTGCTTGGGGGCGGTTCATTCATGGCCACCCCTTCAGGGATCATGGCGTCAGGCAATAGATAGATAGATAGATCAAGACCTGACTGTATGTTGAACCAATTGGAGTATAATGAGGATAGAATGAGCTGGCAAGGTTGTGTGAACATAGTTTCAATTGTTTTTAACTTCTTTGGGTCACCTCAACCAGATAGGATGCAGCTGGTGTATAAAAGATAAAATTCCTATTCAATGCTATTTCAATACTGTTCACTTAACCCTAATAAGCTTTATCAAATTAATATATAATTGGGAGGTTTGACGTACCTCCCAACCTACCAAATAGGAAAACCTACTAATTGGTTGTAGTCTTGGAAATTCCAACGTCAAGGCTATTAACCTAATTGCAATGACGACTTGTCTATTAAGACTGCTATGTCGTCATCCCAATCGCGGTTAAAAATGAAAACGTCTAGTCTACTCCTTGTGAGTATTTGTGTATTGAAGTAAAATGTGCAAGAGGGTCAATTCTAATTGCCTCTATATATAGAAGCCCAAATAATAATAGGGAAGAGGATGATAACCTACTGAAAGCAATGGAGGAAATAGATAATAGAGAGAACAAATATAAAATATTGATAGGAGATTTCAATTTGCCAAGGATCAACTGGGCAAATTATACTACTCCAGCGGGACAGAGTAGCCTAGAATACAAGTTCATAGAGAAAGTAAAAAAATTTTTTAACGCAACATATTACAGAGATGACAAGATACAGAGATGGGACGCAGGGGAGTGTACTAGATTTGATATTTAGTAATGAGGAGGATATAGTGGAAGATGTCAATGTGGATAGCCCTATAGGTCGTAGTGACCATGCCTGTATAAGTTTTAGTTGCAATATTAAAACAGAGAAGGATAATAGAAGCAAAAAAATATATATACAGTACATGTATGATGTATATATATATACTGTAAGAAACTGTAAGAAAATGATAGAGCTGCTGAGAAGGTGTTTGGACATTGACTGGGGGGAGTACTTGAACGGGGAAGACACTGAAAGAATGTGGAGGAAGATTAGAGTCAAACTGGAGAATGCTATATCCAAATGTGTATCAGTAAGAGAATATAAGGCTAAAACAAAATTAAGGAAAAGAACGAACCCAGAATTGCGAATGAAAAGAAAGCTTTGGACATTGATAAGAAGGAAGAAACGTTTGTGGGAAAGACTAAAATTGATAAAAAAGAATAATGGGTCTAGTATAGAAACTAAAGAAGTGGATTTGGAATGCAGACAAATAAACAATAAAATAAGGTGGGAGACAAGGAGGAGGGTGAAGGAGAGGGAAAGAGAGATAGCAAGAAATGTGAAGGATAATCCAAAAATATTCTGGAAGTATATTCAGGAAAAGTTAACACGAAGAGTAGGTATCCCAGAACTGATAGGAGACTTGGACAATAAGAATAGAGCAGAAACTCATAAGGAGAAAGCAGAGGTGCTGGGGAAATACTTTGGGGAGGTACTTACAGAGTAGTCGGATGATCTATCTATCCATCTATTGCCTGACGCCGTGATCCCCGAAGGGGTGGCCACGAACGAACCGCCCCCACGCACCTCTGTCCCCAGTCAGTCGACGCCCCTCCCCCCAACCAGCACCGCCTTCGTTCATGTACTTCCTCACTCCATCCTTCCACCTCATATTCGGTCTACCTCTCCCCCTCTGTCCCTCCACCTCGCTCTCGTACACCCTCTTAGTCATTCTCTCGCTTTCCATACGTTCCATATGGCCGAACCATCTCAAGTTGTTCCTTTTCACACTTTCCAGCACATCTACCTCCACACCACACCTCCTTCTTACTTCCTCATTAGTCTGTCTATCCCTCCATGTAACTCCGCACGCACTCCTTAAGTAATTCATTTCCACTGCTCTCACTCTTGGTCTGAGTCTCTCAACCAACGTCCATGCTTCGCTTCCGTAAGTCAGTGACGGGATTACCACACTGTCATGCAAGGACTTCTTCACTTCCATACTGACCACCCTATTTCTTGTTACTGCTTTTAGCGTTCCTACAACCCTCTTCCCCTGTTGTACCCTCTCCCGCACCTCTTCATCCATAGTCCCATCTTTACTCAACACACTGCCCAGATACTTAAAAGAGTTGACGATCTCCATAGCCTGACCGTTCAGCTTCACCTCACACTCTGTGACTTCACCCCTTTCGAAGACCATAACCTTGCTCTTCCCCGTATTTACCTTCAAATTCCATTTTTCGCACACTGTTCCAAACTCATTTACCAGACCCTGCAACTCCCATTCATTATCACTCATCAGAACTGTATCATCCGCAAACAGCAGTATAGGTAGCTTCCACTCAATTCCCTCCCTTTTCAGCGATACACCAACATCCACTGCTCTTGATAGTATTTCTTTCATAACTCCATCCATATATACAGTAAACAACCACGGGGACATCACACACCCCTGTTTCAAACCAACATTCAGGTCAAAGAACTCGCTCTGCTCACTCTCCACACGTACTGCCGCCTTTGCACCCTCATACATGCTCTTCACTGCTTTCAGCAACTTGCCCTCTACTCCGTATATTCTAAGTACTTTCCACAAACCTTCTCTATCCACTCTGTCATAGGCCTTCTCCAAGTCCATAAAGGCAACATACACCTTTTGTTTCTTCTCCAGATATTTCTCCACAACACAATTCAGGGTAAAAATCTGATCTACACATCCTCTTCCCTTCCTAAAACCTCCCTGCTCGTCGCCTATCCATTTCTCCGTTCTCACTCTCACTCTCTCAATCACTACCCTACTGTATACCTTCCCTACTACGCTTAGAAGACATATTCCTCGGTGGTTACCACACACTCCTCTTTCCCCTTTGCCCTTATATAGGGGGACTATTATGCCAGTCTTCCAGTCATCGGGTGCACTCCCCTTCTCCCATGCTAGTTTGCACATTTTCCATACCCATTCTATCACTATCTCACCACCATACCTCAACATTTCCCCACACACTCCATCTGTTCCTGGTGCTTTCCCCAACTTCACTCTTTTCATGGCTTCCCACACTTCTGACCTCCTGATCCCCACCTCCTCCTCCACTACTTCTCTTCTTCTCCCTCCCATACCATATCCAGCTATGTTTGCTGGCTCTTCATTCCTTTCATTTAGCAACTCACTGAAGTACTCCCTCCATCTTTCGACTCTCTCTTGCTTCTCGGCTAGCATTCTCCCATTCTTATCTTTCACACCCTTACTGTTTCCCTTGCTACCTTCCCTAACTTTCTTGACTTCTTTCCAGAACAGTTTCTTACTCTCCCTCCATTTTACACTCAGATTCCTTCCAAATTCCTCATCTACTCTTCTCTTACTTTCCTTCACTACTCTCTTCACCACCCTCTTACTCTCCACGTACCTCGCTCGTTTCTGTCTCTCGGAATCTTCATTCCCTCTACTACCCAACCACTCTCTATATGCTTTCTTCTTTTCTTCCACAGCTATTCTTACCTCTTCTGTCCACCATGCTGTACCTTTCACTCCCATCCCTCTTCTCCTCACTCCACACACCTCCTCACATGCTGCACAGATCTCATTCTTAAACACCTTGCTCATCTCCTCCACTTCCTCCATAACTTCCAGGTCGAACCCACCTAGTCGTCTTTCCACTGCTCTCCTGTACTCCTCCCTGACTTCCTCCTCCTGCAACCTCTCCACCCTCCTCACCATTCCACCCTCCTCTCGCCTCCCTCCCGCTCTCCTCACCCACTTCTTTTGTATCCTAACCTTAGCTACCACTACATAATGATCAGACAGACCCCCTCCAATACCCCTATACACCCTAGCATCCATCACAGATTTCTTCATTCGTTCATCCACACATACATAATCAATCAATGACTTTCGTTCCACCACTGTCTTATCCTTCATCGTCAACATCCGTTTCCATGTGTACCTGTGGATCATTCTGTGTCGGAAGAAGGTGTTGGCTATCCACAGCCTCCTCCCCACACATACGTCCACAAGTGCACTACCATTCCCATTCACCTCTGATGGTACCCCCCACCCTCCCACCACTCCCTCAACTTTCCTATCACCCACCTTACCATTCATATCCCCAATCAGAAATATTCTTTCGTTCTTGTCAAACTTCTCCAGGCACGCCTCCACATGCATCCAGAACTCCTCTTTCTTTCTTTCAAGTATATCCTCTGTCGGGGCATACACGCATACAATCACCCACGTTCGTATTCCTACTTTCATTCTCACCCACACAATCCTTGAACCCACAGACCCATACTCTCTTACACATTCCTTCCATTTGCTACTTACAAACAAACATGCACCTTCTCTCGCTGTTCCTTCACTCACTCCAGCACACACCCATTCCACACTCCCACTCTCTCACATCTGAACCTTTCCATTTGGTCTCTGTCATTCCACATACATCCAGCCTGGCATTCACTAACACTTCCAGAACCTCTCTCTCTTTTGTGCCATCATTCATGCCACTAACATTCCACGTAGCCATTCTCAGAATGTCCGAAGGCATGTCCTTAGTCGGTCGTGGTTCGTCAACGTTGGTTCCGTCCGCATCCGAGGCTGTTCATTCGTTTTTCTTTGCTTAGATATTTTTTCCGGGTGGGGGTCGCAAGCCCACCGACCCAACCTCTTTAGTCGCCTCTTACGACACGCAGAAGGCACGTGGGGCATATTCTATTCCCTAACCCCCAGGAGTCAGATGATGCAGTGCCTACTATTCCCATCAAACAGGCACCAGCACTAGAACTAATAGAGTTTTCCCATGCTAGAATTAGGAGTGCTATAGGGAAAATGAACAGAAGTAAGTCCCCGGGACCGGATGGGATACATCCAAGAATCATAAAGGAAGGAGGTGAGATGTTAGTAGAACCATTAAATTTTTTATTTGAGGTATCTTTTAATACAGGACAAATCCCGATGGACTGGAGAGAGGCAAACATAACAGCTATTTTTAAGAAGGGAAAGACAAATAACCCAGGAAACTATAGACTAGTCAGTTTGACAAGTGTTGTGTGTAAACTAATGGAAACTGTAATTAGAGAAAGAATAATCGAACATATGAAATCAAACCAACTTTTCAGTGAGAGACAGTTCGGATTCTTGCCAGGGAGGTCGACGGTATTACAGCTAATTAAGGTGGTAGATGATTGGATGCAAATTCTGGAAGATGGGGATGTTATAGACGTGGTATATTGCGATTTTATGAAGGCCTTCGATAAGGTCCCACATAAAAGGCTAATAGAGAAAATTAGAAGCTATAGTATAGGAGAGAAATGTGTGAAATGGATAGATGCCTTCCTGAAAGATCGGAGACAGAGGGTACTGGTGAATGGAATAGGCTCGGGGTGGAGGGAAGTTACAAGTGGGGTACCTCAGGGATCTGTGTTGGGACCACTACTGTTCGTTATGTTTATCAACGACTTGCCTGAAGTTATAACTAATGGATGTGAGATATACCTTTATGCGGATGACAACAAGCTGTACAGAAGAGTGAGGTGTAAGGAAGATGTGGATTTGCTTCAAGGAGATGTGGAGGGCATGAAGGGATGGTCTGAACATTGGTTAACCCTCTCACTACCATATGACGCAGAGGTTGCCAGATTAGCAATAATAAATAGTTCTCTCACTCTTATAATTACCTCTCCAAAATTAGTTTTCTGCCCACAGCTAACTCAAAGACAACTGCAGAGGTTGAAGTAACTAAACTAATGGTTTCTAAATACCCCTGATGGTAACAAAGGCTTTAAAGTATCCCTAATAGGCTCAAAATTGCGTCAAGGACGTGAGAGGGTTAATGCCTTTTCATCCAAAAAAATGCAAGTACATGCGGATTGGGACAAGCAAGACAGACAAGGTGGGATACAGTATGTATGAAGCGATGGAGGAAGTGAATGCAGAAAAGGATATAGGAGTAATGATAGACAATAAGTTAAATTTCTCAGAACATTTAGCGGAAAAGATAAATAAAGCCAATAGAATTGTAGGGCTGATAAGGAGGACATTTGTGTCAATGGATGAAGAAATCTTCAGGAATCTCTATACAGCGCTGGTTAGGCCGCACCTGGAATATGCGAACCAGGTGTGGGCTCCATATATGGTAAAGGATATAGAAGCAGTGGAGAAAGTGCAGAGGAGAGCTAGCAAGCTGGTACCAACGTTGAAGAACGCGGACTATGAGCAGAGGTTGAGGACACTGGGACTTCCGACACTGGCATATAGGAGAAAGAGAGGGGATATGATAGAGACTTTTAAGATAGTGTCAGGAAAGTATGATGAGGATGTGTGTGAAGGTATCTTTTTGATGCGGGAGGGAACAAGAACGAGAGGACACTCTAAGAAAATTTACAAGGAAAGAAATAGGCTTGAAAAGGCAAAGAACTCATTTTGTGATAGAGTGGTAAATGAGTGGAATCGACTACATACTGGTATGTAGTCGATTCCGAATCAGTAAGGAAGTTTGAAAGTAATCTTGATAAAGCATGGGGAAGACAAGATTTGAAGTTTGATTACAAAGCAAAAATACAGAATAGTAACAATGTTGCGTCTGCTACCGCCGCCGCCAACACCGTGAACGACCGCAGCAGTGCAAGTACTGGCACTGAGCTGGATACACAGGCCTAGTTTGCCTTTTTTCAGAGGATCTACTGTAAGAAACTGTAAGAAACTGTAAGAAACTGTAAGAAACTGTTAACTTGCTCTAGGAGACATTGTACATTAACCAAAACTACCACCGAAGGTGAAAAACACATAGAAGGGAAGAAAAAGGGATTTACCTGAGTAACACCTGACAGCCCATACCGTCTTCTGTCCATGTTGACAACTGGTCCAACCCGAGCGCATGCGCCCCTTTCCAAGCATCATTATTCCACGTAGACAGAGGAGCGAGGATGGGCAGGGGTCCGGCTTGTGGGAGGGTACTATGTACGTTGGATTTTCCAAGACTACTACCAAATAGTAGGTTTTCCTATTTGGTAGGTTGGGAGGTACGTCAAACCTCCCAATTTGTTAGTAGTCTTGGCAAATCCAACGTCAAGGCTGCGTAACAAATTGGAGGAGGACATCCAAGCCCAATTGGCCACTTGCTAGTTTCGTTCTATAAGGAAGTTGGAGCCATGACCATCGATATTAAACAGAAATTCAAAACTAATGTACGTTTCTGATGGATAAACGGTATGTTGAATTGGGTTTTATGTACCGTAAAATGGGGTAACTTCGGAAATTTGTCGATGTTTTTTAACAATTGCTCCTGAGTGTAAACACATTATAGAGATTTAACTAGGTCAAGTGATGTATGGTGATAGTCCGCCGTAATCCAGGAAGCCTCTTAAAATTATCCCCCATAATAAGAGAGCTATCCTTATCCTAAATGATGTCCGAAGTTTGCTTGAAAAGTTGAAAACTTCGGACATGTATGGATAACTTCGGACATAGGTGATTTCTTATGGAAAATGATTGCCAAGAAAGCTGGGATAACTCCGGACAAACGGAGGAGAACTTCGGACGTACGTTCGTGGCCTTATTTCATTCATTTTTCGGCTCCTACTATTTTATATGAATATTTTATTATTGCTGCTTATTCTTGTCCGATGTTTAAGTGGAAAATGCACAGTCAATACTTTTAGGCCTGTATAATCAGAATAGGAGGGGGATATATACGATGTTTAACATATATTCTGTTTGGATCTGTTCTCGTTAGGCATTGAGCTCACTCTTAGAAAATATTGAGCAGGAAAAATAACCAATGCTATCTAATCAATAACTCAAAAATTAACTAGGCCTAGTGAAAATATATAGGTATGTATACTATTTGTTAGTAGTCTTGGCAAATCCAACGTCAAGGCTATTAACCTAATTGCAATGACGACTTGTCTATTTTGACTGCTATGTCGTCATTCCAACCGCGGTTAAAAAGAAAACGTCTAGAGTCTACTCCTTATCTTGCTCTAGGAGACGTTGTACATTAACCAAAACTACCACCGAAGGTGAAAAAAGTATAGAAGAGAAGAAAAAGGGGTTTACCTTAGTTACCGCTCAAGGCCCATCCCGTGTTCCGTCATGCGCCGATCCGTCGAACGTGCGCATGAGCGACCCTCTCTTGTTATCATTTTTTCACGCGTCGCCATTGTTGAGTCCGCTTTTGTTGTGCTCCTTCAATTCACCCTGTTTTAGGTTCGTTTCGGCTTTTCTGGCCTTCTTTTTGTTAGACAGATGTTACGTGATCTAGGACACACGTAAATGGGCTCCTCAGTGTGTTTAATGGAGACGCGTGTGGAAATAGCTACCGAAGGTACGGGGGCGCCTGGCGTTCCTCGTATGTGTTTTTCATTCCTTTCTCTTTTCATATTCTTTTTTCCTGTTAGTCTGGGCATAGTTTAGCTTATTTTAGCCTAGCTTGTTTCTCATTCAGGAATTGCTATGCCCTATGAGTTTTCATATTTTCATAGCCTAGGTGTACAGTTGGTTCACAATCTGAGATTTCGTGGTGGCGGTGCTGTTTGTAGGGTTTGTGTCGGCCGCATTATTAGCGTTATTCCCGAGTCCCCCCTTTCGAGCCTTCACTGTGTCTCAAGGGCCTGGGCGCTTGGTGGTTCGTGATATCCAGGGGTACCCCACGGGGGCCTCTCCCTCACACCACAGGTTTTTTCGCCCCTGACACATTCTCTCCTCACGGCTAGGCCACCCTTTTTCTCGCCAGTTTCATTTACTGGTTTTTGTGTTCCCTTACTGTTTTCACCTCCATCCTTTCATTCCCTTTTGCCCAATCCTGGGGTACCCTACGGGGGCCCCTGTTTGTGCCAAACCACCCTTCCTGCCACTTCTCCTCATGGGCTTTGCTCTATCTCTGTGGGTGGGGTGGTTCCTGGGGGATGTGCCTCCTCTCCCCTGGTGTGTCTTCCTTGCCTCTCCCTTGACCGGTTGAGTCAGGATATTATCAAGGAAGACACTGCTCAGCTTGATGGCCATCGTCGCTTGGAGTCATAAGGAGTTGACGCTTTTTCTGGGCCTGTGTTGGTATTCCCTAGACGCTCCTCTCGCTTTTTCGGCGCCGGACCATCTCGGCCGGTCCCGCAAATTTGCGGAGTGCTCGATTCGGTCCACGGACGATTC
This sequence comes from Paralithodes platypus, assembly GCA_032716605.1. Lineage (NCBI taxonomy): Eukaryota > Metazoa > Arthropoda > Malacostraca > Decapoda > Lithodidae > Paralithodes > Paralithodes platypus. Next base: position 25,484,673 of record CM064520.1, on the reverse strand, counting down.
GGCTCCCCGCAAATTTGCGGAGATCGCTGGGGGGTCTCGCGGTGAGGCGGGAGGGTTGTGTCGGTACGGTTATGCCTCCATTGGCCCGCAAATTTGCGGTTATACAGTCAGGACCCCCAATACACGATTCCACAATTCGCGAAAACCCTAATACACGAGTTACCCCTCGAAAATAACATTAATTAATTAAGCATTAATTACGCGAGGTGGTACCACAATACACGAATCGAGAGCTAAGAAGGGGCCAAATCCGCTATTCCCGCTTGATACGCGAGCACGTCTACGTTTCGCGAGGCCCAGGAGTAGCTCTGAAAAAGAAGACGGCATACGCCTGCCTTCCCTCCCGCTTACCCTCCCTCCCTCCCTCCCACAGTCCCGCTCAAGCGCTCATAGCCGTGCGGAGTGACCAAACGTTGTAGTGCCTGCCACTTTTTTCGCCATGCCACGCCAATATAAGAAGATAACACACAAATGAAGGTGGAATTGTTGTTTCGCAAGAAAAGAGGAGAAGGAAACTGTGCAATAGGCTTGTCAGAGTAAACTGTTCGTACGAATTGGTTAGGGAGGGAGAAGTTGGAGAAAATCGTGAAGTCCTACGGTCCTAGTCCTAGCCTATCTACTACTAATTTTAAGGTAAGGTTTCATATTTTTATTCATTGTTCTTCTTATATATAAGATATAGACTGTACTGTAGAGCCAAAAATGTCGAAAATAGGGCCAAAAATTTCGAAAAGAGGCCATAATTGAGAGATGTCACCCAATCTAATTATTCCCATTTAAAGTTAGTTCCACAATACCCGAATTCACAATACGCGATGCCTCCTGTCACCCCTATTCTCGCGAATTGGGGGTCCTGACTGTAGTTGGCTTTCCCGGTGACCCTTTTTTGTGTCATCTTGTTGCCTGGTACTATATTGGTGTATGCACTTGCCTGGTGTTATGGACCCTGCATGTGAGGTGTTGAGTGGTGGTTAACACTTTCTCCATCTTTGCAGGTTCTGCTTGTGCTCTTCCGCCTCACCCGCCCTCCTCACCTCCATCGGTGCTCCCGGTTTAGAGTGAGTACGACTTCCGGTTTGCATGTGTGTTCCTGTTTACCCATGCTCATTCCCTGGTTTTTATTGGACATTATCTTCACTTACTCCGTCAACGTGCTGCTTATGTGTGTTCTTCCATTGCAGGTGGGATGCCTTGCTTTCGCCAGGGCTGTGGCTCCCCGTGCTTGGACTGCCACAGGTCCTGCTTACGGCACTCTCAATGTGTGTCCTCTACGGCCTACCTCCCGGCTTTGTGTGGCCCGTGTATGGACCTGGTGGATGTGGTGGACCATCACCCTGGTTCCTCTGATGCGGCAGTGGCCTCTGCATCCCTTCAGTCTGTGTGGGCGGTGGTCTCCCACCACATCAGGACTGTGGGCCACCGTTCCCCGGCCTTTGTTGACGACCGGATCCGCGTCGCCCTGGGCATCCCTGACCCGTCTGGGGGCCGTTTACCTGGCCCTCTCCCTGCTCGGGCCCTCCTCCCTGAGTCCCGTGGTCGGTCGTCACATCGTCGGGTGGATCCCCAACTCCGTCCACGCTCTCGCTCTCCTCGTCGCTCATCCTCTACTGCCCCTCCTCGTCCTCCTGCTCACCTTGACTCCGCCGTTCGCCCTCGTCATGGTTCTCGCCCTGAGGCCGGGGTTAGCGTCTCTGCCCCTGTACGCCCTCCCCTGGCCTCTCCGGATAGGGGCTCTACTACCATCCGCCCGCTTCCCCTGCACAAAAGACGTCCTCTTCATTTGTCCTCTACGCGCGTGGATGTTCATGCTGTAGCTGGCCCTCTGCTCCCTCCTTCTACTCTGTCCAGGAGGGTCCGCCAGGATGTAGTCGCTTCTCCTCCTACTTCTCCTGCTTCGGTGCCTCTTCTTCCTTCTAGGTCTCGTCCCAAGGTGGAGGTTCCTCCCTCCTCCGCCTCGGTGTCGGGCCGCCCTGTTCTCTCAGCCCCGGGGATCCTTGCTCTGTTTCCCCCCGCGGCTCCTTCTGACCTCCTTTCACCCGGCCAGCCTTCCCCCTCCCGTCATCCTGCTCCTCTTCCTTCTTCTATTCCTGATCTTCGCTTGCCGGCTCCCCGTGAGGGTACCCCGCCGCTTGACTCGGTAGAGTATAGCGAGGTTTCGGGGTCCCCTTTCTCGGGGGCTGACGTGTCGCTGGAAGAGGGGGATGGTGATGTTTCCCCCTCGGGCGTTAGTGATCGGGAACGAGACCCTCAGGACCGCCACGGCCGTCGTCGCTCGCCTTCTTTGGGCCGCGACGCTGCTGTTTCGTGTCATGGGTCTCGCTCTCGCTCACGCTCGCCCCTGCGGGCCGAACTATCTTCGGGGGGGTCGCCTCTCTCGGATCGATTTTCGGCTATGCAGGGGTGGGTTGTGTCACACTTCGACGCGCGCTTGGAGGCGATGCAAGAATCCCTCTTATCGCACTTCTTGGCGGTGACACAACCTCAGCGCCTCACCCAACCTACCCCTGCTTTGGTCCCCCTCCCCTCTGCGGTGGACCACATTCCTTCTCGCCCTGCTTCTCCGCCTGCCCGGTCGTCGGCTAGTTCTGCTCCTGCCCTGGCTCAGGTGGTTGCCCCTACTGTCTCACATGCGGGGGTCCTCCGTCTGCTAGGGCAGGGTCCGCGCTTGCCCCCCATCCAAAAGGCCAAGGTCCCGTCGCGGACTATGCCGCTCCTCTATGGCTCCTTGGCTGTTTGGAAGGGGGTGCAGGCCTCCCACCCGGAGCGTGCTACCGACTTCCCGTCAGGTGAGAGGGCCCTACCTTTGGACTGGTCGGTCCAAATAAATGATAAGATGCAGTTCAGGGCGATCAGGGTGGATGGTCAGGTGGCCGACGTGGAGGTGCGGGCGTACCCGACAAGGACTGACCTTCAGTACTTTTCGGTGAAGCCCAAGCCCCCGTCTGCTCCTCGAACTAAGCTCTGGTCAGACTTCAGCCGCCAGGACATCCTTCAGGATGTTCAGTCCCTGGCTGTGTTAACGGGACTGTCCTCCTATGGGACGGGTTTGTGCGACGACGGTAAGCCTGGCTTAGCCGTCGTGCTCGATAACCCTCTCCCATTGGAGGCCTGGTTTGCTGAGGCCTTAGACTTTGCCAACCGTTCCGTCGACAGATCTATTTCAGTCCCTCCCCCAGAGTCGTCACTGCTTTTGCCTCCTCTGGTATCTGTCGGCGGATTGGATGGCAAGTTCTGGTCCTGGATTAGCGCTCCCAAACTTGAAATTTGTGCTATTGCTAACCCGTTCTTCTCCCACCCAGATAAGTCCTCTGTCGACAGGGATTTTACCTTGCGGCAGAGGGTGGCGAACTTATTGTCTTGTCTTCTAGGTTCCCTCCAGACGTCTGTTCACCACCTGCGACTTATCGAGGCGACTGCACCTGGCGATCTTCGCGAGGGTTTGGACCACGTTCGGCGGATCCACCTTCAGCTCGCGGTGTCTTTGGTTCCCGAGCTGAAGGCGGTTTTGTGCGAGGCAACTCGACAACGCCAGACGGTAAGGTCCTCGTTCTGCCGGAGAGCCCCTTTGGATATTCGTCAGGGTCTGTTATACTCTGAGCTATATACATCGGGGCTTTTTGCGCAGGATGCTTGGGAACGCTACGCTTCTCTGTCAGCGGACCCTGCTTACGACACGCAAAGACGCGCTGTGTCGCGACCAGGGTCTTCGAAGTCCCGTCCTTCTGCCGGTCCCCTTCGGGGTGCTGCCGCCACTGCTGCCGCCAAGAAAGGGCGCAGGAAAGGGAAGTTGCCGGCCAGAGCGTCGGTTCCGCCTCGCACTTCTGCTCCTGCTCCCTTTCATCCCCGCCGAGAAGGGGCTGGCCAGCCTTCCACTTCCGGCCGCACTTCGACGGGGTCAGACGCACGACGGACAGGGGATGGGGTGACCCGCCCTTTTCGGCGAGGTGGGGGGGGTAGGGGTGGTCAACGTGGCTCTTATGACCGCAGGGACCGTACCGGGGGACCCTCCACGTCAAAAAATGTGTAGGTTCTCCAGGTCGGTCTCCTCCTTGTTCTCCTTCTCGCCTCGCAGAAAGGGTCGCTCACCTCATCTCGGGGGCTCCCACAGGTTATTTTCGCCCTTGCGCCCTTCGGTGGCCACGAGGGACGTGGGGGCGGAAGATTGCACGGAGGGGTCTAACCTGGAGATGGAAGTCCAGACCCCCACTCAGCTCTTGTCAACGAAGCCGGCCTGTCTCTTCGGAGGTGGCCGACGTGATTACATCCATGCACGAGCAGGGAATCGTCAAGGAGGTGAAAGCCGGTCTACCGGTTTTCCTCTCCCGTGTTTTTCTGGTACCAAAGAAGGACTGCGACGCGATGCGACCGGTGGTGGATCTGTCGGCCCTCAACGGGCACATCGTGAACACACGGTTTCGGATGCTGACGGTGCACCAGGTACGACTGGCCCTGCGACCTCTGTCGTGGGTAGTGTCGCTGGACCTCAAGGATGCGTATTGGCACGTTCCGATCCATCCTCGTTTCCAGCGATTCTTGGCCGTTCAGACTTCCGATCGTGTGTTCATGTTCGACAGACTTCCCTTCGGTCTCAACATCGCGCCGCGGATCTTCTCGAAACTGGTAAAGCAGGCTCTGGATCCTCTCCTCAGGGGCGGCCTCCAGATCCTGTTTTACTTGGACGACTGGTTGATAGTTTCAGACACCCTAGAACAGTGCGTCCGCGACACCCTCACAGTAGTTCAACACATCACACAGTTAGGGTTCAAAATCAATATTCCCAAGTCGCGCCTGACCCCGTCGCGTGTCGTGACGTGGGTAGGTCTCGAATGGGATCTGACCAACGCTACAGTGACCCAGAGTCAGCCAAACGCGGTGAAACTTCGCAGGAAGGTCTTCGCCGTGTTGCACTCGGTCTCCCTCACGAGGAGGATCTGGGACTCGTTAGTGGGTTCGCTGAATTGGGCCGCTCTGACCATTCCCTTAGGGAGGCTCAGGCTGCGCCGCCTAATACTCATGGGCAACAGGGTGTTTCCGTTGGCCCCTATGGATCGGCTCATGCCGATCCCGCGTACCATTCACAGACATTTAGGACACTGGGTTGCTCGGGGCACGCTCTCTGCGGCTGTGCCCTGGACCGCCCCCCCGCCGACGATCTGGGTAGATACAGATGCATCGAGCGAGGTAGGGTGGGGTTCCCAATCCAACCTGGGACATCAACATCACGGCAGATGGGTGGGACACACACACCTACACATCAATGCCCTCGAACTGTTGGTTCCCTTGTTCTTCCTGAGGGACCACGCGCTGGCCCTTCGGGGAAAGTCGGTGGCCTTCAGGATGGACAATCAGACAGCTGTCCACTGTATCCAAAAGCAGGGGTCCTCCAGGTCTTTGACTCTGTTGGGGATCTCAGAGAAGTTGTTCTTCCTCGCGAACCGACACAACATCTCCCTGCACGCCTCCTACCTGCCCGGGATTGCCAACCTGTGGGCGGACGCCCTGTCGCGAGGACAGGGCGTTCTTGTAGAATGGGCGATGAAACAGACTGTATTCGACGACCTCGCAGCTTCCTGGGGTGTTCCGGAGGTCGACTTGTTCGCATCGAAGGAGACGCGCAAGTTGCCTCAGTACCTATCCCTCCGGACTCGCACTCCGGAGGGGGGTCCGGACGCTTTCATGGAAGACTGGAACAGGTGGCAGTCGATATACATATTTCCGCCACCAGACGCACTGTTGATGTGCAAAGTCCTCGCGCGGCTGCGGCTGTACCGCGGCAGAGTCTGGCTAATAGCGCCTCTGTGGCCAGCCCAGGCTTGGTACTCCCAGTTGAAGCGGTGGTGCCCGAGTCCCGTCCCTCTCCCTCTCTCAAACTTCCACTTGAGCCAGGTTGGCGACCTGCGGACCTCGTTGGCCTTCGCATCGTGGATGTTCGTGAGGCACGGTGGCTCCCAGTCCACGGACGGGACCTGACTGACTTCCTGAAGCGTTCTTGGACGTCTTCGACTTGGGGGACTTACGAGTCCCACTGGAGGTCTTTTACTAGGTGGATACAGGACACTCACCAGACTGTTAGCTCTCCTTCCCTCGTCCTACACTACTTGTTTCACCTCTTCCGTACACGTCGCTCTCAAGTCAACACTATACGTAACCACTTGTCTGCCATCCGGGAGGTCTTTGAGTCCGTCACTGGGCTGGTCGTTCCACCGAAGGAGCTGGATTCCTTCATGAAGGCTGCCTTCAGGGAGCGACCGCCTCCGCGCCAGATCCCTCCTCAGTGGGATCTGGGGCGTGCTCTGGACCTTCTGGCTTCACACACATATACACGGGACACTACACCGGTTCAGTTGCTCGAGCGTACACTCTTCCTTGTCGCTCTGGCCACTGGGGATAGGGTGTCTGAACTAGCTGCCATGTCGCGGTCCCAGGAATGCATGCGATTCTCCCCGTCCTTGAATGTCGTCACGTTAGCCCCCTCCCCTCATTTTGTTGCCAAGAATGAGAGAGACACCCACGTTTTCAAGCCTTTCACCATCCAGGCTTTAAAGCGTGGGCATACTCACCATGTGTTGTGCCCGGTGCAGGCCTTGCACTCCTATGTTGAGTCTGTGGCTCCGACTTCGGGTACTGCTGTGTGGGTGTCTCCTCGGACTGGTAGGAGGCTCTCGAAGGTACAGATAGGACGCCACATTTGTCGGGTCATTCGTGCCAGTAACCCTGCTTGTCGGGGTTCTGCGCACGATGTGCGATCCTTTGCTGCCTCCTTACGGTTCCTGCAGACTCGTTCGTTGCCTGACGTCGCCTCGGCGGGTTTGTGGTCTTCTGTCCATACCTTCGTCTCCTCCTACCTCTCCATGTCCATTGTTAGACCCCCTCGGCCTGTGATAGCTCTCGGGAGTCGTGTTTCCTAGGGCTCTCGCGAAGTTGCCTGGTCTTCCCCCCTCGTCACTCTTTCTTTTCCTTTGTTTTATTTCGAAAAGGGGGGGAGGGAAGTACGGGTTTGCAACACTGGATTACAAGTTTGGGGTTATGTTATATGTATACAGTACATAAGTGTTTTTGCCACATTGATAATTGTGTTTTGTTTTTGTGATCAGTGTTTTTGTTCATTTTGGAAGAAAAGGGATTTTGTGTACAGTACTTTTTGGTTTAAGACAAGTCTATGGTTTTGCATTACTATGAATGACGGGCACGTGTTAAAACTGCTCTTTTTAGCTACTCCTCAGTTTTTCACTCTTTTATTAAACTCTCTTGTTTAAATTGTGTTTCTTTGTCATTCATAATTTTGTCTTATGCATTGGTTTTTTTGGTAGGTTGGGCTTGGATGTCCTCCTCCTATTTGTTATGCAGCCTTGACGTTGGATTTGCCAAGACTACTAACAAATTGGGAGGTTTGACGTACCTCCCAACCTACCAAATAGGAAAACCTACTATTTGGTAGTAGTCTTGGAAAATCCAACGTACATAATACCCTCCCTCACGCCGGACCCCTGCCCATCCGCGTTCTTCTGCTGACGTGAGATGTGATAACAAGAGAGGGTCGCTCATGCGCACGTTCGACAGGGATCGGCGCATGACGGAACACGGGATGGGCCTTGAGCGGTAACTAAGGTAAACCCCTTTTTCTTCTCTTCTATACTTTTTTCACCTTCGGTGGTAGTTTTGGTTAATGTACAACGTCTCCTAGAGCAAGATAAGGAGTAGACTCTAGACGTTTTCTTTTTAACCGCGGTTGGAATGACGACATAGCAGTCAAAATAGACAAGTCGTCATTGCAATTAGGTTAATAGCCTTGACGTTGGATTTTCCAAGACTACTACCAAATAGTAGGTTTTCCTATTTGGTAGGTTGGGAGGTACGTCAAACCTCCCAATATCACTGCATATACACTTTTATGAATTTGAGCATTTTTATAGGTATAACGTAATTGTTGGTGTTTCTTTCTTCAGATAATTTATTTTTTGGACAAGATATATGCCTCTCCTAATTTATATACAGTAAAAGTCCGTTAATCCGACGACCGATGATTCGAATCTCCCAATAGTCCGAATTTTTCAATTTGAGGCCAAATCCGAATTCACCCGATGGTCCGAATTTCAAGAAGTCCCAAAGTCCCCTTTTTGAGGCATTAGGCCACTCAAATGACACATAATGGAGCACACACATATCATATGTTCATGAATTCACTTTAAAAGTTTACCATTGTCATTGTAGCCTATTATCTACTTCAAAACATTCAGATTAATGGTCAAAGGAAGCTACTGATATAATCGTAAACACCTTCGTCTTCTTCTTCTTCCACATCGTCTGCTAGAGAGTTTGTTTAGCTCTTGAACGCATCCTTGGGACGCTCCGATGCGCTACTGGCTTGCACCGCATTTTCTGCAAGCGCATTCAGTCTTGAGCTTGAAAACGCACCTTTCAAGAAGTCCCAAAGTCCCCTTTTTGAGGCATTAGGCCACTCAAATGACACATAATGGAGCACACACATATCATATGTTCATGAATTCACTTTAAAAGTTTACCATTGTCATTGTAGCCTATTATCTACTTCAAAACATTCAGATTAATGGTCAAAGGAAGCTACTGATATAATCGTAAACACCTTCGTCTTCTTCTTCTTCCACATCGTCTGCTAGAGAGTTTGTTTTGCTCCTGAACGCATCCTTGGGACGCTCCGATGCGCTACTGGCTTGCACCGCATTTTCTGCAAGCGCATTCAGTCTTGAGCTTGAAAATGCACCTTTGGACGTATTAGTCTTGAGCTTGAAAACGCACCTTTGGATGTTCCGATACGCTACTATTTATAGTTCAGTGATCGGAGCATCCCAAGGGTGCTTTCAAGACAACAAGACAAGGGTGCTTTCAATACAATATAATATAACAGAGCACGTCACAAAAGGAAAATCACAAAAGGAAAATTACAAGAACCTCTCAGGGAAGTGCCGTTGTTAAGGCATTACTTCCCGAACCACATCTGATCTTCAAGAGCAAGACAAACTCGCTAGTAGACGGAAGAAGAAGAAGACGTTTATATCAGCAGATTCCTTTGACCATTAATCTGAATGTTTTGAAGTAGTTAATAGGCTACAATGACAATGGTAAACTTTTGAAGTGATTTCATGAACATATGATATGTGTGTGTGCACCATTGTGTCATTTGGGTGGCCTAATGTCTCAACGTTTTCGTCATACACAGGTTCATAGGGGTAAAGTCCGATAATCCGAAAAATCCACTAATCCGAACGAGAGCCGGTCCGCTGCCCTTCGGATTAACGGAAGTTTACTGTATATTATATATCCAGAATTATCCGAAATACATAAATCGGTTAGCATATTATCATAGTTTTATGGGTTTTTGGACTCAGAGAATGATTATTTGATCTTTTACCACCATGTTAATGATGGACAAGTATTATGAACGATTTTCATAGGGCAAATAATAACAAACGATTGTTTTGTTTCATGTCCGAAGTTAGCAATTTTTTTTTTTTTAAACACAATCGGCTAAATGATAGTGTTCTAGCTAGAGCGTTATACAAGTGTAACAAATTTCCTTTGGTGGATGTTGTCTCTGGTAATGTTACTACAAAATTATATCAGTCACATCATTCATACAAACAAATTTCTTCAGGGCGATAGAAGTTTGGCAGGGTAGCGAAAAATGTACATATTTTCGTCATATACAGTAGGGTCCCGCATAAAACGTGTTCAGATAAAACGAGTCTCGATTAAAACGAGCGACCTAAAATATTAATATTTAATTTTCGATAAGAACGAATGTGATCACATAAAACGAGTCCGCCGCCAAAGTGGGGCAAATCCGAGGAGTTCTCATATAGAGCGCCGAAATATCGTACAAAACGTACAAAATATCGTACGCTCCTGACGGAAATTTACGCTTACAGTGAACATTGACCATATTGGGCCACCAAAATGCCGTGTTCACATAGAACGAAATCGCATAGAACGCCCTCGTTTATCGACCAATTTCTCGTTTTATGCGGGACCCTACTGTATATAATATTTTTTTAGTGTACATATACTCATGTCAGTTTCCTAGGACTTTTACATGCTCTTCCTTTGCCATTTCTCTAAACGGACCCCACACAAAAACCAATAAAAAGCGTTTCCATTATATAATGACAATGTCTAATTACTTATTATCGCCGATGTCCGAAGTTATCACCACAGTACGAAGTTACCCCACTTTACGGTATTTATATATGTACTACGATCGTATTTTAGTTGTAAATTCTGTTAAATATCGTTGTCTACAGCTCCAACTTCCTTACAGAATGAAACTCGCAAGTGGTCAATTACCAAATACAGATGCAAAACAAAAATATGAATGACAAAGAACACAAAATAAACAAGAGTTTAAAAAGAGTGAAAAACTGAGTAGTAGTTAAAAAGAGCAGTTTTGTCAGTGTGACTGTCATTCATAGCATCGGAGAAAACTTGAAAAATCTACAACAGTACCGTACAAAAATCCATTTCTTCTGAAGCGCAGGTATTAACAGCATACCAACATACATACATGGGAAAAGTAGGTCACATGGGACATATACTGTATACAGAATATATAAATATACCCAAGCTCGTGACCACAGTGTCCGTAACCCGTACCGCCTCCCTTTTCCCAAAGAAAACAAATAAAAATAAAGAATGACGAGGAGGGAGCCCAGGGACCCAGCCAGGGCACCAGGAGACGAGACACCCGAGAGCGACCACCAGCCCAGCGGGTCAGACGACGGACACGGAGAGGTAGGAGGAGACGAAGGGTGTGACCGATGACCACAAACTCACAGAGGCAATGTCAGGCAACGATCAACAGTGCAGGAACCGTAGGGAGGCTGCAAAGGATCGAAGAACATGCGCAGAACCCCCACAAGCAGGGAAACCGGCACGAAGTGCCCGACAAAGGAGGCGGCCAATCGGCACCCTCGACAACCCCACATCCGGCCTCGGTGACACCCACACAGCCGGCACCACAGATGCCACATATGCGTGCCAGGAGCACACCGGGCAGCACACAAGGCGAGCACGGCCACGTTGGAAACCCAGCAGCAGCCAGTCCCGCCACCCGACTACCAGAAACCAGCGCCACGAAGGACAAAGGACTCCCGAGCAACAGCACCGGCGTCGCGTCCTGTGTGGATATTCGCGACGCCAGAAGGTCCAGAGTCCAGTCTAGAACCCACAGAGGAGGGGGCTGGCGTGGTGGCAGGCGAGCCCGGAAGGCCGGTTTCAGGAAGGAAACCAGCACGGTCGGTGGAACGACCAGCCCTGCCAGAGACACAAAGACCATCTGGATGGGAGACATGCGGCAGCGCACAGAGCTAAACAGGAAGTGACGGGCGCGGAAAAAGCGAAGCAAGCAGCACTAAAGGCGTATGTCCCGCATCCAGGGCGGAAGAGACGTCCAGCAGGACACGGAAGACCATGGAGAGTCCGACCAGGAACGGGAGAGGAAGGCAGGGAGGACCCGACTGTAGACCGGGAGCTACCGAGCCCGCAAACGTCAACGAGGGCCCGAGGTCGCCAACCCGGCCCAAGAGGAATTGCGAGACAGGCAGGGGCACCAGAAACGGGCACCCTTACCGCAGCTGGGCGCACCAAGCCAGCGCCAGCCACGGGGGCGGCAACAACCAGACCCTGACGCGGAACTGTCGGAGCTTCAGGGGGATGTTGCACAGCAAGAGTGCGACCGGAGGAGGAATACGAAGAGGTCTGCCACCTTGCCCCATAATTGCGAATGCAACCAGAACCATTGCCGGGGTGCGAGACAGGAGGGAGAGGGACAAAGGCAACGTGTGCAACCCCCATGAGGCAAACAAGGACAGCCCCGGAACGCCCGAAGAAGCAGTCAGGTCGACGAAGACAGTATGCGGCAGCGTCCACTCTACCAGAACAGCCTGTCCGGACAACAGGTAGTCACGGGCAGGCAGGAAGCGCGCAGGGATACGCAGTGCCGGTCCGCCAGGAAGAACAACGGCTATGCGATCCCCAACAGAGGACAAGAACTGGAGGACCTCTGCACGCGGAGACCACGGACCTGCGACTGAACTTTCAACCTTAAAGCCACCGACTCGCCCGAAAGAGCGAACGCGTGAACCCACAGGAAGAACAACGGCACCAAAAGGCCGAGAGCATCTACTGGTAGGGGCGTGTGCCCAGATCGCCAGCACAGACGTTGATGCCCATGGACAACCGGGAGCCCGAAGCCACCTCGCACAACGTATCTGGAGAGGATTGTAGGCACCCAACACAACAACTAATGATGACTAACAACTGGTGATGGGCTGGTCTATCAGAGTGAGAACTGAGCAATCTCTGCCATACCCATAGCTTACTCTGACTGTTCCTTTTACTTATATATTTTCTAGATCTCAAGTGATGGCGTCTCTTCCGTGGATTGACCTCCCAATCTACCAAGATTGGAAGCCAAAGCGTCACATTTTTCCCTTGCCCCTCAACTTTCTCTTCATAATTGCTGAGGGGCACAGGGCCCTGGGTGGGGCTTTGGTTTCCCGGGCGTTTCCGCACCCTCCTCAGCTCCCCGCCATGGAGTGGCTTCGGTCACCCAGGCTTTATTGTGGTCGGCGGGTAGGGTTCTGTGGGGGCGCTCGGTTATGGCCTTGGCCTTGCTCGGGGCCTTGGGGCTGTTCGGCCAGGCAGCATGGGGAACAACAACAACAACGTATCTGCGACCACCCAGATTGTCGGCAGAGAGGGCAGGCAAGGGCACGGCTGCAGAGAGCGTGCCCCGAGTGACCCAGGACCGAAGGGAGACGTGGAGGGCCCCAGACTGCGGTGACAATGGACGCCCCGGCAGAGCGTCCACCCCGAAAGTCACCGACTTGCCCGAAGGGCCAGTGCGTGAACCCTCAGGAATTACAATGTCACCAACAGGTCGAGAGCATCGACGTGCAGGGGCATGTGCCCGACCACCAGCCCTGACGGTGAAGTCCCATGGAATAGTGGGAGCTCCAAGCCACCACGCACGACGAATCTGTGACTAACCAGAATGTCGGTGGTGGGGCAGACCAAGGCCCGGGTGGCGAGAGAGAGCCCTGAGCGACCCAGAGTCCCAAAGGGTCGGTAAATGGTGCATGGGACTAGCCACAACCTGGAACGTGGTGGCCGACAGGGAGTGCGTCCAGTGCGTACCTAGCCAGGGTGTCGGAGACTATTCACCAAACGTCCAGGTAAAACAGGAGCTGAATACCGTCTCGCAGGAGAGGATCCAGAGCCTGTATCACCAGCATTAGGGCCAAAATGCACCCGGTAGCTCCCGCGACATCACCAACGACAGAGGTCGTAGCGTCAGTCGGACCATGAGTACCAACAGCAAGTGAAACTTGAGTGCCCATGAGAGAACAGGCGAGGGCCGACAGAACTAACACCGGAGTCATCGCGTCACAGGCAGTCTACGGTACCAGGAATACACGAGAGGAAAATCCTGTGGCCGAGTTGCACCACCGGAACTACCCTTTTTCCATGCATGGACGCGACCATGGTGGCCACGTCGCTAGGGTAGATTACACCTGGTAACCGTTCGGCCCCACGTGCCTCGTGGCCAGTGAAGATGGGCGCAAGGGAGAAAAAATTAAGTGGGGACTCCCACGACAAAGTAAGCAACCCTGTCTGAGAGGCGAAAAGGAGACCGACCTGGAGATCCGACACGTTTTGAGACGTGGAAGCCCCTCCGAAACGGCTCTGAGCGCCACGAGCAACATCTAACACTCCCCCCCCCCCCCCACCTTTTCTGACGAAAAGGGCGTGACACGCCACCAACCGTCCGGGGAAGTCCACCCCAACAAAGCGCGACCAGAGGGAGAGGGCTGACCGGCCTCGCACCAGCGGGGCCAACGCGATGAGGCCCGGCCGAGCGGGCGGACAGCGTATGGTACTCTGACCGTGACACGGCACGACGGTGCGAGCTGGAAGCAGGGGCTGCCGACAGGGAGGCGTGCAGCACCCAGGCGCTACGGAGCAAACAACCCCGTTGTAGACAGAGCTCAGAGTAAGCAGGCCCAGACGCCCAGCGAACAGGGCGCCGCAGCAGACTGTGGACCGGACGGCGAGGCAAAGGCGAGCAGCTTCGCACAGCACCACCGGTAGCACGGGGAGAAAGGACATACCGAGCTAGAGGGAAATCCGCCGCACATAGCCCATAGCGTGGCGAAGGGTACTCTGAGGCACCGCCTCGGCAAGACAAGGGGGGGGGGGGGTGAACTGAGGGCAGCAGGTGCCCAATGACAGAGGCCACCAAGTCCACCACCCGCCAGCGCAAGGCAAAAGCCGAGAGCCGCTCCCTCGAGGAGATTGAAGAAGGGAGAAGAGAAGCCGCACAGACCGAGCCCGGGGGCGCAGACCCAGGACCAGAACACGCCACGCAGACAGCCGACAGAGACAAGAGGGAGGAAGAGGCAGGCACAGCAAGCGAGACAGCGACGTCGACGGTCCGGGAAGCAAACAGCAGGACCCCGACAACCAGGCCTCAAACGGGGCGGTTGAGCGAGCACGGCAGGAAAGAGCAGGTATACTGCCCTCGCGCAGGGCTGGGCCCAAGGAGAACAGTCCCGACAAGACCGAGAGGGACCGAACAACCAGGAGGACGTCCAGGCGGCCGAAGTCTGACCAGAGCAGGGGCCTATGGGCAGACGGAGGCCTGGGCCCACCGAGAAGAACTGACGGCCCGCCCTGCTCGGGGAAGGCCTATACCTCCACGCCCGCAACCAGAACGTCACCTTAGAACGCCCTGCACAGCAGGTAGACACAAAGAGGGACAGACCAGCCAGAAGGAAGAGGTCACGCCAGGGCTCGGAGGGCACCAGCACCCGGGCCCCCTCACTCCAAAAGCAGGCATCCCTTGAGGAAGAGAACCCCGAAACCGCGAGGATCCCCAGACCTGCAGAGGATGGCGTAGAACAGCAGGCGGAGGAGAGACAGCCAAAGAACGCATCTGCAACAGGGAGCTCCCCCCAGGATAGAGGGGCAGAGGGAAGCAGAGGAACAATGAGGGGGGGAGCAGAAGAAGAACCCCCCCTTGCCGTCGAAAGTCGGTGTAAGCAGAGGAAGAGACAGCAGAAGCCGAACCGAGATAGAGAAAGCGTAGGAGACTGCAACACCGCTGAAATCATCCAGCTGGGAAAAACATGATGACCCAGCAGGGAGCGCCGCCCCCCACTAGCCTAACCAAGTCCAGGGAGGTATAGGCTAGCAAAACAGCAACATCTCGCCAACAGCATGAAAGGGCACGAGATCAAGGTGGGCGAAAGGATGGAGGTGAAACAGTAAGGCAAAAAACAAAAACCAGCAAATGAACACTGTTGAGAAAAAGGGGAGCATAGCTGTCAGCAGAGAATGTGTCAGGTGCGAAAAAAACCTGTGGTGTGACGAATCTTGAATCACACTACGCCCAGCCCCTTGAGACACAATGAAGGCTTGAAAGGGGAGACTCGGGAATAACGCTATAATTCGGCCGACACAAACTCTACAAAACCAGCAACGCCACCCACGAATTTCTGAAGTTTTTACCAAACGTAAACAACTAGGCTATGAAACATGAAAACTCATCTGGGCATAGCAAAAACATGAATGAGAAAACCAGCTAGGCTAGACCTACTAAAAAGCTAAAACCATGCCCAGAACTAACAGAAAAGACAATATGAAAAGAGAAAGAGTGAATAAACATGACGCGGGAAGTAAGGCGACCCCCGAACCTTCGGTATAGACTATTATCACACGCGACCTCCATATGATACATTCTAAACATTCTGGAGCCCATTTCACGTGTGCCCTAAACCACGAAGCATCTGCCTAACATAAAAGAAAGGCTAAAGAAGCCGAAAAATGACGGTGACAGGGTGGATGGAAGAACACAAAGCAGAGACGTCTGAATCATATGAGGGCGCGGGTGAAAATGACGCTTGGAAAGGGGCGCATGCGCTCAGGTTCGACCAGGTGTCAACATGGACAGAAGACGGCATGGGCTGTCAGCTGTTACTCAGGTAAATCCCTTTTTCTTCTCTTCTATGCGTTTTTCACCTTCGGTGGTTGTTGTTGTTGTTCCCTAACCCTTCCTCCCCGGGTGTCCGTGTGAAAGGACACCACGAAATAAGGGCAGGTGCCCGGGTGTCCTTTCAGGAGATAGTAAGCTTGAAAGCCTATTCAGCTTGGTCTGAACGCCGTGCGTCCGACGCATGTAAACAAAGCCGATCGTTGCGTCACCGCACCTCCGAAAACAATAAGGAGACGTCGGATCAATGTTATTGTTGTGACATCAGACGAAATTAGTGTGTGAAAAGCTCCGATATTGTCAACATCGCGGAAAAATTAGCTCCACTGAAATCGTCATCACAACTGAACCAGTTGACTTAGAGAGCTCTACTCAATGCCAGTCTACAGATTGGAAACCGCACTACGTTTATAGATGCATGGGAAATTTCTAGCAGTTAAAATTAACAAAAATACGGTAGCCTAGGCCTAGACGTTTTTCGGCCAGATCGCCCGGGTAGCCCACACTGTCCTTTGGAGATACAGCCCGGGCCCAGAGGGCTAAGCTGCCTGGCCGAACAGCTCCGAGTCCCTGAGGAAGGCCATGGCCACGATTGGGCTTTCCCACAGAGCTCTCATTGAGTGTAGATTGTGTTGTTGGCGTAAGTGGTTGTGTGAAATGCAGTCTTCTATGATGTGTTTGATGGTATGGGGTGCTGTGTTACATCCTGGGCAGGTGTCGACGACGGAGTCATCCAGTCTCTTCTGATAGCTCAAAAGAGCTGGATGGTGTCCGCATTTCAGCCTGGCCAGGTGGACTCTGTCCTCGCGAGGAAGGGAGGATTCGGAAGGATGGATTTCGGGAGGTCGTGCATGCAGCTGCGTGTTGTCTATGAGTAAGTGGATGGATAGGCGAGAGATATGAGTGTGGATGTGCTTCTGGAAGTTGGTTTGGGGTGGGCAGGGAGGGAGAGAGGACAGTATTTGTGTGTGATGCCGTGTGCTGGGTGTTGTTTTGATATTTCTTGGTGTCTGTGGGTGTGTTGCCATGTAGTGTAGTGGGTGGTTTTGGTTCGTAGAGGCTGCTGCCAGAAATTGGGTGCCTCTCATGTCCAGATGGTCTTTGACTTTAAGGATTTTGGTTTCTTAATGTAGGTGAACTGTGGGTGTAGTAGCTGTGCAGCCTGTAATGATTTTTAGGGCTTTGTTTTGAATAGTCTGTAAGGTCTTGTGATGTGTTTCAGCTAGGTTAGAAGCCCAGACTGGGCTTGCGTATTCTATCACTGATCTTATGTATTGTTTATAAACTGTGGTGGTGGTTTCTTTGTTGTGTCAAAATTTTGTGTGAGCAAGTGACCTGAAGGCGTTAAGTCTGGGTGTCAGTTTCTTTTTCGTGTTTGTGGTGTGCTGTTTGAATGTCATATGTTACTCCTAGGATTTTGGGTGAGTGTGTATGTGTTAGGGGTGTGTTGTTTATGGCGAGTCGAGGGATGTATTCGTGTTCTCCTGTCCAGCTTGTGAGCAGGGATGCGGTGGATTTGGCTGGGGCTAGATTAAGTCTGTTTGTAGTGCACCAGCCATGTAGTGTGTTGAGATAGGGTTGAAGGATATCTATTGCTGTGTTTGGGTCATGGTGTGTGCATGTGAGTGTTATGTCGTCTGCATAGGAGGCTAAGTTTATTTGGGGTGTATTGGGTATATTTATGTCGTGCATGTACAGATTGAAAAGTACGGGCGATAGGACGGATCCTTGTGGGACTCCGTTTGGAAAGTTTCTGATTCTAGATGACTGACCGGCAAAAGATACGTGTGCACATCTGCCTGCTAGGAAGTTGGCCAGCCACCTTTTTGTGTTGTTGTGCATGTTTGTGTTGTAGATTTTGTTTGTTAGGTTGTGGCAGGGGATGGCATCGAAGGATTTACTAATGTCGAGTGTGGTTAGTAGTGATCTGTGTGGTGGTCTAACTGAGTTGATGCCGTCAAAAGCTCTTTGTGTAAGGTCTGTGAGAAGAGTGTTTGTGGAGTGCAGTGGCCTGAAGCCATGTTGTGTTGGAGCTAAGGGTAGGTCGGGTGTAATTAGTTGTAGTACAAGGCGTTCCATGACTTTGAAGGGGGTGCAAAGGAGTGTGATGGGGCGGTGTGAGGAGGGTAGCGTGGGGTCTGTGTTGGGTTTGGGGAATGTGATGATAATTCCATGCTTCCAGATGTCTGGTATTGTGTTGTGTGAGTAACTGTAGTTTGATATGTTAGTGAGTGCTTGTATGCCTTGTGGTCCCAGGTGTCTGAGGTGTATGTTGCTTATGTTGTCTAGGCCACAGGCGGGTGAGTGCTTGAGATTGTTGATGATGTGCTTTGTCTGGTGATTGGTGAAGGGCGTATAGTCAGGGTATGTGGGGAATTGTCTCTTACGTCGGATGACACGTCGGTCGTCTTTGTGGCTGACACGTGAGAAGTGATTGATGAGAGTGTTTGCTTGTTGTTTACATGAAGGAGTAGAGTCTGTTGTTGTGATTGCAGCATGTGATTGTGTTGTGTTACTGTTGGAAAGTGTGATGCTGTTTAGTGTTTTGTAGAGTTTTTGGAGTTTGTTTTGTGATCAAGTGTTTGTAGGAAGTTATTCCAATTTAGTTTTTGTTGTTCTTGTATTTTGTTGTTAGTCTGGGTGTTGAGTGCTTGGATTTGTTGTGTGATGTCTTGTGTGTGGGGTGCTGGGGAGTGTTTCAGTATGTCGCGTTGTCTGATGAGGTTTTGAATTTCTGGTGTGAAGTTGGGGTTGTGTCTTTTTCTGTTACCTCTTGGAATGGTCTTGTCAGCGTTTTGGATAGTTTTATTGAGTATGTGTACAGCATTGTTGATGTTAGTGATGGGTACGCTGTTTAGAGTTGTGAAGTGTTGTTCTGTTTCATTTGTGAATGCTTCCCAGTTAGCTCTTTTATAATTGGTGTAAATGTGTTTGTGGCTAGCTGGGGTGAGTCTGGTTTTGGTGGTCATAATGATCGGAAGGTGGTCAGAGCCTAAGGTTCTAACCACCCTCCAGGATGTTGTGGGGGTGAGTTCTGGGGAGAAAAAGGTGATGTCTGGAGATGATGGGTTAAGAGGGCTTGGTGGGGAATATGGGTATGTTGATGGATGTCGTTAAGGATGATGAGGTTATCTGTTTGGTGTTGAAGTACCAGCCCTCTGTCTGTGTCGGGGTTGTCGACAAACCAGGCCGACGTCTTTGCGTTGAAGTCACCACCCAGGATGATGTGTAGGGTGTTTGTGATCTGTTGTAATTGTGGTCTGTATTCATTTGGTACTGTAGGGGATGTTTGGGGAGGGATGTATGTGTTTATGATGGTTATGTTGGAGTTGTTGCTTGTGCGTATTTTAATTTATTGTATTTCTGTTGTGTTGTCATTTGGGGGGAGGAGAGATTTGGTATGTACACTGGTGACTATGTATGATATTTCTTTGTGTACCAAGGTGATGAGTCCACCGCCGCCGCCGACGGCCCGGTCTTGTCTAATGGTGGTGAAATCATGAAATGTACCACCTTCGGTGGTAGTTTTGGTTAATGTACAACGTCTCCTAGAGCAAGTTAAGGAGTAGACTCTAGACATTTTCTTTTTTAACCGCGATTGGGATGACGATATAGCAGTCAAAATAGACAAGTCGTCATTGCAATTAGGTTGATAGCCTTGACGTTGGATTTGCCAAGACTACTAACAAATATATAATATAATGTAAGTTAACATATTCATAAGTTCAGAGAACTGTTGCCACTACTTACCATAAGAAGACTCCCTCTCCCTTTGAAGGGAAAGGTGTACGCTTCATGCGTTAGAAGCGCAATGACATATGCTTTGGAAACGTGGCCTGTCAAAGCGGATGATATCAACAGAATGGAATGCAACAAGATGAGAATGGTGAGATAGAAGTGTGGTGCCAAACTGCAAGACAGGATATCTAATGATGAACTGAGAAGGTTAGGTACAGGCTGGGAAATTAGTGTTGCGGATCTACTTGCCCCGGGCTAGTGACAACTGAAATTTACTTGCCCTGACAGTCTTTTCACTTGCCCTGACACATTTTGTACTAGCCCTGATACATCGTAAGGAATTTCACTCATTAAGTACCACATACATTCACAAACATGCCACCAGCTTCTATAAATTGGATGTTATGTCCACACTACTTATTGAATTTTGGGAAACTTCATGCATTACTAATGTTATGGAAATATCAAGAGTTTTTGGTACAGCACATTGATGGTAAAACATAGAAACTAAGAAGAGGACAATGCAGGTTTCCATTTATTTACCTGTCTCTTAAACCTCTCCTATTCTGGGGTGCTCAGGGCTCTTCAATTTAAAAAAATATTTTCCACTCTCTCCTCTTTCTTCCTTGATTTACGATACTACCAGTTTATCCCCTAACTCCAATAACCAGATTCACTTTTCAGAGGACCTTTGGTATGGCTTTACTTTGTCACAAAGTGATATGTTCTCAAGTGTCTCTAATAATATATCTATGTTCTAACATTTCAATCTTTCCCTATTGTTTTGTATTGTCAAGCCATCTTCCTTTATCAGGGCCTCAGACTTTATCCTTAAATATAAGTTTTACAGAACTTCATATAAGCATTGACTCTTTGACACTTTTACTGTCAAAACCATTAGCACTGAAATTACATTTCAAATTTTCCCTTGTAAGAATTGATCTCTCGTTGTTGTTGTTGTTGTTGTTCCCCAAGCTGCCTGGCCGAACAGCCCCAAGGCCCCGAGCAAGGCCAAGGCCATAAACGAGCGACCCCACAGAACCCTCTCTGCCGACCACAATAAAGCCTGGGTGACCGAAGCCACTCCATGGCGGGGGGCTGAGAGGGTGCGTAAACGCCCGGGAAACCAAAGCCCCACCCAGGGCCCTGTGCCCCTCAGCAATTATGAAGAGAAAGTTGAGGGGCAAAGGAATAATGTGACGCTTTAGCTTCCAATCTTGGTAGATTGGGAGGTCAATCCACGGAAGAGACGCCGTCACTCGAGATCTAGAAAATATATAAGTAAAAGGAACAGTCAGAGTAAGCTATGGGTATGGCAGAGATCGCTCAGGTCTCACTCTGATAGACCAGCCCATCACCAGTTGATCTCTCGTTATACTGTGTGCATAGTGTGATATGATATTCTCAGTAAATGTACCTTCTCTCACCTAATCTTATCTTCAACTTCCTTCCCCTACATGATTTTTTTAAAGTCTATTCTTGCGCAGTTTCACGTCTTCATTTTTATCATGAACCTGAAACTAGTGCATTGTCATCATCGATTGGCTTTCATATAGGATGAGGGGCAGACTACTGATTCTCTTAATAGTCCTTATATATTTGTCTTTCACTCTTTGTATAGTACTGTAAGTAATCTTGTCCTCAATTTCTTCCTCTTGAATCTCAGTTCTTGAATGCAAATAATCAATATATTAAGGTGAAACAATTATCATGAAGACATGCATATCATTATCTTTAAACTAGCTTAATAAGTGTTAGTAAAGCAGGAGAGGAAAATGGTTATTTCTTAACTATTTTGATATTAGTTAAACAAAATGTTTGCGAGATACAGCTGGCTGATACTGTACTGCTTTTAATGCCTCTTATAACACTAAGGCAGGATGAAGCTTATTATCTGAGAGATAACCCATTCATATGGCTTCAAATTGGATAGGTTCCGCTTTAGAACATACTGTATGTAGTAAGCATTGCTTGGGAAACAAGGTTGTGGATATGTGGATATGTGGAATAGATTGTCTAGTGCAGCGATTAGCTAAGGAACGATTATTTCAAAAGACAACTGGATAGTCATATGAATGATATGGGCTGGGTGTAAATGGGATCTACCTCGTGTAGGCCGGTCAGCTTTATGTAGACTTCCGATTTCTTATGTTCTTAAGTCCCTTTTGATAATGAACACTACGTATTGGACTATTGGTGTAACACAAGTTGTTTCATGTTTGTTTTTATTGGAATTTAGTTAGACAGAGATTTGTGAACATTAAAATTATTTTTTAATTTGTCTTACTTATTCGGCTATCATATCCTTAACATATTAGATCATATTTTACCATTTCATGAATGATTTTAATTTACAGCCAAATCTACCCCTTAACCTATCTTGGTCAACCCAAAACAATTGTATAGTATTGTAATGCTCACCTTAAAATAGCCCTACCTAACCTATCCTAACCATATAACTTCTCTAATTTCCTCCTCATGTCCCTGTCCTCTTTCGTGGTCATCTGTGCATGAAAATTATGAAAGCTAATTGAAGACTGCCAAAAGAGATGTGAAATAAAGCTAAAAGGTATATATTTCTCTTTATGCCTCATCTCCATAACCTTCATTGATATTTACCATGCTTCAATCTTGATTATTGTTAAAACAGGCAAACTAATACGTAAATATATATTTTCAAATAATCTATAAAGGATAATCTTACTGCTAACCATTTTGGTTGACAAGTCTAGCCTATAAAATTGAATACGGAGGTAAAACAATTTTAGACGACATTTCTTGGAACAGGCAGTCTTAGTCTATGTAAAAACAAAAAAAAGACATAATTTAGAAATATAATAGGCCTACTGTTCATTATTAATACAAACCAGAGAGAGAGAGAGAGAGAGTGGGTGAGTGAGTATATGGGAAACCACAACATTGATTAACGAAGATAGTGTGTCTGTCAAATTGTCTGTTATAGCAAAATTCCGATAATTTGAAAATCCCAAAAGTTCGAGTTTTTGAAGATCAATATTATTAATATTAAAATGGGGAAAACTGAAAACATAAAATAAAAATGCGCGCCACAATCGGCGAAAGGGAGACATGGCTAGGTGCAGACGATGACAATCTGCTACCCCAACCACCTTCTACGAACTTACACTAATTATCGTATAACACTGTGACCACAGACCAACACCTACAATCTTCAAATTATTTGCCACCAACAACATCTAAAAGCTTAGCAAGCTTTACTATCCCCAAGTAAATTCTTAAGTTCACAACATTACGAAATTCACGGCCCAGCAATAACAACAACTCTTAAGCCATGCATCCGGTACATGGTTACATTGTTTTAGCGTAACTAGTTGTACTCAATGTTTCTCTTTTATGTATGTATCCATTAATTGAACTTCTTTATGTTATTGTATCCAAGATAAATCAATATTGACAGTATATGACGCACTAATAATATTGCCGAAAACATTACAAAATTTACGATCGATCAGCTGCGTCGTCTTTGTTTACTAAAGGGTCACCGCAGCGAGAAGTGTCTGTCTCTGTTTTACTAAACGCCCACTGCATCGATGTTTTCGTATACTAATTATATATCAGTATTTGATATTATATGACAACTATTTTTTTTTTTATTGAAGCATCAACTTTTAAATAGTAATACAAAAAATAACTTGTCCCCTGGGCAACTGCCGGGCAGACTAGCGTTGCAAATCACTAGCCCGGCAACATATCCGGGCTAGTCCGGGCTGCCGGGCTATACCTAATTTCCCAGCCTGGTTAGGTATCAAAAGTGTCAGTGATGAGATGCATACTCGTAGGCTTGGATGGTTTGGACATGTGGAGAGGATGGATGAACTAAGTTGGGTGAAAAGATGCAAATCCATGAATGTGGAGGGAGCTGCACCAAGGGGCAGATCAAGAAAGATGCGGGATCTGACCTTGCGGTCTGATCTTGAATCGAAGAACCTGACAAGTGAGGCAGGTCTGAACAGGGCTGCCTGGAATGCGAGACCGGAACCCCACTTTGAGTGGAGCACTCGGTCTTTAAAAGTATGTATGGTATGTAATAGAAAGAAAAAATAGCTGACAGTAATGGTTATTCCAGAAACTATAGTATCTCACGTCTGGTTCTCCTGACACTCCTTGCGTCCACCTTTGACCTTCTGAAGCAAACTCTCGGAGTTGTTCTTTGAAGCACTCAAGACTTCAAGTAATCTCTGTTTCTCGTGTTGCAGAACCTGTGAATAAAAAAGTGCATTAATTTACTAATCCCATAATTAGCTATGAATTTCTATGAAGTCATTATGAATTCTAGTCTTTCAGGAATCTAACTACTGTACAACTTAAAAGTGAGAAATTAGCCTACTTACTTCAATCATTGGAGCATTTTGATTCAAAGGCCTGCAATACATGCAAAAAACATGGCTCACCCAGCGTGTACCTCATGATAATTAGCCAAGATAGTTTTTGCCTTTCTGATGTCAATGTCATTCTTAAGTTGCATATAACAAATCTACTGTTAGCAAAAATATAATTAAAATTATACCATTGTGCCATACTAACTTTAGCATCATGGGCCATCATCTGTATGGAAGTGTCCCCCGGTGGTCGCCAGGCAGCCTTGTCCTTGGGCCCCGAATAGTTCTTTATCACCGTGCCCAATTCCTCTAGGGGTTTGGCGATCTCCTCCTGGAAAATAGCCAGGAGGTCCTCGTATATGGCTGCTTGAACTGCCTGAACCACGGACTGTTGAATGGTCTCCAGGACTGCCTCATTCTCTTTGGCCAGAGTCGGGAAGCACCTGAAAGAAAGGTTCATCTCAAATGGGGATTTCATAGCTGTACATAATACATATGGCAGTTTCAATCCAGCTTGCTTGTATTACTCATAGCCCCACACTAGACATTTTGGGCTTCAGGTAATCCAGAAGAGTGAAAACAACATGAAACACTTTCTCAGTCTTTCAGGATTTTACCACAGTCCAAAAGGCCAAGATGATAGTCCATATCAGATACTTGGTGTCTGGTACTTAGCCTAGATCTTTCAGACTAAGTTAGGTTAGGTTAGGCTAAGTTAATGCAATGGTTAGTTAGGTTAACTCTTAAGTAGCAGTTTTTGCTAATGTTAACATTTTTGTTATTGCTAATACAGCAACGGTATTAAGCAAATTTAGGTAGATTTGCTGGTTAGGGGTATACATGCGTCTCAAAACTAGTCGCGATTGTGAAACAACAATGTCCCAAAGGGTCAGCATTGCAGCTCCTGAATTACATCTTGTAAGTACCGGTACATAATATAGCTCAGGTTTTCACATTAATTGGCTTTTTAAGTTTGTAATAGGGCCTACAGTATAAGTATTTAGGCCAC
The DNA here is from genome assembly GCA_032716605.1 of Paralithodes platypus. Taxonomy (NCBI): domain Eukaryota; kingdom Metazoa; phylum Arthropoda; class Malacostraca; order Decapoda; family Lithodidae; genus Paralithodes; species Paralithodes platypus. Next base: position 25,459,544 of record CM064520.1, on the reverse strand, counting down.
ATTCACTCATTTATGCTTGTTTAACCCCTTATTTTCCATGAACTTCAAAGCCCTCCTCACTTATGTTTTTTTTACTCAACTCGTCGGGTATATATTGGGGAAGGGCCATTTAAAACTCCAGTATATTTACTTTAGGCTTTGATGCATAGGCTATATTCTTCTAGAAAAAAATAAATACATTTTTATCTTTTAAACAAAGAAAATCACCTGTCAAATGTGCTAATGTGTTCTTTATTTTTACCCTAGTTCATAAGTCTCTCATTTAACATCCTACAGTATTTCACAGTCCAATCATTGTCTACCCTTATTATTCTGCAAAAGAGGAGTTTCTTTGTTGTTGTTGTTGTTGTTGTTGTTGTTGCTGTTCCCCAGGCTGTCTGGCCGGGCAGCCCCAAGATCCCGAGCAATGCCAAGGCCATAACCGAGCGCCCCCACAAAAGTGACAAAACCCTCCCTGCTTACCACTAATAAACCCCAGGTGACCGAAGCCACTCCAAGGCTGAGGAGGGTGCGGAAACGCCCGGGAAACCAAAGCCCCACCCAAGGCCCTGTGCCCCTCAGCAATTATGAAGGGAAAGTTGAGGGGCAAAGGAAAAATGTGATGCTTTGGCTCCCAATCTGCCAACCTCTAGGTGGGCAGTAGGGAGGTCAATCCACGGAAGAGACGCCGTCACTTGAAAACTAGAGAATATATAAGTAAAAGGAACAGTCAGAGTAAGCTATGGGTATGGTAGAGAACGCTCAACTCGCACACTGATAGACCAGCCCATCACCATGGGTTTCTTTGTAGAGTAGGCTACTGTATTATCAATATTGTAGCCTACACACAATTTGTGGTAGCAGTAGTTCAAAATTTGGGTCAAAATTTACAATTACTTGTACAGGAGGCGGCACATAGGATTACAAAAAATAGTTTATTTTACTTTTACGAGTGGCCTCTCAGAAGTTTTGAGATTGGAAATAGATTTGTCAATGTTTTTAGTAACAGTTGCATTAGCAGGCTTATTGTCGCTTTGTTACATTTCGCTCACGGTTACATTCGCGTCTAATTATACTGATTTTTCCCCAAATAATATTGATATAGATGGCATAAATCATCTAAATAAACTTAACTTAACCTAACCTCGTATTCTTAGTGGAAGCTACCGGCCCCACACCCCCCCCTAATGGGCTATTCAGCGGGGGTATTATTAAGTTAAGTTACGTTAAGTTGGGTTAGTTAAGGTTATTTAGACGATTCGTGCCTTAACCTGGGAACGGCAAGAACACTCTTAAGAGGTTTTGGTGGGCAAAGGCGACAATCCTCTTAAGAGGTAAGGTCTAAAAAAAGCCTTTTAAAAGGCCCCAGTAGCACTTAAAACAAAAAAAATAGGTGTTTAAGTGAGATAATTCCCCTACATACCTACTATCACTCCTCCACATGTGTCAAAACCAACTCCTTCCCCCCTCCCCCTTCAATTATCACCTATTTTTCCTCTTGTTCTCTTGTTTATCGGTTTACCGTGCCAACATCTCCAATCCGGTTCTAAGGCGTGGTCATATGCCTACTGAGTGCGTGTTGTGAGAGAGAGAGACTCAGTCTGCTTCTGGCCTTGAGAGAGAGAGGGTGTACGTCGCGTCTGGCTCACATTTCGTGAATGAACGGTCGACAATAATTCACGATTTTGACCCTCTAAACACTATTCCCACTTGTTTTATTGCTGTTACATGTTAATATCTTCATATTAAACGTAAAATAGGCGCATATGAATAAGTAATAACGATATTTATCGTAAAATTACGATTTTAGGCGGGAATGGAGCCTAATATGGCCGCCCAGTAGTATGATGTTCACTACATATAGCTCTAGCTTACCGGGTTAATTTTGGAAAACAAATACTGTATTGCGCACTGGCAGTATCGTAACCAATGAGGATAAGGCTCTGCAACAAGGCTCGAAACAGAAAATATTGGTTAAAGTTTTCAACGAATTTACCATCTCCTTCGGTAGCCAAGTCGCATCCCACCTGCCCGTGGTATCCTCGCAGACACCCAGTAGTTTTTTGTTTCCTTTTTCCATCTCACTTTTTTTTCATTTTGGGTGACACAGACAGGGGCGGCGCTACCTGGGGCCTGTCCCAGGTAGTTTTAAAAAAAAAAAATAATAATAGAAGTTTATTATTTCATTTTAACCGAAACCGGCGATGGAGAGAAGAAGAGAGAGCCTGGTGGGAGACGAGGAGGATTTTGAGTTTGAGGGCTTTTCCAACGATGATAATGAGGAGCAGTTGGTCTTTATTAACCCTCCTCTAGCGGGTGCTCTGTGGCCGTTTTGGGCCTTTCCGGGCCGTTCTGACTGCTATATCAACCATCAGTATGAAAGGAACTGTATTGCGCCGAAAACTAGGTGGAAATCGCTACACAATGACGCCACATACAGCTACGTAGCACTCGTGGAGCACTGACAGTGTTACCTCGAAGATGGAAGTTTAGCTGATTTTGCTACCTTGCTCACTTTTAGCGAACTATTGGTTACACTGTCATCCTCACGCGCGGTGGGGGAACTGGAGTTAGTGTGGGCCGGGAGGCCACAGATGTCGGACGTATGGATCATTACTATCCCACCCATTTTCACTCGATTTCAACCCTTTTTTCACCCGTTTTTTGCCAGTTTTTTCAACTCGACTTATGTTGCGAGCCGCTCTTTAAGGGTTAAAAAGCAGTTGATGGGTCTGGTGAGGTGCAGGGGAGTGGTGGAGAATTGGAGAAGGGAGTTGGGGGTGAAGGTGGAGGCTTTGACCGAGATTTGTGGTGCTAGTGGCGGAGTGGGTAGGCCAGTGAGTGACAGCCTAGAGGCCGTGATGGCCAAGGTGGATGAGTTAGTGGTGGAGAACGCGGCACTCAAGGCGCAGCTTAGGGAATATGAGGGCCACCTGGGTGAGGAAGTCAGGCTAATTAACCCTTAACCAACGGCGCACGACATCTGTCGAGTTAAATAAATTTGGACTATGTGGCGGTGCACCACATATGTCGAGTGCCATTTTCAGCACGTAATGTTGCTGAGAGAGAGAGCTGAGCGGTGGGACGAGCGTAGTAACCTTATGACCGCTCCCCACGACAACCGTGGACGTACTGAACTGTATACCACCTTCCTCCCCCCTCTCTCACTCGCTACACAGGGAATTATGTACGGAAATTACCTTATTTTAGGGTTTTTGCACTCGTGTTGCACGATCGTTGCAAGAGAACCAGTGGTCGTACAAGGATAGTTCGGGTGTCATTGGAAAGCTCTGTTTACGCCCTTTCAGGGATAGATACTTGTTTTACGCTCTGGATCTTGTTTATGCATGAAAATGAGCACGGAAACAACCCTATTTAGGGTTAAAAAAAAACGCTGGGTGGCACAGTGTAAAATACCCTACCACCCGCTCTTTGTGTGTTAATGAGGTAAAAAATTAGTGGACGAGGGTGGAGAGTGCAAAGGTGGTAGCCCTGGAAGAAATTGTGAAGGAGCAGAAGGAAGAGAGAGAAAAGGAAAAGAAAGAGTTTGAGAAAAATGTAATGCAAGTTATAAAGAAGAAAGAGAAGGTAGTGAGAGAGACAATAGACAGAGGTAAATGTTTAATCATGTTTGGAGATGTAAAAGAGCACCTGGTAGATATGAAGGCAAGAAAGGAAAGTGATGAAAAGAAAGTTGAGGGGATACTGGAGTGCTTAGATGATGGTTATGGATGGGTGAAAGAAGTGGAGGAAGTGAGAAGATTAGGAAAGTATAAGAAGGGCGAGATGAGACTATTATGATTAGAACTAAAGTTGGTTAGAAGCCCAGGCTGGGCTTGCGTATTCCATCATCTAGGTCAACTGCAGAAGCAGTAGCCAATGTTAGTTGGAAACTTAATTTAATGGACATGAAGCATATAAGAGTGAAAAAAGACTTGAGTGTAGAAGAACGTGAACAGTTAAGGGAACTACAAGCTAGGGCTGATGCAGAGAATGGAAAGTCGTCTGAAGAAGAAAAGAAGATTTTTTTTTTGGAGAGTAAAGGAGGGGCAATTAAGGAAGTGGTACAGTTGGTCAAAGTTCCAGCTGACCCATCCTCGCTCTGGGGCTCGCAGAATTAGCTGGCAATACTGGTGTAGTTGCCAATCAGTGGATTTAATAACTTGAATATTTAAGCAAATCTACGAACTTTGGGTGAATGTTCGGGATCATACATAGCGATGTATGCATTTTTATTTGAGATAGGCTTACTTTCCCTTGTTTAGTATAATTATGTTCTAACAATGATATAGTCGAAATCAGATCTACCAATCCCAATCTTTGTAAGACACACCTCCTGCCTACACCAGTATTGCCAGATAATTCTGCGAGCCCCAGAACGAGGGTGGGTCAGCTGGAACTTTGACCAACTGTACATCCGGAGCCGCAGAGAACCGGAAGTGAGAGATGATGGTGAGAGCAGAGAGACAGGTAGTGAGTCGGAGCATAGAGACGGAGGGGGGGGAAGCGAGAGAAAATGCAGGGGGCAGAGGACCAGAGAGAGAGAGTCGGGACATGGTAGAGGTGGAGAGGGGGGTGCAGGAGATCGCGTAGAGAGGAGGAGGGAAGTAGAAATAGCAAGAAACGTGGAGTTGGAACAGAGACTTCTAACAGCTCCTCGGAATCAGTTAAGAGTGGGTTTGCTAAACATTCGTTCCCTTCGTAACAAGATGGATCATATAATTGAGTGAATTTAAGCTTGATGTCTTGTGCCTGACAGAGACTTGGTTGTGTGAATCTGACATCCAGATTATTCGCAGTGCTTTGCCCAAATCATACTCCATAATTAGCGCGCCTAGACCTTCTGCAGACTACCCTGGTGGAGGCGTAGCGCTTATTTATTCTCTCGCGATCACAAGTATTTCTCGCTCAGACTATGTTCCTGTCCCATCTTCTTTTGAACTCCTGGAAGTAGTAATTAACCATCGTCAGCAGACCTTTAGAATTGCAACTATCTATCGACCAGGTCATCGAGGTACGGATAGAAACTTCATGGATGAGTTTGGTCAGTTTTTGGAGGCATTTGCTAGTAATCCACCTTGGATGATTCCGGTGCTATTCCTCCCTCTCCGCCCGCCTCTCTCTTACTTATGCCTAATATCCTAATCTCTTCTAAAGATGTACTTTCTACCCTCTCTGGGCTTAACACTAATAAGGCGTACAGTCCGGACGGTGTTCCTCCTGTTATTCTCAAAAACTGTGCTTCCGTGCCGACTCCCTGCCTAGGCAAACTCTTTCGTCTCTGTCTATCCTCTAACGTCTTCCCTTCATGATGGAAGTTTGCTCACATTCAACCTGTCCCAAAGAAGGGTGACCGCTCTCAACCCTCCAACTATCGTCCAATTGCTCTCATCTCTTGTCTTTCTAAAGTTTTTGAAACTATTCTTGCTTCCAAATTTCTTAAGAATTTCTCTTCTCATAATCTGCTCTCAGATCGCCAGTATGGCTTCCTTAACCCTCTCACCACGGAAGGGCTCTTGAACGCCCATAAAAAAGCATATAACAGGTACCCGGAAGGCCTCTTGAACGCCCAGTGGTTGAAAGCCTGTGAGCTTCGTGTGCGAGGCGTCGGTCCGACGCATGTAAACAACAGCCGGCTGGACCGACGCCCCGCATCTCCGGCCACAAGAAGGAGAGCGTCGCTTGTTCGTGTGTGCCTGTATGTTGTTGTTAAGTATCGAAAAGTGGTGTAAAGTGGCTGTTTTGGCCATAAAGTTATCTCCAATGAAATCATCATCACAGCTCAACCAGTTGACTTAGAGAGCTCTACTTAATGCCATTCTACAGGTAAATAACACAGCTACGCTTGGGGATGTGCGGGAATGCGGGAAGCAGTCTGATTAACGAATATACGGTAGCCTAGCCTAGACGTTTTTCGGCCAAAACACCCGGGTTTCGAGGAATATATATATACAGTAATACATAGCCGGGGCTGGAGGGTTAAGGGTCGCTCTACTGGTGATCTTCTTTCATATCTTACTAACTCTTGGTCATCCTCCTTTCGGGACTTCGGTGAGACTTTTTCTATTGCACTAGACATATCGAAAGCCTTCGATAGAGTCTGGCATAAATCTTTAATTTCTAAACTACCCTCCTTCGGTTTCTATCCCTCCATCTGTGCCTTTGTCTCTAATTTCCTTTCCGGCCGTTCCATAGCCGCGGTTGTGGACGGCCATTGTTCACTTCCTCACCCTATAAACTCGGTGTTCCTCAGGGCTCTGTCCTATCTCCTATTCTCTTTCTAATTTTTATAAATGATCTCCTTAACTGTACCTTAATTCCCATCCATTCATACGCAGACGACTCAACCTTACACTACTCCATTAGTTTTTCTGAACGCCCCAGCCAGCAATCCCTCAACGACAAACGTAATGAAGCCATATAACTCTTAAATTCTGATCTAAATACTATTTCCAATTGGGGCAGAGAAAACCTTGTTAACTTTAATTCTTCCAAAACCCAATTTCTCCATCTATCTACCCGTCAGGATCTCCCAGCGGACCATCCCTTATTCTTCAACAATACAAAAATCAACCCTTCATCTTCTCTCAATATTCTTGGTGTCTCTTTTTCTTCTGCTCTCATTTGGAAGGACCATATTACCAGTTTTGCTAAGGCAGCCTCCCAGAAGCTGGGTGTGCTCAACCGCCTTAGAGGGTTCTTTTCCCCTGCACAGCTTCTTGCTCTGTACAGGGGCATAGTGCACCCTTGTATTGAGTATTGTTCACATGTGTGGGGAGGTTCCTCTCACACCACTCCCCTAGACAAAGTTGAAAGGAAGGCCTTTCGTATCATTAACTCCCGTCCACTCACCAACTCTCTGCAATCTCTCTTTCCGCCGCAATGTTGCATCTCTCGCTATTCTATCGCTACTATAATAATCAGTTCCTCAGAGCTATCCCAGTGTATACCACCTCCTTTACGTAGGGCACGTGGTACCCGTCTTGCAACTCAATCCCACCCCTACTCTGTGCAACTCTCCAACCCAAGAGTGAAATGTTACTCTCAAACTTTCTTCTACTCAACAGCTGAGCTCTGGAACTCTCTTCCAGAATCAGTCTTTCCCTCTTCCTATGACTTAAATTGCTTCAAACTCCGTGTGTCCAGGCATTTTGGCTCGAACGTCCCTTGATTTTGGCCCTGTCACTCTTTCAACTATGGGGGAGGCACTCGCTATAGGCAGTTATGCCTTTTGCCTCCCTCAATCACATAGAAAAAAAAAAGAAAAAAGAAAAGAAAGATTGGTGGGTTGCTGATCTGTGGTGACTTTAATTATTGGATTGATAATCCATCTTTGAAGCACTTTTCTTCTGAATTTCTTGAATTGATCGGTCATAATAATTTTGTCAACCACGTGTCCCACTTGAATCATATTTGTGGGCACATTCTTGATTTGGTTTTATCTCCAGTTGGTTGCGATCGTGTGTCGGGCATTGAAGTTGATCTGATAGATACTACAGTCTCTGACCATGCTTTAATTACTTTTTATATCAGCGTACCCAAAGTCTCTTCCAATAAAAAGGAAATTAGGTTCAGAAATTACAAAAATATTGACCAAGAGCAAATTTGCCATGAAACTGACGTCTCTAAATGCCATCAGCTGCTCTGTTCTTTCATCCGATGAACTAACTGAGATTCATAACAGGGTACTTCAATCTGTCTTTGATCATCATTGCCCGGAGATTGTGAAGACAATTATTGTGCGTGATGATTCACCTTGGTATGGCCCACCAGTTAACTCTCTCCGCAGACAACGTAGGAGAGCAGAACGAAAGTGACACTTGCAACGAACGGAGGAAAATCGACTGGAATATATATCGGCAAGAAAAGATGTAGTATGTGCAATGAAAGCTGAAAAGTCTAAGTATTATCAAAACAGAGTCGATTCCTGTGGCAATGATCAAAAGAGGCTTGCTGAGATTGTAAATGGTTTGTTGGGTCGGAAGAACATGGCTCCCTGTCCTGCCTCCGTGCCAAGTGCTCGACTGGCCTCTGATTTTTCTTCATTTTTCACGACTAAGATAACACGCATTAGAAATGAGTTAGATAATACATTGATCAATGACGAGTTTTCGGTGGATTTCCAACCTCCACATGTAATTAATTGTATCCTTTCATCATTCCATCCAGTGGACACAAGTAAAATTATTAGTTATGTCAGAGACATGAATAAACAGTTATTAAAACTTTCTGCAAGCTTGATCCTATTAATGTATCCAAGATGTCATTTGTCTATCTGCATGTTGCAGATTTCATCTGTAAAATTGTAAACAGATGCTTCATGGAGGGTAACTTTGTTCAATCTGAGAAACAAGCTCTATTGGTGCCTCTTCTAAAGAAACCTGGACTTGATGCTGAGGATATGTCAAATTACCGACCTGTTTCAAACTTGTCACTTCTTTCAAAAATAATTGAGCGGGCCATACTTGATCAATTGTTACCATTGCTTGAACAGAACAAAGCTGTTCCTCTTGCTCAGTCTGCATATAGGAAATACCATTCAACTGAGATCTCTTTATGTAAGATTCATAATGACTTGGTGGAGAACACATGCAACAGGAAGGCATCTCTCTTGGTTTTGTTGGATCTTTCTGCGGCCTTCGATACAGTGGACCATGACCTACTGTTAAAAGATCTGAACTCTTACGGTGTTCGTGAAAGAGCACTCTTGCTCCTCAAATCATATACTGTATATCAGATAGATTTCAGCATGTGGTGATTGGCCATACCATCTCTGACCAAGCCCCCCTGTTGTTTGGAGTTCCTCAGGGATCGGTTCTGGGACCGATCCTCTTTATAGTTTACACTGGCAGCTTGGCATCCTTGCTAGATCATGCTAATGGTGTTGCCTATCACTTTTATGGGCTGGTCTATCAGAGTGAGAGCTGAGCGATCTCTGTCATACCCATAGCTTACTCTGACTGTTCCTTTTACTTATATATCTTCTAGATCTCAAGTGACGGCGTCTTTTCCGTGGATTGACCTCCCTACTGCCAACCTAGAAGTTGGCAGATTGGGAGCCAAAGTGTCACATTTTTCCCTTGCCCCTCAACATTCCCTTCAAAATTGCTGAGGGGCACAGGGCTTTGGGTGGGGCTTTGGTTTCCCGGGCGTTTCTGCACCCTCCTCAGCTCCCTGCCTTGGAGTGGCTTCGGTCACCCGGGCTTTGTTAGTGGTAAGCAGGGAGGGTTTTGTGGGGGCGCTCGTTTATGGCCTTGGCCTTGCTCGAGACCTTGGGGCTGTTCGGCCAGACAGCCTGGGGAACAACAACAACAACGCTGATGACACTCAGTTGTATGTGAAGATAGAAAACATTAATGATACTAAGACCAAAATGGAATCTTTATTGTCTGACATTAAGATCTGGATGGCAAAGCGGAAACTCAAACTGAATGAGAACAAAACAGAGATCATTATCATTCATGGAAATAGAAGGGGAAATGATGCTGAAAATGTAGTGACTCTGGATATAGGAGGTTCTCAACTTCACCCAGTAATCTCAGTGCGAAACCTTGGGAGTATACTTTAACTCTAAATTGAACTATGAGAATCACATCAATCAGGTCATCAAAATTTGTAATCTCCAAATCAGAAACTTGTATTCAGTGAGACGGTTTCTTAACAAGCGCTGTCTTCTAACATTGGTTCACTCAATTGTCCTATCACGTGTGGACTATTGTAATGCCTTATTGGTTGGCCTTCCTAATTACTTGCTACAAAAAGTTCAGTCCATACTAAATAGAACAGTGAGGCTCATATTTTATCTACCTCCAAGAACCCCCACTTCTTTAGCTCCAACACAACATGGCTTTAGGCCACTGCACTCCACAAACACTCTTCTCACAGACCTTACACAAAGAGCTTTCGACAGCATCAACTCAGCTAGACCACAACACAGATCACTATTAGCCACACTCGACATTAGTAAAGCCTTCGATGCCATCCCCCGCCACAACCTAACAAACAAAATCTACAACACAAACATGCACAACAACACAAAAGGTGGCTGGCCAACTTCCTAGCAGGCAGATGTGCACACGTATCTTTTGCCGGTCAGTCATCTAAAATCAGAAACTTTCCAAACGGAGTCCCACAAGGATCCGTCCTATCGCCCGCACTCTTCAATCTGTACATGCACGATATAACTACACCCAATACGCCCCAAATAAACTTAGCCTCCTATGCAGATGACATAACACTCACATGCACACACCATGACCCAAAAAGAGCAACAGATCTCCTTCAACCCTATCTCAACACACTACATGGTTGGTGCACTACAAACAGACTTAATCTAGCCCCAGCCAAATCCACCGCAACCCTGCTCACAAGTTGGACAGGAGAACACGAATACATCCCTCAACTCACCATAAACAACACACCCCTAACACATACACACACACCCAAAATCCTAGGAGTAACATATGATACTCATATGACATTCAAACAGCACACCACAAACATTAAAAAGAAACTGACACCCAGACTTAATGCCCTCAGGTCACTTGCTCACACAAAATTTGGACACAACAAAGAAACTACCACCACAGTATATAAACAATACATAAGATCAGTGATGGAATACGCATTCTAACCTAGCTGAAACACATCATAAGACCTTACAGACTATTCAAAACAAAGCCCTGAAGATCATTACAGGCTGCACAGCTACTTCACCCACAGATCACCTACATCAAGAAACCAAAATTCTCAAAGTCAAAGACCATCTGGACATGAGAGGCACTCAATTCCTGGCAGCAGCCTCCACGAACCAAGACCACCCACTAAACTACATGGCAACACACCCACAGACACCAAGAAATATCAAAACAACACCCAGCACACGGTATCACACACAATTATTGTCCTCTCTCCCTCCCTGCCCACCCCGAACCAACTTCCAGAAGCACATCCATACTCATATCTCTCACCGATCCATCCACTCACTCACAGACAACACGCAGCTGCATGCACGACCTCCCGAAATCCATCCTTCCGAATCCTCCCTTCCTCGCGAGGACAGAGTCCACCTGGCCAGGCTGAGATGCGGACACCATCCAGCTCTCCTGAGCTATCAGAAGAGACTGGATGACTCCGTTGTCGACGCCTGCCCGGGATGTAACACAGCACCCCATACCATTAAACACATCATAGAAGACTGCATTTCACACAACCACTTACGCCAACAACACAATCTACACTCAATGAGAGCTCTGTGGGAAAGCCCGATCGTGGCCATGGCCTTTCTCAGGGACTCGGGGCTGTTCGGCCAGGCAGCTTAGGGAACAACAACAACAACAACCCCCACTTCTTCATATTTGATGGAGCTGCACTGGTTGCCAGTTAAAGCTAGGATAGAGTTTAAGTTGTGTCTTATGACTTTTAAGGCACTTATGTTTGGCAAACCTAAGTATCTTGCTGACCTCTTGAGACGCCCTTTGGCACGTTCTGGTGCGATCCTGAGAAGCAGTGATGATGTACTGCATCTTGATGAACTGGTAGCTATCCAGCAGTCCTCTTTCTCTGATCGGTCCTTTTCTTTCGTGGCTCCTAGGTTATATAATGAATTGCCTTTATCAATTAGACAGCTGAACTCCATAGACTCTTTCAAAAAACAGTTGAAAACCTTTCTCTTCTGTAGGAGTTATGATCTTGCAAGTGGCACAGTGACAGGTCGTTACAGACTCTAACTGCTGCCATGTTAAATAGTTGTTGTTGCTTGAACTACAGGTGAACTGCACCACACTTCTCTTGATTGTGGTGCAATGTGTTACGAGCGCTAGTGAATTCCTCTGGAAGAACTGGCACTTGCGAGAAATAAAAGACCAGATTATTATTATTAATATTATTGGTCATATTAGACACGAACATAACCACGAGTGTAATGTAAACAAAGCGACGATACGCCTTCTTACATTAAAGCGAGTGTCTTTCCCCCCAGTGTCCTACTAACCCCACAAGAACAAGAACATTACTAACCATATTCTTTTATAGGTAGGCTAAAGTTTTGTACAATTATGAACACTTTTATCGCAAATAACTGTGTCTCCCTCTTAATGTAAACTGGCGAAACCAAATCTAACCTAGGCTAACCTAATTTACAAGATAAATGCTACACTTCATGGGACTTCAATGTTCTTCAATATTCTTCAAAAATCAAATAGAAAGTATAAGTGGGAGGTAATAGTAGCAGTAACACTCCTAGCAACCCTGCCTATTAATAGAACTTAAATCATAGATTTGAAAGGCTACTCCCACATAAGCCTATCTTTAAAATAAAAGAAAATTAGGCCTACATAAAACAGCTGATAATAAACTATCACTGCGTTTTTTTTAGCCCTAAGTGACCTTCATTCCCTTCACATTTTCATGCATAAACAAGAGCCAGAACGTAATACAGTACAATGATATATCCGTGATAGTACAGTAGTTGAGCTTTCTAATGACACCTGAATCATCTCTGCACGACATCTATTGTCTTGCAACGATCTTGCAAAGATTGGCCAAAATCGCAAAAAATTAGCAGTTTTGAGCCGTTTTCACTACTTTATGTGTAACACTGCAATGATGTGGGAGACTTCTCTCTCTCACGCTAGTGCCAGCCCAGCGATGGTGGGCGATGGACAAAGGGGCCCTGCGCTGCCTGCACTCGCTTACCACACTCTCAGGACACATAATAACAGGATTTTGGTGCCTTGCTGGTGACGGGTACCGCCGGGAAAGGGTTAAAGGAGACTATCATGACAATATTCACACGCTCTATGCGTCGGATTTGACTTTTTTTTCTGAAATGATTCCACAGCTAACTGTTATATGCCCCCCTACTGGCATTAGCCTACAGTATATACAGTACAGTAGGCATATACTGTATATACATATATACCCGGTATATATATATATATATATATATATATATATATATATATATATATATACCGGTATATATATATATATATATACTGTATACTGGTATATATACTGTATACTGTATATATATATATATATATATTTATATATATATATATAAATATATATATATATATATATATATATAATTATATATACTGGTATATATACTGTATACTGTATATACTGTATATATATACAGTACATATATTTTTTTTTTTTTTTTTTTTTTTTTTTTAATTCCAACTAGGCTACTCCCTTTACCTTACCTTTTGATACCTTTTGATGTATTCGCCACTCTTCTAGCGGCACCAAGGAGCGCGACGCCCCTCGTTATGGGTGGTGATTTGGTGCAGTAGACTGTTTGAAGCGACAGCTCGCTCCCTTGCGAGGATGGGCTCGTCTGGCACTTTTTGCAGTTCGACATCTAGGGCTCTCTTGAAGTTGTCTAACGAGATGTCCCTCATGTCTCTTACTCGCCGTGGGAGTTTGTTGAAGAGACGTGGGCCTCTGTGTGATAACCAGCCCTCTCGCAGAGAGCCCATAGCACCCCTGTTATTCATCCGATGGATTTCGCATTCCCAGCCTCTCCTATCACTGAATTTCATGACTATCGGAGTATGTAGGTTTGGTACTAAACCCTCTGCGATTTTCCATGTGTATATTATTAGGTAACGTTCTTAGGTAACGTTCTCTCGGGCATAGGCTGATAGCCTTTACACTCTACCACTGAACACGGTGAGGCCCGTGAGGTCTTGTTCCAGCCTAGGGAGTGAGACATGCGAAACATGTACAAATAAGATGCCAACAGAGAGCATGCAAACTGTGGTGGTAGGCTCCTTTGAATAATAGCAAATAGCCAAGTTGAAAAATAAACAAGCATCAAAGGAAAATTATTGTTAAAGGTTGTGTTAGCGGGCATACCGTCGGGTTTGTTTACATAAGTTGCATGCTCGCAGTTACGTTCACGTCCAATTTGACTGATTTTTTTTTTTACGAAACTATCCCACGGCCAGCTGTTATTTACCCTATTCTCGTAATATATACCGGTATATGATGATGACAATAAGTCATGGGGGGTGAGGGAAGCAAAGCCCAGGGCAAGGATGTAGTATTCATGCGTATCGCCAGCTTTGTTTACATTACTACCACGCTCGCGGTCACGTTCCTGTCTATTTTGGCTGCTGTGGGATACATCAATAGGTTGAGGGGTGGCTTTGCTTCCCCTCACACCCCCATGACAGACTTTGACTTATTGTCATCATCATATATATTGCCAGCAGGTGGGCAAATAACAGAAATAAAAGTAAAAATAGACTGGAACGTAACCGCGAGCGTGCGAGTACTGTAATGTAAACAAAGATGGCGATACACCCTGATACTACAGTACTGTACAGTACATCCTTCCCAAGTCCGGTAAGGAATGTGGGTAATTACGGTACCGTAATTACGGCGTGACACCCGTGAGACCCATCAATTTTTGTGTGACCTACTGAATTGTCATATCACATATTACATTGAGTTACATGTTCTACTGTCGCAAATGTATTATAAGGGAGATGCAAATTACGATAAAAATAGTCTCCCTATAAACGGCCCCGCCACTATCTCCGCCACAGTCATCGTCTAGACACTGTCTACTGACTTGAAAAGTGAGGTCAAATTATCAACCAATGGTATTGGAATTCCCTGGATGACGTCACACCCATTTAACCAATCACCTGTCACGCGCAGCTGCGCATATCACATAATGCAATATATTGGAGAAGGAAGGCAGTGGTGAGGGTGGGTGACTAGTCTGCCTGCAATGGCATCTGCAGTTGGATTACTTTCATAAGTCTTTCGATGTTTTGTGTGTGTACTGTACGTGATTTTCGTTCATATCCAGTGGATTTATATATCGAGGACTATCTTAGTCTATCGGAAGTGGGTATTTACCTATTATCCAAGGACCGTCAGAATTGAGTAATTACCCATTATCCAACAATAGGGTCGGTTAGGGAAAACAAATTTGTTGTTGTTGCTGTTCTCCAGGCTGTCTGACCGAGCAGCCCCAAGGTCCAGAGCAAGGCCAAGGCCATAACCGAGCGCCCCCCACAAAACCCTCCCTGCTAACCACTAATATAGCCCAGGTGACCAAAGCCACTCCATTGTGACTCCAAGGCCCTGTGCCCCTCAGCAATTATGAAGGGAAAGTTGAGGGGCAAAGGAAAAATGTGACGCTTTGGCTCCCAATCTGCCAACCTCTAGGTTGGCAGTAGGGTGAGACGGAAGAGACACCGTCACTTGAGATCTAGAAAATATATAAGTAAAAGGAACAGTCAGAGTAGCCTAAACTATGGTTATGGCAGAGATCGCTCAGCTCTCACTCTGATAGACTAGCCCATCACCACATGATTAGAACCCAATCCTCTTAGAATCAGCTAGGAAAGGCCCTAGAAAGCTGCTTTTAGCGGGGGGATAGCTCTCCTATTTCAACTCCTTTCGGGGTTGGGCACCCACCCAGAAAATAAGGTTTTTGCCCCATGCTGGCCACATAAATGATTATTTCAATAAGTCCTGGGGGTGGGGAGGGGCTTACTCCCCCCTAAACTTATTGTATAGCCTATCCCACGGCAAATGTTTATGGTCAAATAGAGCTTATTTTTAACTTTTTATCCTCTTTAACCCCTCATTTTCCCTGGTCTTCATAGACCTCCTCACAAGTGGGGAACGTGTTTTTAGATTGTTGGATAATGGGTAAATAGTATTAAATACGGTACCGGTACTTATTTCCTGCAGTCCTTACTATAAAACAACACTTGATATAGAAGAAAAAATGAGAAGTAAAAATGAAAAAATAAAATAAAAATAAAATAAATAAGTGCCAAAACTCTTAGATATTACACGGTAAAAATTTACCGGAATGCGTTAGCAGGTGTGCCTTCTGCTTTGTTTACATAAGTCGCATGCTCTCAGTTACGTTAGCGTCTAATTTGACTTTATTTTTTTACAAAATTATTCCACGGCCAGCCGTTATTTTCCCCCTGCTGGTAATATACCGGCACATATGATGATGACAATAATTCATGGAGGGTGAGGGGGAAAAGTCCCCCTCAACCCATTGTTGTATCCCACGGCCTGCTCCTGTATTGGGTAAATTGTTTTGTTACCGAACATGTGATACAATATTGGCTTGAAGACTTGAGGCGGGCTTTGCCCCCCTCAGCCCCCATGACTAATTGTCATCATAGATATAGGGTAGGCCTAATTGTTTACAAGAACGGCTTCTCCTCGGACGTGCGTGACCGCCGCCTAGCGAGGTGGACGTAAACCAACACTCGTGTGACTCACCGCCGCCTCCGACGTTATCTATTGCCCTAACCTAACCTGGGGGCTGCCGCCCCCGGACCCCAGCTGCTCTTAAAAATTACGTAGAAGACGTCAAACTACTAAAAAAACATTGCAGGAGCGTGAATGCCGCCAAGCGAGTCACGTGACTCGCCAGCCTTCTCAGGACCTACGACATTATTGTCATAACCCTAACCTAACCTAAGAACCCCGCTGCTCTTAAAATCTATTTTTTATTAATTTCATCACAACACCAAACACCTCCAATGAAATTAATGAAAGCACACATGTGATCCACCAGGATTCGAACCCTGGTTATCACACACAGATTTATTTAGACACCTTAACCATTACACCACCAAGACGGTTAAAGGTTTATGCACACGCCTAAGACTTATTATCCATTCTCGAATACTGGATATTGGAATACTATGAGGTAGAAGAAGTCATATTAATTTACTAGAAAGCACTGCGGGAGTGAAAAACACCTCCGAGATCGCGCATCGTAACAATAGAAAACGGGAATTTTCGAGGGTAAGCTCGTCTGATATAACGTCTGTCCACAAATAATATGTCATAAACTCATAATTTCAACATTTTCGTTCTGATATTCACTACCGGTATTCTATGGATTCCTACAGTCATCTTACAGTTTCTTACAGTAGATCCTCTGGAAAAAGGCAAACTATGCCTGTGTATCCAGCTCAGTACCAGTACTTGCACTGCTGCGGTCGTTCACGGTGTTGGCAGCGGCGGTAGCAGACGCAACATTTTTACTATTCTGTATTTTTGTTTTATAATCAAACTTCAAATCTTGTCTTCCCCATGCTTTATCAAGATTACTTTCAAACTCCCTTATTGATTCGGAATCGACTACATACTGGGGCAGTGCGTTCCACTCATTTACCACTCTATCACAAAATGAGTTCTTTGCCTTCTCAAGCCTATTTCTTTCTTTGTAAATTTTCTTAGAGTGTCCTCTCGTTCTTGTTCCCTCCCGCATCAAGAAGATACCTTCACACACATCCTCATCGTACTTTCCGGACACTATCTTAAAAGTCTCTATCATATCCCCTCTCTTTTTCCTATATGCCAGTGTTGGAAGCCCCAGTGTCCTCAACCTCTGCTCATAGCCCGCGTTCTTCAACGTTGGTACCAGCTTGCTAGCTCTCCTCTGCACTTTCTCCACTGCTTCTATATCCTTTACCATATATGGAGCCCACACCTGGTTCGCATATTCCAGGTGCGGCCTAACCAGCGCTGTATAGATTCCTTAAGATTTCTTCGTCAAGTGACACAAATGTCCTCCTTATCAGCCCTACAATTCTATTGGCTTTGTTTATCTTTTCCGCTAAATGTTCTGAGAAATTTAACTTATTGTCTATCACTACTCCTATATCCTTTTCTGCATTCACTTCCTCCATCGCTTCATACATACTGGGAGGTTTGACGTACCTCCCAACCTACCAAATAGGAAAACCTACTATTTGGTAGTAGTCTTGGAAAATCCAACGTCAAGGCTATTAACCTAATTGCAATGACGACTTGTCTATTTTGACTGCTATGTCGTCATTCCAACCGCGGTTAAAAAGAAAACGTCTAGAGTCTACTCCTTATCTTGCTCTAGGAGACGTTGTACATTAACCAAAACTACCACCGAAGGTGAAAAAGCATAGAAGAGAAGAAAAAGGGGTTTACCTTAGTTACCGCTTAAGGCCCATCCCGTGTTCCGTCATGTGCAGATCCCTGTCGAACGTGCGCATGAGCGACCCTCTCTTGTCATCACATCTCACGTCAGCAGAAGAACGCGGATGGGCAGGGGTCTGGCGTGAGGGAGGGTATTATGTATGTTGGATTTTCCAAGACTACTACCAAATAGTAGGTTTTCCTATTTGGTAGGTTGGGAGGTACGTCAAACCTCCCAATTTGTTAGTAGTCTTGGCAAATCCAACGTCAAGGCTGCATAACAAATAGGAGGAGGACATCCAAGCCCAACCTACCAAAAAAAACAATGCATAAAACAAAATTATGAATGACAAAGACACAATTTAACCCTCCAGCCCCGGGGGCTATAGCTTGCGACTGTGCTGCGGTACCGGGTGTTTTGACGATCTTTGGGCTATGTTAAATACTCTGTAAGTCAATGAATATGGCATGTAATGTTGTGAATAAAAAATAATAATGTTCCACAAACCTTCCTCTGTCGAATGGCGTTGAGTAGAGGTCTCTAGCCCCTCTGGTTGCATAATGGTGAGCGCGGGAAGACGAGTGCTTTTCGGCGGCAAATTCTTCCCGCGTTCGGACGCGTCGCCCCGGCCATGGCTACGACGCACCTAGCCGCTCGTCGCGCCAAAGTATTTATCTCCCTTAGACGATTTTAGTGTTTGATATTGAGAATGTGATGTTTATTTGATATTTTCTAGTTATTTTGAGGCCAATTATATAAAATATGTTTATTAGGGTATCACTGTCACTGATATTGCTAATTTTCACTCGATACCGTACATTTTATTAGTAATTGAGGTAGGTTATTGTTGTATTAGGCACTGATTATTCGTTATCACAGGTGTTTATTATACTTTGGCCATCAAATATTAGGTCTTGTGTCACTTTCACTTTGACAAATATGCTTTAGAGAGTGTCACTGTCACTGATAATGCTCATTTTCACTCGATACCGTACATTTTATTAGTAATTGAGGTAGGTTATTGTTGTATTAGGCACTGATTATTCGTTATCACAGGTGTTTATTATACTTTGGCCATCAAATATTAGGTCTTGTGTCACTTTCACTTTGACAAATATGCTTTAGAGAGTGTCACTGTCACTGATAATGCTCATTTTCACTCGATACCGTACATTTTATTAGTAATTGAGGTAGGTTATTGTTGTATTAGGCACTGATTATTCGTTATCACAGGTGTTTATTATACTTTGGCCATCAAATATTAGGTCTTGTGTCACTTTCACTTAGTTATATGATTTGTAAACGTTTTATATACAATTTATTGTGTCTTTTTTCACTGATTTATATATTTCTATAGGTTCTAATCATATGAATGTCACTTGGTATATACATATGTGTCACTTTCACATATTATTATGGTGTAATTGTATTTGTATAAATGTTTTCATAATACATGACTTTTGTATAACAATAAATTGGTTTACTTCCACTTTTTGCCTATATATATACTGTACATATTGTCATTATCTTTGGCACTTTCACTATGATTATTAGAACTCCAGCTTGGAGTGGTAATCAAAGAAGCACTCTAAAGCACAGAGTGCCACCTTGCACTCCACACACTCCATGGTTGACTTTTTACCTGGCCTCGGCCTCACCCTGCTGTTGTAGCAGACATGGCACCGCTTCTGCTGTGTTCTTCCTGATTCATTCTGAGGCAGGGAACCAAGCCTGTGCCTAATCAAGTATTGAGCACACTGCAAGCGGTCAATAACGGCGGGCCCAGGATGTGCCACTGCCCTCTGTGGCGTAGCATACTTCTCCAGAAGCTCCGTCAACACCTGCTTTTGGAACCTCCGCAGGCTATTGAACTTCATGGGTGTGTTCACATTCCGAAGCTTGTATATATTGTAGGCATTCAGAACTGACATGTCCACCATATGCAGAAAGAACTTTTTGTACCATCTGCACGAGGTACGCAGGCAGTCAATGAAGCCTATCTGCATGTCGGACTTGTCCACCAGCCTCATGTTGATGTTGTAGTCCAGGACAGCATCGGGCTTGGTCACCCTGGCCTGGGTGCGGCGATCCACCTTGCCAGTCTCCACCATTTCCCCCTTGTGGATGGTGGTCAGGAGGTTGACCTTCCGCTGGTCGTGCCAGTGGATAGCCAGAATGGGCCCCGACTTCTTCTTCAACACATCACCTTTTTTGGTCTTTGGAGGGAAAGGTGGCATGCCCTTCCTTTTCCCTCGTACTGTGCCTACAGTCCCCGTCTTGCGCTCATGCAGGTACTGTGAGAGAGTGGGGGACGTGTAATAATTGTCCGTGTAGAGGACGTGATTCTTGTGAAAGTAGCGGTCCATCATGGCTTGCACCACTGCTCCGCCAAAGCCAATGAGGGGGTCCACAAGCAAGTCCCCTTCCTTCCCGCTGTAGACCAGGAAGTCCAGGACATAGCCAGTTTGGCAGTCGCACAGCACAAAGAATTTTATGCCAAAGCGATGTCTTTTTGAGGGGATGTACTGCCGGAAGCTGAGTTTTCCCCGGAAGAGCACAAGAGACTCGTCAATGACGACCTTGCGGAAGGGCTTGAAGTAGGAGGTGAAGCGTTCTCGCATCATCTCGTACAACGTCCTAATCTTCCACAGCTTGTCACCGAGGTGGACGTCGGTGTTGGTGACAAGATGGAGCGCTGCGAGGATATCAAGGTACCGGTCGCGAGACATATATTTCCCGAAGGCAGGGGTGGATATCAGATCATTGGTGATCCAATAGTCAGGCAACCTATGCTTCTTGACATGAGGCATTAGCATGGTGAGTGCCAGGAACACCATGAACTCTTTATGAGTCACTGGGGTCCACTGCCTCATGTGGCCCTTGGTCACCTTGCCCAAAAAGTGGACCTGGAATTGGTGCTGCTTATTTGTCTCTTTGACAACATAGCCTACCACCTCCTCATCAAAGAAGGCCTCAAATAGTTCGTGTGGTGGAGCATTGGGGCCTGCAGGAAAATTGGGGGTAATGCCTGAACCCTCCAGTACCTCATCAAAAGCTGGCACATCAGGGTTGTATCCATCCCCATCAACTACGTCTTGCCACTGAAAAACGTAGAATGGGTCTTGTCTACGCTGACGAGGAGCTCCAGCTGGTGGCCCAGCACGCCCACGGCCAACTCGGGAGGCGCGCGCCCTAGGGCGGCGAGGGCATCGGCCAGGGCGGCGGCCAGCACGACGGGCAGCACGACGCCGGGCCAAGCGGATGGGTCGAGGGTCGTCGATGTCCATATAGTCATCGTCAGAGTGGTCATCTTGCCCTGACGGTGGACCTATGTAATCATGGCCAGAGTCTTCAGAGAGGTGCCCTTCATCATCAGTGGCCCCCACATAATCTGGCGGGGAACCAGTGATGCGTGGGCGGCGTGCGGGTGGGCGAGGTGGGGAAGGAGTGGCAGGTGAGGCTGTGTCCCCCCGAGGTCCTGGGCTCCTTGGCCTGCGACGAGTGACAGAAAGCAATGTTTCACTGTCACTAGGCCCAGGTATTGGTGATGCGAGCTCAAAGACTTCTTCAGGAAGACATGTTGAAGGCGGGAGAGGTGGGGAGGACCGTGGGGAAAGTTGCGGGGACGTATGGCTGGGGCCGGCAGGGGTGGACGCCGCGGGAGCCTCGAACAAAACTCTCTTACTTTTCTTAATTTTTTTGGTATATTTCCTACCTTTCCCCTTTTCGGCAGCAGTATGTCTCCTGTCGGGGGACCTAGGAGGCAAATAGGCCGAAAGTGGGGGGTCCTCAACCCTTGGCAATGGTGGGGGTGGTGGGGAAGAATGCGGGGCATCCGGGTCATCTTGGGTGGCGTGGGTAGATAAGGGAGACAATGGCGGACGAGAAGGGTCACCACGCTGACCCTCACTCACAGCCTCATCCTCACCAAGTATTTTTGCTTGTTCCCTAGCTGCCGCGGCCGCCTTCTCAAGTATTTTCTGCTTATACAAGTGTAGCTTGAAAGGCGATTTACCTGGGGAAGGGCTTGGAGTCGTGTCACTTATGCGAAATTTTGTGAGTGACCTTGAACTCTCCCACTCACTCACTCTCTCAAGTTCACTGTCTTTAGGTAAACCAGCTTCCTCAACAACTGGTACATCACCTTCATCACTCTCATCACTGTCATGTTCTCTTGCAAATCCCAGGAATTGCTCTTCTTTCTCACTCTCATGGCCATAATCACTCGACTTATAATTACTGGAGTCGTCACTGACTATATCATCAACACTATACTTGGCATCAGCACGCTCATATAGTCTCAATGTCGTCTCAATACCTCCGGGAGATAACACATTTAGGCGATGGCGTCGGGGTAAGGCGCGACGAACTAGCAAGGGCGTCGTAGGAAGCACGGTATCGGACACAGCGGAATCACTATTTGGCGTACTGTCCATGATGGCGTCGGGGTAGATACTGTTGCTGTGGCGTCGTTTACGCCGGGTGGCGCCACCTACCGTCCCATGATACCAAAAATGTACGCGCGGCATTCGAAAGCACGCATGCAAGCAATGGGCGTTCAAGAGCCCTTCCGGGTTGCGCGGACCGAGGTTGTTATGGGCGTTCAAGAGCCCTTCCGGGTTGGAGGGGTTAAACAAGAGAGTTTAATAAAAGAGTGAAAAACTGAGGAGTAGATAAAAAGAACAGTTTTAACACATGCCCGTCATTCATAGTAATGCAAAAACAGAGACTTGTCTTAAACCAAAAAGGTACTGTACCCAAAATCCCTTTTCTTCCAAAACCAACAAAAACACTGAACACAAGAACAAAACACAATTTTCAATGTGGCAAAAACACTTATGTACTGGAACAATACATAATCCCAAACTTGCAATCCAGTGTTGCAAACCCGTACCCCCCCCCCCCCCCCTTTGTCAAATAAAACAAAGGAAAAGAACGAGGGACAAGGGGGGAAGACCAGGGATCTTCGCCAGAGCACCAGGAAACACGACCCCCGAGAGCAATCACCGGCCGAGGGGGTCGAACACTGGACACGGAGAGGTAGGAGGAGAGGAAGGAATTGATAGAAGACCACAAAACCGCTGAGGCGATGGCAGGTAAGGATCGACGTGGCAGGAACCGGAAGGAGGCAGCAAAGGAGCTGACATCGTGCGCAGAACCCCTACAAACAGGGTGACGGGCACGAACGGTCCGACAAACGTGGCGGCCCATCTGCACCTGCGAGAGCCTCCCACCTGTCCGAGGAGACACCCACACAGCAGTACCCGAAGGCGGCGCCACAGACGCAACAGAGGAGTGCAAGGCTGACACCGGGCACAACACAGGGCGAGGATGCCCACGCCGTAAAGCCTGGACGGTGAAAGGCTGGAAAACGGGGGCCTCCCTCCCATGCGTGGTAACAAAACGAGGGAAGGAGGCGAACGAGACGTCATGCAAGGACGGGGAGAATCGCACGCAGTCCCGGGGCCGTGACAAAGCCGCTAGTGCAGACACCCGATCCCCAGTGGCCAGAGCGACAAGGAAGAGTGGACGCCCGAGCAACGGAACCGGCGTAGCGGCCCTTGCATACGTGGGTGAAGCCAGAAGGACCAGAGCCCGCCCCAGATCCCACTGTGACCCCCAATAGAGTCAACGACCAGGAGGACCCCCGCATTAGGAAACAGTGGACAGCTGTCCGAGTGTTCAACCCGAAGACCACCGACGTACCCCGAAGGGCCAGCACGTGGTCCCGCAGGAAGAACAAAGGAACCAACAGTCCGAGGGCATAGACGGGTAAGTGGAGGGAGACCCACCCATCTGCCGGGAAGTGGACGTCCCAGGTTCGATCGGGAACCTCACCCAACCTCGCTCGACGTATCTGTGTCTACCCAGACCGTCGGCGGGGGGGCGGTCCAGGGCACAGTCGCAGAGAGCGCGCCCCGAGCAACCCAGCGACCGAAGAGTCTGCGAACGGTACGCGGGAGGAGCCGATCCATAGGGGCAACGGAAACACCGCGGTGCCCATGAGGAGGAGGCGGCGTAGCCAGAGGCTCCCTAAGGGAAGGGGCAGAGCGGCCCAATGCAGCGAACCCACGAACGAGTCCCAGAGCCACCCCGGGAGGGAGACCGAGGGCAACACGGCGAAGACCTTCCACCGAAGGTGCACCGCGGCCGGCAGACCCCGGGTCACCGTAGCGCCGGACAAAACCCATGCGAGACCGACCCATGGCACGACACGCGACGGGGTCAAGCGTGACTTGGGAACATCGAAGGGGAACCCTAACCGTGCGACGTGGCGAACGACTGTGAGGGCGTCGCCTACGCACAGTCCGAGGGCTTCGGAAACTACCAACCAATCGGCCAAGGAAAACAGGATCTGGAGCCCGCTCCTGAGGAGAGGACCCAGAGCCTGCCCCACCAGTGCGGAGAAGAACCGCGGCGCGATGTGGAGACCGAAGGGAAGGCCGTCGAACAGGAACACACGATCGGAAGTCCGAACGGCCAAGAATCACTGGAAGCGAGGATGGAGAGGAACGAGCCAAGACGCATCCTGGAGGGCCAGCGACACTACCCACGACAGAGGGCGCAGGGCCAGGCGTACCTGGGGTACCGGCAGCATCCGAAACCGTGTGTGCACGATGTGCCCGTTGAGGCCGACAGATCCACCACCGGTCGCATCGCGTCGCAGTTCGTCTACGGTACCAGAAATACACGGGAGAGGAAAACCGGGTGACCGGCGGTCAACTCCCTCGACGCTACCCAGCTCGGGCATGGAAGTGAACACGTGGGCCACCTCTGAAGAGATGGGCCGGCGCCGGTGACAAGAGCGGAGTGGGGGTCTAGACGTCCACCTCCAGGTGAGACCCCTCCGCGCAACCCGCCGCCCCCAACGTCCCTCGCGGCCACCGAGGGGCGCAAGGGCGAAAACAACCTGAGGGAGCACCCGAGAGGAGGGGAGCGACCCGGTCGGCCAGGCGAGAAGGAGAACAAGGAGGCCGACCCAGAGAACCTACACATTGTGTTGACGTGGAGGTCTGTTCTTAACAGGGCCGCAAGACTAATTTTTGGTGTTCCACCTAGAACTTCTACTACATCTCTTCACATAGAACTGCACTGGCTGCCAGTAAGAGCAAGAATAGAATTTAAGTTGTGTTTGGTGACTTTTAAGGTTCTCAAATTTGGTGAGCCTAGGTACCTTGCGGAGCTGCTCAGGCGCCCACCGGCACACCATGGTGTAGTTGTGCGTCATGACAATGACCCTTTTCGTCTTGATGAACCAAGGACTTTCCAGCAGTCTTCTTTCTTTGAGAGGTCATTCTCCTACATGGCTCCGAGGTTGTATAACAGGTTGCCGCTGTCCATGAGACAACTGAGTTCTGTTGAATGCTTCAAGAGACAACTTAAGACTTTTCTCTTTGAGAGAAGTTATGATCTTGAGAGAGGTGTCATGACAGATGGCTATAGAGTTTAGGCTATTTTGCCACTGCTAGTGATTGTTAAATGTGTGTTGTATATGAGCCTTCTTTTGATGCATTGATTTTTGTTCTTTTTTCTTTCTCTTTTCGAGCGCTAGTGAATTCTTCGGAAAAATTGGCGCTTATGAGAAATAAGTAACATGCTTATTATTATTATTACCCCCGGTACGGGCCGTGCGGGCACGAGCGCCACGTTGACCTCCTCTACCCCCCCCCAACCTCGTCGAAAAGGGCGGGCAACCCCAACCCCTGGCCGTCGCGGGGCTGACCCCGTCGAAGGGCGGCCGGAAGTGGAAGGCCGGCCAGCCCCGACACGGCGGGGATGAAAGGGGGCAAGAACAGAAGTGCGAGGCGAAACCGACGCACTGGCCTGCAACGTCCCAGTCCTGCGCCCGTGCAAGGCGGCAGCACCTGCAGCAGCACCCCGAAGAGGACCGGCAGAAGGACGGGACTGAGAAGACCCCGCGCGCGACACAGCGCGTCGGTGCGTGTCGTAAGCAGGGTCCGCAACGACATAGCGCGTCGTCGCGTGTCGGAAGCAGGGGCCGCCGACAGAGAAGCGTAGCATTCCCAAGCATCCTGCTCAAAAAACCCTGACGTATATAGCGCAGAGTACAACAAACCCTGAAGAATATCCAAGGGGGCTGTCCGGCAGAACGAGGACCGTACCGTCCGGCGTTGCCGAGGTGCCACGCACAAAACCGCCTTCAGCTCGGGAACCAAAGACACCGCGAGCCGAAGGGGGACCCGCCGAACGCGGCCCAAACCCTCGCGAAGAGCGCCTGATGCAGACGCCGCGAGAAGCCGCAGGTGGTGAACAGAAGTCTGGAGGGAACCAAAAGACAAGAGAAGAAGTTCGGCACCCACCGCCGCAAGGGAAAAACCCTGTCGACAGAGGACTGAACTGGGTGAGAGAAGAACGGGGTAGCAATAGAACAAATTTCAAGAACGGGCGCGCTGAACCAGGACCAGAACGCGCCGTCCAACCCGCCGACAGACACAAGAGGAGGCAAATGCAGTGATGACTCCGGGGGAGGAACTGAAGGAGAGCCGGCGACGGAACGGCCGGCGACGGAACGGCCGGCGAAGACGAAGGCCTCAGCAAACCAGGCCCCCAACGGGAGAGGGTGATCGAGTAAGATGGCTAAGCCAGGCGTACCGTTGTCGCCCAAACCCGGCCCATAGGAGGACAGGCCCGTCAACACAGCCAGGGACTGAACATCCTGAAGGATGTCCCGGCGGCTGAAGTCAGACCAGAGCATAGGCCTGCAGAAGGGAGGGGGACCGTAGCAGGGGTAGGTATGGTGAGGCGCTGAGGGTGTGTCACCGCCAAGAAGCGCGATAAGAGGGAGTCTTGCATCGACTCCAAGCGCCCGTCGATGCGTGACACAAGCCACCCCTGCATAGCCGACATTCGATCGGAGAGAGGCGACCCCCCCCCCCCCCCCCAAGAATGGTCGGCCCGCAGGGGTGAGCGGGAGCGAGATCCACGACACGAACCAGCAGAGTCGCAGCCCAAGGAAGGCGAGCGACCACGGTTGTGTCGCCGCAGAGGGACTCGGCCCTGAACACGAACGCCCGAGGGGGAAACAGCACGATCCCCCTCTCCCAGCGACACGTCAGCCCCTGAGAAAGGGGACCCCGAAACCACGCGATACCCCACCGAGCAAGAGGAGGGGCACCCCCGTGGCGAGACGGTAAGTGAAGGTCAGGGAGAAAAGAAGGAGGAGGAGCAGGACGACGGGAGTGGGAAGGCTGGCCGGGTGAAAAGACAGCATCTGGTGTTCCCAGGCGGTCACCCATCCAAGTACGAACCAGACCCTACGTTGCTTAACTTCGCTGATCGGACGAGAAGCGGTGCATTCAACGTGGTACGGCCGTTGGCTGAAAAGAGGTCAGAAGTAGCCGCGGGGGGAAACAGAGCAAGGATCCCCGGGGCAGAGATAACAGGGCGGCCCGACACCGAGGCGGAGGAGGGAGGGACCGCCACCGTGGGACGAGACCGTGAAGGAAGAATAGGCACCGAAGCAGGTGAAGTAGGAGGAGAAGCAACTACATCCTGGCGGACCCTCCTGGACAGTGTAGGAGGAGGGAGCAGAGGGCCAGCTACAGCCTGAACCTCCGCGCGCGTAGAGGACAAAGGAAGAGGACGTCATACGAGCAGGGGAAGCGGGCGGAAGGTAGTAGAGCCCCGACCCGGAGAGGCCAGGGGAGGGCGCACAGGGGCAGAGCCGCTAACCCCGGCCTCAGGGCGAGCACCATGACGAGGGCGATGGGCGCCGTCAAGGCGATCAGGAGGACAACGAGGGGCAGGAGAGGACGGGCGACGAGGCGAGCGAGAGCGTGGACGGAGCAGGGGAACCCCCCGACGACGTGACGACCGGCTGCGGGACCCAGGGGAGAGGGCCCGAGCAGGGAGAGGGCCAGGCAAACGGCCTTCAGTCGGGTCAGGGATACCCAGGGCGACGCGGATCCGGGCGGCAACAAAGGCCGGGGAACGGTGGCCCACAGTCCAAAAGTGGCGGGAGACTATCGCCCACACCGACTGAAGGGAAGCAGAGGCCACCTCCGCCGCCGAGGAACCAGGACTATGGAGCACCACATCCACCAGGGCCAGACACAGGCAACACAGAGCAGGGAGGTAGGCCGTAGAGGACACACAGTGCGAGTGGCGCAAGCAGGACTTGTGGCTCACCAAGCACGGGGAGCAACAACCATGGCAAAAGCAAGGCAGCCTACCTGCACTGGAAGAACACACACCATAATCAGCACGTCGAAGGAGTAAGTGGAGAGAATGTCCAAGAAGAACCAGGGAAGGAGCATGGGGAAACAGGAACACACATGCAAACAGGTATCCATACTCACCCTAAACTGGGAGCACAGAGGTAGGTGAGTAGGGCGGGCGAGGGCGAAGAGCACTAGCAGAACCTGCAAAGATGGAGAAAGTGTTAACCACCACTCAACATCTTACAAGCAGGGCCTATAACACCAGTAAAGTGCACACACCAAATAGTATCAGGCAACAAGATGACATAAAAAAGGTCAATAGTGAAAGCCAACTATTACCGCAAATTTGCGGGCCAATGGAGGCATAACCGTACCGACACCACCCTCCCGCAATTTCGCGGGACCCCCCAGCGATCTCCGCAAATTTGCGGGGAGCCGAAACGTCCCAGAGGACCGAATCGAGCTCCCGCAAATTTGCGGGACCGGCCGAGATGGTCCGGCGCCGAAAAAGCGAGAGGAGCGTCTAGGAAAAACCAAAAAAGGGCCACAAAAATGCGTCTTCTCCTTATGAACTCCAAGCGATGATGGCCATCAAGCTGAGCAGTGTCTTCCTTGATTATATCCTGACTCAACCGGTCAAGGGAGAGGCAAGGAAGACACACCAGGGGAGAGGAGGCACATCCCCCAGGAACCACCCAACTCACAGAGATAGAGCAAAGTCCATGAGGAGAAGTGGCAGGGAGGGTGGTTTGGCACAAACAGGGGCCCCCGTGGGGTACCCCTGGATTGGGCAAAAAGACTATGAAAGGATGGAGGTGAAACAGGAAGATAAAACAAAAACCAGTAAATGAAACTGGCGAGAAAAAGGGTGGCCTAGCCGTGAGCAGAGAATGTGTCAGGGGCGAAAAACCCTGTGGTGTGAAGGAGGGGCCCCCGTGGGGTACCCCTGGATATCACGAACCACCTGTCGCCCAGGCCCTTGAGACACAGTGAAGGCTCGAAAGGGGGGACTCGGGAATAACGCTAATAATGCGGCCGACACAAACTCTACAAACAGCACCGCCACCAACTAAATCTCAGATTGTTTACCAACTGTACACCTAGGCTATGAAAAAATGAAAACTCATAGGGGCATAGCAAGTCCTGAATGAGAAAACTAGCTAGGCTAAAATAAGCTAAAAGCTAAACTATGCCCAGACTAACAGGAAAAAAGAATATGAAAAGAGAAAGAATGAAAAACATACGAGGAACGCCAGGCGCCCCCGTACCTTCGGTAGGCTATTTCCACACGCGTCTCTATTATACACACTTAGGAGTCCATTTACGTGTGCCCTAGATCACGTAACATCTGTCTAACAAAAAAGAAGGCCAGATAAGCCGAAACGAACCTAAACAGGGTGAATTAAAGGAGCACAACAAAAGCGACTTCATTCAATGGAGCGCGTGAAAAAATTATGACAAGAGAGGGTCGCTCATGCGCACGTTCGACAGGGATCTGCACATGACGGAACACGGGATGGGCCTTAAGCGGTAACTAAGGTAAACCCCTTTTTCTTCTCTTCTATGCTTTTTTCACCTTCGGTGGTAGTTTTGGTTAATGTACAACGTCTCCTAGAGCAAGATAAGGAGTAGACTCTAGACGTTTTCTTTTTAACCGCGGTTGGAATGACGACATAGCAGTCAAAATAGACAAGTCGTCATTGCAATTAGGTTAATAGCCTTGACGTTGGATTTGCCAAGACTACTAACAAATTGTATCCTACCTTGTCTATCTTGCTGGTCCCAATCCGCATGTACTTGCATTTTTTTGGATGAAAAAGCATTAACCAATGCTCAGACCATCCCTTCATGCCCTCCACATCTCCTTGAAGCAAACCCATATCTTCCTTACTCCTCACTCTTCTATACAGCTTAGTGTCATCCGCATACAGGTATACCTCACTTCCATTATTTATAACTTCAGGTAAGTCGTTGATAATTATAACGAACAGCAGTGGTCCCAACACAGATCCCTGAGGTACCCCACTTGTAATTTCCCTCCACCCCGAGCCTATTCCATTCACCAGTACCCTCTGTCTCCGATCTTTCAGGAAGGCTTCTATCCATTTCACACATTTCTCCCCTATATTATAGCTTCTAACTTTCTCTATTAACCTTTTATGTGGGACCTTATCGAAGGCCTTCATAAAATTGCAATATACCACGTCTATTACATCACCATCTTCTAGAATTTGCATCCAATCATCTACCACCTTAATTAGCTGTAGTACCGTCGACCTCCCCGGCAAGAATCCGAACTGTCTCCCACTGAAAAGTTGGTTTGACTTCATATGATCCATTATTCCTTCTCTAATTACCGTTTCCATTAGTTTACACACAACACTTGTCAAACTGACTGGTCTATAATTCCCTGGGTCATTTCTCTTTCCCTTCTTAAATATAGCTGTTATGTTCGCCTCTCTCCAGTCCATCGGGATTTGTCCTGTTGTTGTTGTTGTTGTTGTTCCCTAAGCTGCCTGGCCGAACAGCCCCGAGTCCCTGAGAAAGGCCATGGCCACGATCGGGCTTTCCCACAGAGCTCTCATTGAGTGTAGATTGTGTTGTTGGCGTAAGTGGTTGTGTGAAATGCAGTCTTCTATGATGTGTTTAATGGTATGGGGTGCTGTGCTACATCCCGGGCAGGTGTCGACAACGGAGTCATCCAGTCTCTTCTGATAGCTCAGGAGAGCTGGATGGTGTCCGCATCTCAGCCTGGCCAGGTGGACTCTGTCCTCGCGAGGAAGGGAGGATTCGGAAGGATGGATTTCGGGAGGGTCGTGCATGCAGCTGCATGTTGTCTGTGAGGGAGTGGATGGATCGTGAGAGATATGAGTATGGATTGTGCTTCTGGAAGTTGGTTCGGGGTGGGCAGGGAGGGAGAGAGGACAATAATTGTGTGTGATACCGTGTGCTGGGTGTTGTTTTGATATTTCTTGGTGTCTGTGGGTGTGTTTGCCATGTAGTTTAGTGGGTGGTCCTTGGTTCGTGGAGGCTGCTGTGCCAGGAATGAGTGCCTCTCATGTCCAGATGGTCTTTGACTTTGAGGATTTTGGTTTCTTGATGTAGGTGATCTGTGGGTTGCAGTAGCTGTGCAGCCTGTAATGATCTTCAGGGCTTTGTTTGAATAGTCTGTAAGTCTTATGATGTGTTTCAGCTAGGTTAGAAGCCCAGGCTGGGCTTGCGTATTCCATCACTGATCTTATGTATTGTTTATATACTGTGGTGGTAGTTTCTTTGTTGTGTCCAAATTTTGTGTGAGCAAGTGACCTGAGGCGTTAAGTCTGGGTGTCAGTTTCTTTTTAATGTTTGTGGTGTGCTGTTTGAATGTCATATGAGTATCATATGTTACTCCTAGGATTTTGGGTGTGTGTGTATGTGTTAGGGGTGTGTTGTTTTTATGGTGAGTTGAGGGATGTATTCGTGTTCTCCTGTCCAACTTGTGAGCAGGGTTGCGGTGGATTTGGCTGGGGCTAGATTAGTCTGTTTGTAGTGCACCAACCATGTAGTGTGTTGAGATAGGGTTGAAGGAGATCTGTTGCTCTTTTTGGGTTATGGTGTGTGCATGTGAGTGTTATGTCATCTGCATAGGAGGCTAAGTTTATTTGGGGCGTATTGGGTGTAGTTATATCGTGCATGTACAGATTGAAGAGTGCGGGCGATAGGACGGATCCTTGTGGGACTCCGTTTGGAAAGTTCCTGATTTTAGATGACTGACCGGCAAAAATACGTGTGCACATCTGCCTGCTAGGAAGTTGGCCAGCCACCGTTTTGTGTTGTTGTGCATGTTTGTGTTGTAGATTTTGTTTGTTAGGTTGTGGCGGGGGATGGCATCGAAGGCTTACTAATGTCGAGTGTGGCTAATAGTGATCTGTGTGGTGGTCTAGCTGAATTGATGCCGTCGAAAGCTCTTTGTGTAAGGTCTGTGAGAAGAGTGTTTGTGGAGTGCAGTGGCCTAAAGCCATGTTGTGTTGGAGCTAGGGGAGGTCAGGTGTAATTAGTTGTATACTAGGCGTTCCATGCCGTTGGAGGGGGACCAAAGGACTGTGGTGGGGCGGTGCGAGGAGGGTAGCGTGGGGTCTTTTTGGGGTTTGGGGAATGTGATGATGATACCATGCTTCCAAATGTCTGGTATTGTGTTGTGTGAATAGCTGTAGTTTGATATGTTAGTGAGTGCTTGTATGCCTTGTGGTCCCAGGTGTCTGAGGTGTATGTTGCTTATGTTGTCTAGGCCACAGGCGGGTGAGTGCTTGAGATTGTTGATGATATGCTTTGTCTGGTGATTGGTGAAGGGTGTATAGTCAGGGTCTGTGGGGAATTGTCTCTTACGTCGGATGACACGTCGGTCGTCTTTGTGAGGTTTTAGGTGGCTGACATGTGAAAAGTGATTGATGAGAGTGTTTGCTTGTTGTTTACATGAAGGAGTAGAGTCTGTTGTTGTGATTGCAGCATGTGATTGTGTTGTGTTGCTGTTGGAAAGTGTGATGCTGTTTAGTGTTTTGTATAGTTTTTTGGGGTTTTGTTTTGTGATCAAGTGTTTGTAGGAAGTTATTCCAATTTAGTTTTTGTTGTTCTTGTATTTTGTTGTTAGTTTGGGTGTTGAGTGCTTGAATTTGTTGTGTGAGTCTTGTGTGTGGGGTGCTGGGGAGTGTGTTCAGTATGTCGCGTTGTCTGATGAGGTTTTGAATTTCTGTGTGAAGTTGGGGTTGTGTCTGTTTGTGTTACCTCTTGGAAGGTGTTTCTGGTCAGGGTTTTGGATAGTTTTATTGAGTATGTGTACAGCATTGTTGATGTTAGTGATGGTGTACTGTTTAGAGTTGTGAAGTGTTGTTTCTGTCTCATTTGTGAATGCTTCCCAGTTAGCTCTTTTATAATTGATGAATGTGTCGTTGGGGCTAGCTGGGGTGAGCCTGATTATGGTGGTGATAAAGATTGGGAGGTGGTCAGAGCCTAAGGGTTCTGACCACCCTCCAGGATGTTGTGGGGGCGAGTTCTGGGGAGCAAAAGGTGATGTCTGGAGATGATGGGTTATAGAGGGCTTGGTGAGGAATATGGGTATGTTGATGGATGTCGTTAAGGATGATGAGGTTATCTGTTTGGTTTTGTAGTACCAGCCCTCTGTCTGTGTCGGGGTTGTCGACAAACCAGGCCGACGTCTGGCGTTGAAGTCACCACCCAGGATGATGTGTGGGGTGTGTGGGGTGTTTGTGATGTGTTTGTAAGTGTGGTCTGTATTCATTTGGTACTGTAGGGATGTTTTGGGGAGGGATGTATGTGTTTATGATGGTTTATGTTGGAGTTGTTGCCAGTGCGTATTTTAATTGACTGTATTTCTGTTGTGTTATCATTGGGGGAGGAGTGATTTGGTTTGTACACTGGTTACTATGTATGATATTTCTTTGTGTACCAGGGTGATGAGTCCACCGCCCCCGCCGACAGCCCGGTCTTGTCTGATGGTGGTGAAATTAATGAAATGTTGGTGTTTTTTGTGTTGTGCGGAGTTTTGTTTCTTGTGTAAGATGGCAATGTGTATGTTGTGTTGTTTGATGAAGTGTGAGAGTTCGTGTTTCTTTGTGTTGATGCCATCTATGTTCAGTTGAAAGAATGTTAATGTTATGTGCACGATGTATGTTGGGGGGCTGCTGCACGAGGATGGGGTGGGGGTGGGGGTGGGGGTGATGGTGGGGGTGGGGGTGGGACAGGATTTGTCCTGTATTAAACGATACCTCAAATAACATTTTCAATGGCTCTACTAACATCTCACCTCCTTCCTTTATGATTCTTGGGTGTATCCCATTCGGTCCCGGTGACTTACTTCTGTTCATTTTTTCTATAGCCCTTCTTATTCTAGCATGGGAAAACTCTATTAGTTCTAGTGCCGGTGCCTGTTTGATGGGAATAGTAGGCACTGCATCATCCGACTCCACTGTTAGTACCCCCCCAAAGTATTTCCCCAGCACCTCTGCTTTCTCCTTATCAGTCTCCGCTCTACTCCCATCATTCAACCCCCCTACCAGCTCTGGGATCCCTACTCTTCTTGTTAACTTTTCCTGAAAGTACTTCCAGAATATTTTTGGATTATCCTTCACATTTCTAGCTATCTCTCTCTCCCTCTCCTTCACCCCCCTCCTTGTTTCCCACCTTATTTTATTGTTAATTTGTCTGTGTTCCAGATCCACTTCTTTAGCATCTATACTAGACCCCCTGTTCTTTTTTAACAATTTTAATCTTTCCCACAATCGTTTCTTTCTTCTAATCAATATCCAAAGCTCTCTTTTCATTGGCAATTCTGGGTTCGTTCTTTTCCTCAATTTTGTTTTATCCTTATATTCCCTTACTGGTACACTTTTGGATACAGCATTCTCCAGTTTGACTCTAATTTTCCTCCACATTCCTTCAGCGTCTTCACCGTTCAAGTATTCCCCCCAGTCAATGTCCAAACACCGTCTCAGCAGCTCATAATCTGCTCTATCATACATGTATATTTTTCTATTGCTTCTATTATCCCTCTCTGATTTAATGTTACAACTAAAGCTTATACAGGCATGGTCACTACGACCTATAGGGCTATCCACATTAACATGTTCTACTATATCCTCTTCATTGCTAAAAATCAAATCAAGTATATACACTCCCCTGCGTCCCATCTCTATATCTTGTCATCTCTATAATATGTTGCGTTAAAAACAATCTCTCACTTTCTCTATAAACTTATTTTCCAGGCTACCCTGTCCCGCTGGAGTAGTACAATTTGCCCAGTTGATCCTTGGCAAATTGAAATCTCCAATCAAAATGTTATATTTGTTCTCTCTATTAGGCTATCTATTTCCTCCATTGCTTTCAGTAGGTTATCATCCTCTTCCCTGCTATTATTTGGGCTTCTATATATAGAGGCAATTAGAATTGATCCTCTTGCACATTTTACTTCAATACACAAATACTCACAATACTGCTGTCTCATATCCACCTCATTAACCTTGAGCTCTTTTCTTACATAAATAAACAGTCCTCTTCCGACCTCTGCTCTAATAGCATTTCTCTCATATAACTCAAAACCCTCCAAACTATATTCCACCAGTTCCCTTTCAATTCTAGCATTTTTTGGTCTTACTTCCTGTAGGGCTATGACATCAGGTTTTTCCTCTTCATCCTGCAACCTACATATCAGTTCTCTTTTCTTGTCCTGGGTAAACATATCCACATTACTAAACATAATCCTTATTCCATCTACCATTCCTTCAGTAATTACACCATCCCGCTCCTCCAGTCCGTACCCTACTCCCCCGTTAGCACTACTGGGTCTGTCTCTTTGTCTCCTGTCTCTCCCTGTGACACCTCCACCCCGTTCTCCTCCTCCGTCACAACTCCCATCACATTCTCTTCCCTCCATGATCTCCCCCTCCCTTCTACTCTTATAAACTACTTCCTCACTTTTCCGTCCCTCACTCTCCAGGAAAAATTTCTCTTATCCTCCTCACCCAACTTTCCATTATTTTCATCAGCCTTTTCTTGTAATTCCTTAATTTTTTTCCTTTGTTCTATACTCAAATCCTTCTTTAGTCTTATGTGTTTCAGTTTATCATTTGTATTTAGCCTCCAACTAAAATTTGTCACAGTCTCTGCCACTGCCCTAGTTTTAAACTGTACCCTTATAGGTCTCATCTCTCCCCTTTTATATCTACCTATCCTACTGACCTATCTATCATTTCTATTAATTTGGGACAGTTTGTAAGGGAATAGAGCGGAAGCCGTAATAGTAAAGAATTACGACCCAAATATCTAAACTAGGCTAGGCCTATGGTTAAATTTAAAAAACGCAAATCATCGCATCAATTGGGTAGAATGTAGAATTCGGGCGTACCGCCAGCCTTGTTTACAATACGCGGAGCCGGGGCGGACGTTTGCCATCATGTTCCCGTCTATTTTGAATGCCTTTGGATACAATAATATGTTGAGGGGGGCCCGGGGCTTTGCCCTCCCTCACTCCCCCATGACAAAATTGTCATCATCATATATATTGCCAGCAGGGGGCAAATAACCGAAAACAATCCCGTCAAAATAGACGCGAACTAACCACGGCGATCAACAAATGTAAACATGACGGCGTCGGCGTCGGATGCTTGCATTTAGGCCTATGTTCCCGTCTATTTTGAATGCCATTGGATACAATAATATGTTGAGGGGGGACGGGGGGTTGCCCCCCTCACCCCCCCCCATGACATATTGTCATCATCATATAGCCTACAGTATAGCGGCGTAGCCTATTGCCAGCAGGGGGCAAATAACCGAGAAAAAAATCGCCGTCAAAATAGACGCCAAGTTAACCGCGGCGATCGCCCTATGTAAACATGACGACCGTATGCCCGGAATCTACATCCATCCCATCAAATTTTTGGTCAATAGGCCCTATACAGGAGACGCAACAATATAGGTAGCAAATTTATAATGGTAGTTTTGGGTTCCTATCATCATAGGCCTAGCCTATGCTTCATTTTTATATACTTTTTATCCCCGGGAAAAAACAACAAAATCTTAGGATTTTTCATTTTTTTTCTTGGGATTTTATTACCTTTAGACCAAAAAACCTAGCCTAACCTAAACTAATAGCCCCCAAATACATTTAGGTTAGGTTAGGTTAGGTTTTTTGGTTAGGTTAGGCCTAGGCTAGCCTAATGAAAAAGAAAAAAAATCCCAAGATTTTTTTCTTTTTCCCGGGGATAAAAAAGTATATAGAAATGAAGAATATGATGATAGGAACCCAAAACTACCATTGGAAATTTGTTATCTATATTGTTGCATCTCCTGTATATTTACATATTTTTTTTTAAAGTGGGGCATAATACGCTAGGCCTATAGGCTATAATATATAGACTATATATAGACTATATATAGGCTATATATAGCCTAGCCTACCCACCATCCTTATCAAGGTATGGAGCGGAGCGACACGAGTAGGATATTGCCAACTAGGCCTAGGCTACGTTCTGAACTAGGCTACAGTACTGTATTTAAATTAGGCCTAGCCTAGCCCTAGCAACCCAGCTTGTTTAGCCTAGGCTAAGGCCACGAGTATCAAAATATTTACATAGGCTAGGCTATTAAAAACAGAACATTAGCCTATGTGAGCAAACTATTCAAAACACAATTTCATGAAATGTAGATGGATATAAACACAGTATTCATAGCAATAGGCTGTCATGAAAATAATTAAAATAAAATAATATAAATACAGCAAAGTGTAACAAAGTGTATACAGTACTTGGCAAACAAAGAAGACTTCCATCCCTCCAAAACCCGACTTGTAGCCTGGTTTAAATACTCTTTTAAAGCTCTAACCCTCGCTCCATCCTCCTTTGCAATCACTAGGGAATTGTAACTTCTTGGTTCCTCCATTATTACTCAAATATATATACAACACAAAGAAAAACTTCAAACTGGTAGGCAAGTCTGAGGGCCGACAACGTTTCCAGATAACAAAAAATAACCTTAATGTATAGCTTTTTATTAATAATGGTATATGTAGCCTCAAATATAATTCTTGGGTATTCTATAATTGCCAATATCATTCTAGTTCAGTATTCGTGTAATTATATATATATTATGCTTAATAGAAAATACAGTTTAATCATATTAAAAACAGTCTTCGAGCTGGTAACAATGATTTCAATACCTAGAATTTGGTTTCGGTGTAAATAATTATTACAAAATAGATGCTTGGGTAGTTATTTTATTAAATTATAGCATGACAATTATTATTAAAACCTACTAATAATACACGAATAAAGGTAATTTGTACCGAAAATGTATTTCACCGAATTGTCATTCTCCAGCGAGCCATTTCGTAAACAGAGTGTTGTCAGTCATATTAATTTGCCTTTTTTGTCTCATTATGTGACTTCCGAGGGCTCTTAACTTGATTGTGTAAGTAAATGAGTTATGTTACTATGATTTGAACCATATATAATGTTTATATGTATGCAAATGTGGACGATGGGTCCGCTTAACTTATGGAAGATAATTTTGAGATCGGTTTTCTGTATTTTTTTTTTTTCAGTTGCGATCCACAAGAATAGGCCTACTGATAAATTTGCCATGGTTGGTTATGTCATATCTCTTGAGAATAGAATCCAAGTTTTGAATGACAAATGGCTCCGCATTTATTTTAAATTTAAAGTAGGCTAGGCCTAGGTTAGGCTAGATCTAGCCTAGCACTTCAGAAAAGGAAGAGTAGGCTAGGCTAGAGAAGGCATTAGGCCTAGTTAATTAATAATATTTAGGCTATTCAGGGTAAAAAAAAATGGGTACGATTTTAGTTAGCCTACTGGTCCACTGGATTTTACTACTGGAGGTTACTACGGCAGGTACCACCGAGGTACCACCAGGGATTTGCCTACCGAGGATTTAATACATTTTTTTTTTTCGGTTTCCACGCATCCAACACCAAGCTACACCTTTTTCTGGTCCGGTAATAGTATTGAAAACGATATAATAACTTTTGGGATGGATGTAGGCCTAGTGATCGGGCGTACGGTCGTCATGTGCGCTCGCAGTTACGTTCCCGTCTATTTCGACGCTATATTTTCTGCTATTTGCCCCCTGTCATTACTACATGAATACTAGGTTAGGTTAGGTTAGGTTAGGTAGGCTAATGTATTTTTATATCCAAAGGCAGTAAAAATAGACGGGAACATGATGGGAAAGGTCTGACGCCACTATGCGTAGTGTAAACAAGGCTGGCGGTATGCCCGCACTTAGCCTAACATTCTTGCCTAACTTTTTAAATGTGGTTTTCGACGAGAATAAAACGGGGCGTTTGTGCCGAAAATCGGCGGCGGGGGGAGTCCGTCGTCGCTTCGGATCGTCGCGGTTTGTTTACCCAGGACGCTCGAGGTTACTACGGCCAACTGTTTTACTTGCCCCCTGCTGGCCACATAGGCCTAGATGACGATTATTATAATTCACGGGGGGGTGAGGGGGGGCAGAGCCCCCCTCAACCCTGTCTTGTATCCCACGGCCTATAATGCAAGTCTTTATAAAAAAATGGGAAATTTTTTATTTTAATACCACAAATTTTCCGAGTGTTTTTTATAAACAAAATTGGTCATTTGCATCAATATACAGTATAGTGTTTGTAATTAATTAGAAATCTCGGGAAAACCTATTTTCCCCATTAGGCCTATCGATCGATGTTGAGACAGCCCCTCGATAGTGATTTGAAAAGACATTAGCCTAACCTAACAACCTTACCTAACCTAACCTAGTATTATGAGTGGGGGCTGCTGCCCCCACACCCCCACTGGTTGAGTACTAATCCCTTAATAAAAAAAAAAAAATTGGCTGTCTATTATACGAAGGTGAAAGAAAAGTCGATGAAGTCTATGGTGTTTACTCTGCAATCTTCAGCTTGATTGTACATTGATAACGGGAAAGTACCGTATTGACAACCTTGTTACGAAAATTAAATTTTAGTACCATACTTTTATATTAGGTTTTTCCGAGGGTTTAACACATTTTCATATGATCTTTAGAGGTATCGATGACTGAAAGTACCGTATTGACAACCTTGTTACGAAAAACAAAATTTAGTACCATACTTTTTTATTAGGTTTTGCCGAGGGTTAAAACAAATTTTCTTATGATCTTTAGAGCATATAGATTCAATATTTATCTTCAAATATATCAACAAAATTTGTGGTATTAAAATAACATTGAACCAAAAAATAGACCCAACAACTGGTTATAAGCTTAGCCATTTGAAGTCGACCGCCAAAGCGGGACCGGGAAGTCACTCAGAGCGTAAAGTAAACAAAGCGACGCTACTTCCACGAACGCAACCGAGTTGTCTTTATATTTCGTCTCATATTATCATTATTAAAGTGTCCCCATTGCATTTTTAGTGTTCCATACACCAGAAAAGGGTGTAGCTTTGTGTTGGATGCGTGGAAACCGAAAACAAATATGTATTAAATCATTGGCGGTACCTGTCAAATAGGTGTCCAGTAACTAAAATCGTACCGATTTTAGTATCTGGACACCTATTTGACAGGTACCACCAACGATTTAATACATAGGCCTATTTGTTTTCGGTTTCCATGCATCCAACACCAAGCTACACCCTTTTCTGGTGTATGGAACACTAAAAAAGCAACGAGGACACTTTAATATTAATAATAGCCTATGAGACGAAATATAAAGACAACTCTGTTGCGTTCGAGCGTCGCTTTGTTTACTTTAGGCCCGGAATGACTTCCCGCCTTGGCGGTCGACTTAAAATGGCTAAGCTAACCAGTTGTTGGGTACATTTTCTGATAAAAGACTTGTGTGGGATACAGGACGGGTTGAGGGGGAGCTCTGCGCCTCTGCCCCCCCACCCCCGTGAATTATAATAATCATCATATGTGTCAATTTAGAGGGGACGTAACCTCGAGCGTCGTGTGTAAACAAACCGACGATCCGAAGCGACGACGGACTCCCGATTTTCGGCACAAACGCGCCGTTTTATTTTCGTCGAAAACCACATTTAAAAAGTTATTACCGGTATATCGTTTTCAATACTATTACCGGACCAGAAAAAGGTGTACCGGTAGCTTTGTGTTGGATGCATGGAAACCGAAAACAAATATGTATTAAATCGTTGGTGGTACCTGTAAAATAGGTGTCCAGAAACTAAAATCGTACCAAAAAACGTTAACGGCTCGCACCCTTATTTTTCATGTTTTTTCCTCCAGATTTTGAGAAATGAGTGTTTTCATGGTTTTAGTTATAATTCCAATGTGGGATACACGATGGGTTGAGGGGGGGCTTTGGCCGGGTAGAATGTAGAGTTCGGGCGTACCGCCCGTACCCCCCCCCCCCCCCCCCCCCCCCCCTACCCTACAAAAACTATTTGGGGGTAACCCACCCGACCACCCTACCCCTCCTTGCTCCCCCACCCCCCACCCCAACCTTCCCATCCTTGCTCCCCCCCCCCCCACCCACACCCCCACCCCTCCCCTACCTAACCTAACTTACCTAACCTAACCTAACTTACCTAACCTAACCTAACTTACCGGGCGTACCGCACTACGCGTAGTGGCGTCGGACCTTTGCAATCATGTTCCCATCTATTTTGACTGCCTTTGGATACAATACCCCCATGACATATTGTCATCATCATATTTATTGGCAGCAGGGGTCAAATTACTGAAAAAATCGCCGTCAAAATAAACGCGAACTTAACCACGGCGATCGACAAATGTAAACATGACGGCGGCGGGGGAGGCGTCGGACCTTTGCAATCATGTTCCCGTCTATTTCGAATGCCATTGGATACAATAATATGTTGCCCCCCCTCACCCTCCCCCCCCCCCCATGACATACAGTATTGTCATCATCATATATATTGCCAGCAGGGGGCAAATAACTGAAAACATTTGCCGTCAAAATAGGCGCAAAGTTAACCGCGGCGATCGCCCTATGTAAACATGACGACCGTACGCCTGAACTCTACATCCATCCCGGGGGCTTTGCCACCCCTCACCCCCCCATGACATATTGTCACCATCATATACTGTATATTGCCAGCAGGGGGCAAATAACCGAAAAAATCGCTGTCAAAATAGACGCGAAGTTAACCGTGGCGATCGACGGGTCGCCCTATGTAAACATGACCGTACGCCCGGAATCTACATCCATCCCCTTTGTCCCACCTCCCCCCCCCCCCCCTCCCCCCATGAATATTTGAAATCGTCATCTATGTTGCCAGCAGGTGGTAAATATCGATTATACTGCATAAAGAAGGCGTTTGTAAACAGTGAGGATGTCCGAAAGAGCTCTGAGATTGATTAGAATTTAGGCGTTTTTTCTATTAGGCCTAATAGGCTGTTGGGTTTTATAAATGTGATTAAAAATTATTCTTCCATAGACCAACATTGGGAATGAGTTGTGTTACCGAGCGTACGTCGTGTAAACACGTAAGTTGATGTCAAACAGCGGGGGGGGTGGGGGCAGCAGCCCCCACCCTTAATACTAGGATAGGTTAGGTAAGGTAGTTAGGTTAGGCTAATGTCCTTTCAAAGGGGTATAGTAAACACTAGGATATACCCGGTCAAAGGTAGGTGATAGTCTATGCCCGATAACACAACTCTTGCCCAACATTGTCCCTAATATATTACAGTACGTATAATAAGGTTGCGAGCCTATTCCCTATAATTATCTTATTCAGTTAGTATTTTACAATGTTGGTACAACATAATATGTTACAAATATGACATGTACCAGCTTTGCATAATTCTAACTAAGGATAGGCGGGTAGAATGTAAAATTCGGGCGTACCGCCAGATTTGTTTACACTATGCGGAGCGGCGTGGGACGCTTGCCATCATGTTCCCGTCTATTTTGACTGCCTTTGGAGTTTGGATACAATAATATGTTGAGCCCAAGCCCCCCCTCACCCCCTCATGACATATTGTCATCATCATATATATTGCAGGCAGGGGGCAAATAACCGAAAAAATTGACGTCAAAGTAGACGCGAACTTAACCACGGCGATAGACAAATGTGAACATGATGGGGGCAGCGTCGAACGCTTGCAATTATGTTCCCGTCTATTTTGAATGCCATTGGATACAATGATATGTTGAGGGGGGCTTTGCCCCCCCTCACCCCCCATAATATACAGTAGAATCCCTCCCATCCGGTGCTCTCAGATCCGGAAACCCAAGAGATCCAGACAGGCATTTCGATCCAGACTCATGTTTCATCCAACCGGACTTGTCTGAATGGCTTGGAAAAAATATAAGTCAATCCGGAAACGAACGACACGAATACAAGTTTCCACACATATTATTTACATCCAGTGTTAGATATCCAGACTTGTATGTCAGCCATCCGGATTTGTCTGGATGGCTGAACCCTAAGTCTGGAGGTTTAAGTTAGATATCTGAACTCATGTTTCAGCCATCCAGATTTGTCTGGATGGCTGAAACCTAAGTCTGGTTGTTTAAGTTAGATATCCGGACTAATGTTTCAGCCATCCGGATTTGTCTGGATGGCTGAATATACAGTATGTCCGGACTTTCGGCAGACCCAGACAAGGTTCTCCCCCAATTAGTCTGGATGGGCGAGGTTTTACTGTATTGTCATCATCATATATATTGCCAGCATGGGGTAAATAACCAAAACAAAATCGCCATAAAAATAGACGCGAAGTTAACCGTGGCGATCGCCCTACGTAAACATGACGACCGTACGCCCGGAATCTACATCCATCCCGGATAGGCCTAGCCCAATAAGGCCGTTAGGCGTATTTCCATTGGGGTCCTTGTGGTCTAATTCCAACGAAGGGTTGTGGGGTAGGGGTAGCCAGCTGATTCGGACCATGGCTGATCCGGTATCCAGAGGTTTCACCCCTTGCGGGTTCGCCACCTGTCATTGTTCGCACCCAATACAAGTTCGCGGGTAGAGGTTTCGCTACCTGGTGGTTTCGCTACCTAGCGGTTTTGCCACTTCGCTACTAATGTGTCATATTATACTAGATAGCCTACTATGCACTAATTTATTAGATAATATAACTAATTTTGGAAATTGTTGTTCTGTATTGTACTTCCTAACAGGGTGTCAAACGAAAGCCAAGTGCATTATTTGTAGTCATTATTACTGTATATGCATAGGTAAAATTATGGTTTATAGTTCAAATTATGTCTGGAAGTGATCTATCTATCTATCTATTGCCTAACGCCGTGATCTGGAAGTGATTAAATGGCCAAAACAATGCTATTTTGTGTGAATTTTCTTGTATTCCTTTTCATATTCATTCAATTCTTCAAACAAAATTGCTCCGGTTTGACACTGCTTCCTAATTGTAATATAGGCCTATACCGTACGTCGTGCATGCATATATAGGAATACAGTACTGTACTAGTAAATTCATATCATCACCAACCCACCAATTAACTTACAAATAAACCTTTTTAATGAAATAATATTTGTTTTTCGTATTAGATTAGATGGAGAAATTGGGTTTTGGAAGCATTAAAAGCAACAAGGTTTTCTCTGCCCC
This sequence comes from Paralithodes platypus, assembly GCA_032716605.1. NCBI lineage: Eukaryota > Metazoa > Arthropoda > Malacostraca > Decapoda > Lithodidae > Paralithodes > Paralithodes platypus. The sequence continues at coordinate 25,415,346 of CM064520.1, read as the reverse complement.
AATTGGAAATAGCAGCTAGGTCAGAAGATAAGTGTTGTATGGCTTCATTACGTTTCTCTTTAAGGGATTGCTGGTTGGGACGTTCTGGGAAACTAATTGAGTAGTGTAAGGTAGAGTCATGTGCATATGAATGGATGGGACTGGAGGTACAGTTGAGAAGATCAATGAGATAATTTATGAAAATTGAGAACATAAGAAAATGGGAGTCTGCAGAAAGCCGATTGGCCCACATAATGCAGATCCCTCTCACACCTAACCCTAATTATAAGGCCTAATTAGAAGCCCAGCTCAATAACACCATTAGGACTGGCTGACCTCACCGAAACGGTCAGAGGTCATCGGAGATAGGACAAAGCCCTGAGGAATACCTGAGTTGATAGGATGAGGAAGTGAGCGATGGCCATCCACAACCGCAGCTATGGAACGGCCGGAAAGGAAATTAGAGACAAAGGCACAGATGGAGGGATAGAAACCGAAAGAGGGTAATTTAGAAATTAAAGATTTGTGCCAGACTTTATCGAAGGCCTTCGATATGTCTAGTCCAATAGAAAAGGTCTCACCGAAGTCCCGAAAGGAGGATGACCAAGAGTTAGTAAGATATGAAAGAAGATCACCAGTAGAGCGACCCTTGAGGAAGCCATACTGGCGATCTGAGAGTAGATTATGAGAAGAGAAATGCTTAAGAAATTTGGAAGCAAGAATAGTTTCAAAAACTTTAGAGATACTGTATAAGATATGAGAGCAATTGGACGATAGTTGGAGGGTTGAGAGCATGTGGTACCCTACTCACACCGAAATTCCGCACACTTAATCATTATGCTATCAAGACAGTTAAAGGTTTAAGCACACGCCTACGATATATAATGTATTCTCAAATATTGCAATACAAATATTTATTCAGCTGGTATCACATCCCTAGTTATATTTATAATAAAGTATAGTTGCTACCATCTAAAATTAATATATGGCCTACATGCTTTAATTGTCTTTGGTTTCTACCCATCAGGCCTAGCCTGTGGAGTTGGGAGTTTGGGCCCTAAGCCTACTATTTGGCTATTTGACTATAACTCAGCATGGCTTATGGAATTATAGTCAAAGTGTTTGAGTAATTAGATCGAAAAGCTATGAAATGCCCCATTGAAGCAGTCCGAGAAATAATACAATAAATATTGAAGCCAATATTATCATATATATATCAATAATTTATTATAGGCTTCGCACCTTATTTAACCAGTCCAAAAAAAAAAAAAAACAGTAGAGTCACGCATCTCACGCATTTCGATCCCACGATTACGCATCCCACGGTACTATCCAATGGCTACCTGAATTCTCATCCCACGAAAAACCACACGATTCCCACGGATGCAGAGCTAATGGAAGCTCTACAGGACGCCGAACTTGATGCCATGGACGATGATTTCACGGGCTTTGGCGGCGACGGTGGGGTGACGGAGAACGAGAGTGGGGCCACGGAGGGTGGTAACTAACATCCGCCTCCCGTCTATCACCACATCCATCACAATAAGCACCTCATCAACTTTTCTAAGTTTTTTGTTTTACTTACCTTTCTTTTCATTACCAAAGCCTGTAAGCTTGTTTTGAAAGGCGTCCGTCCGACGCATGTAAACAACAGCCGGTTGGACCGCCGCCGCGCATCTCCGACCACAAGAAGGAGAGGCGTCGCTTGTTTGTGTGTGTGTGTTATTGTTAAGTAGTGAAAAGTAGCTGACATCGCCACAAAGTTCTCTCGACGGAAATCGTCATCACAACTGAACCAGTTGACTTAGAGAGCTCTACTCAACGCCATTCTACAGGTACAAAACACATCTACGCTTGGGGATGCGCGGAAATGCGGAAGCAGTCAAAATAACAAAGATATGGTAGCCTAGGCGAGACGTTTTTTCGGCCAAATCCCCCGGGTTTTGGGGATATATTATAGAATACGTAGCCGGGGCTGGAGGGTTAATTAAAGCAACTTACTTTGGATTATTGGCATGTAAAGTGAAGGTCAATAGTCGCCCGACATAGCCTCCAGTACTTTTGTAATTTTCCCCATTACTTTAATACTCTGCATCCCACGAATTCCGGTCCCACGGTAATATTTCGGTACCAATAAATCGTGGGATGCGAGATTTTACTGTACAATATACAGTATATTGAAGTAAATACTGTATTACCATACATATCATAAATTTATTTTATGCTTCGCACTTTATTGAAGCATTCAAAGAAAGAATACAACATTGTCGAATATACGTCGCAAAAATACTTGGTAGCGAACCGGTATTTATGTGGCGAAACCTCTCGGTAGCGAATCAACTGGGTAGTGAACCAGATTCTAGTAGGTAGCGAAATCTCTACCCGCGAACCCTCCAGGTGGCGAAACCTATGGATACCGCTGATTCGGCCCAGGGCCCAGGCTCATTCAGACCATAATAAATTTGGTACCATTCAATAAGACTACAGCAGCCGGGATGGATGTAGATTCCGGGTGTACGGTAGTCATGTTTACATAGGGCGATCACTGCGGTTAATTTCGCGTCTATTTTGACGGCAATTTTTTCGGTTATTTGCCCACTGCTGGCAATATATATGATGATGACAATATGCCCCCCCCCCCCCAACATATTATTGTATCCAATGGCATTCAAAATAGTTGGGAACATGATTGCAAGCGTCCGCCGCCACCGCCATGTTTACATTTGTCGATCGCCGTGGTTAAGTTCGCGTCTATTTTGACGGCGAATTTTGTCGGTTATTTGCCCCCTGCTGGCAATATATATGATGACAATAAGTCATGGGGGGGGGAGTGAGGGCCCTGAGGGGGGAGCAAAGCCCCCCCTCAACATATTATATCCAAAGGCAGTCAAAATAGACAGGAACATTATGGCATTGCGTCCGACGCCGCTCCGCATAGTGTAAACAAGGCTGGCGGTACGCCCGAACTCTACATTCTACCCCAGCAGCCTTATTTAGCCTACCATGTTTTATGTACGGTATATTTTCATCAATAGTGTAAGGTAGAGTCATCAGCATATGAATGGATGGGATTGGAGGCACAGTTAACCCTCCAGACCCGGAAGAGCTCTTGAACGCCCATAAAAAACGCACCCTAGCTACCCGGAAGGTCTCTTGAACGCCCATGAGCTTAAAGCCTGTAAGCTTGGTGTGCGAGGCGTACGTCCGAGGCATGTAAACAACAGCCGGCTGGACCGACGCCCCGCATCTCCGGCCACAAGAAGGAGTGCGTCGCTTGTTCGTGTGTGCCTGTATGTTATTGTTAAGTATCGAAAAGTAGTGTAAAGTGGTTGTTTTTGCCATAAAGTTATCTCCAATGAAATCATCATCACAACTGAACCAGTTGACTTAGAGAGCTCTACTTAACACCATTCTACAGGTACGATACACATCTACGCTTGGGGATGTGCGGGAATGCGGAAGCAGTCAGAATAACAAAGATACGGTAGACTAGGCGTAGACGTTTTTCGGCCAAAAACCCCGGATTTCGGGGAATATTTATGTAATGCGTAGCCGGGGCAGGAGGGTTAAGAAGATCATTATTGAATATTAGAAAGAGAATTGGAGATAGGACAGAACCCTGAGGAACACCGGAGTTGATAGGTTGAGGAAGTGAACGATGGCCATCAACAACCGCAGCTATGGAACAGCCAGAAAGGAAGTTAGAGATAAAGGCACAGATAGAGGGATAGAAACCGAAAGAAGGTAGTTTAGAAATTAGAGATTTGTGCCAGACTCTATCAAAGGCCTTCGATATGTCTAGCCCAATAGAAAAGGTCTCACCGAAGTCCCGGAAGGAGGATGATCAAGAGTTAGTAAGATATGAAAGGAGATCCCCAGTAGAGTGACCCTTAACCCCTTATTGGCGGCGCTCGACTTAAGTCGTGCACCAATTTGCAGCAAGTTAGGAGCATTATTAAGGCTTTTAAAGGGTTAAAATTGAGTGCAAATGGCCGGGAGCACAGCGGGCCAGACAGCAGACTCCCAGGGCTTACCGCCCCCCATTAACTCATGTTCCCTGTGTTCTCGAGAGGCCGGCAGTGTAGCCAGTAGTGAGCATAGCTGGGAAAAATATACCGATATATGCTAAACTCCCATGTTCGTGGCATCACTTCAAGAGAACCACGAGTGCTACGTAGCTCGTTCTGGTCTCAAGCTTTTAGTGCCTAGTTTTTTGCTAAATATTTTTTTTGTCATGCAGATGCTTAGTTTATCATGCAGGAGGGCCTGAATATGCCCAAATGAGCCCAAAACACCCCACTAGACAAGGGTTAAGGAATCCATACTGGTGATCTGAGAGTAGATTATGAGAAGATAAATGCTTAAGAAATTTTGAAGTAAGAATAGTTTCAAAAACTTTGTGGAGATGCAAGAGATGAGAGCAATTGGGCGATAGTTAGAGGGTTGAGAGCGGTCACCCTTCTTTGGGACAGGTTGAATGAGAGCAAACTTCCAGCAAGAAGGAAAGACGTTAGAGGAGAGACAGAGACGAAAGAGTTTGCCTAGGCAGGGAGTCAGCACGGAAGCACAGTTTTTGAGTAGCCTACAACAGGAGGAACACCGTCCGGACCTTACGCCTTCTTAGTATTAAGCCCAGAGAGGGTAGAAAGTACAGTACATCTTTAGAAGATATTAGGCATGAGTAAGTGAGAGGGAGGTGGAGAGGGAGGAATAGCACCGAAATCATCCAAGGTGGAGTTTCCAGCGAAAGTTTGGGCGAAGAGTTCAGCTTTGTCAGAGGAAGAAGTAACTGTGGTGCCGTCAGAGTGGAAAAGGGGAGGGAAAGACGAGGAAGAAAAATTGTTGGAGATATTTTTGGCTAGATGCCAGAAAGCTTGAGAAGAGCTAGAGTTGGATAGTTCAGTGCATTTATTATTGATGAAAGAGTGTTTGGCAAGTCGAAGAACAGATTTGGCTTGATTGGTCATTTCTTACAGTTTCTTACAGTAGATCCTCTGGAAAAAGGCAAACTATGCCTGTGTATCCAGCTCAGTACCAGTACTTGCACTGCTGCGGTCGTTCACGGTGTTGGGTTAAATAAGGGTGGAACCAAGAGAGGTGGCCATCTTGAATCAGTGGATAAATTTCCACCTTATAGTATTTTTAGTGTTTTGTCAACCTCTACATCAATGCTAAGAGCAGTGGGGGTATGGGGGCGGCAGCCCCCATAGGTTAGGTTATTAGCCTGTTAGGTTAGGTTAATGACAAAACATGTTTTTTTGGTGGCATAGGCTATCCTAACATTGTTGGATAATGGGTAAATACTAATTTCCGACAGTCCTTGGTATAAAACAACACTGTACGGTATATTAAAGAACATTTTGGGCGGGTGCCCAACCCCGAAAGGAGTTGAAATAGGGGAGCTATCCCCCCGCCAAAGGTGGCTTTCTAGGGCCTTTCCTAGCTGATGCTGAGAGGATTGGGTTCTAGTCATGTGGTGATGGGCTGGTCTATCAGAGTGAGACCTGAGTGATCTCTGCCATACCCATAGTTTACTCTGACTGTTCCTTTTACTTATATATCTTCTAGATCTCAAGTGACGGCGTCTTTTCTGTGGATTGACCTCCCTACTGCCAAGATTGGGGGCCAAAGCGTCACATTTTTCCCTTGCCCCTCAACTTTCCCTTCATAATTGCTGAGTGGCACAGGGCCTTGGGTGGGGCTTTGGTGTCCCGGGCGTTTCCGCACCCTCCTCAGCTCCCTGCCTTGGAGTGGCTTCGGTCACTCGGGCTTTGTTAGTGGTAAGCAGGGAGGGTTTTGTGGGGGCGCTCATTTATGGCCTTGGCCTTGCTCGAGACCTTGTGGCTGTTCGGCCAGACAGCCTGGGGAACAACAACAACATTTTTATAAAGGGCGGGTGCCCAACCCCGAAAAGGGTTGAAATAGGGGAGCTATCCCCCCGCCAAAGGTGGCTTTCTAGGGCCTTTCCTAGCTGATGCTGAGAGGATTGGGTTCTAGTCATGTGGTGATGGGCTGGTCTATCAGAGTGAGAACTGAGCGATCTCTGCCATACCCATAGCTTACTCTGACTGTTCCTTTTATTTATATATTTTCTAGATCTCAAGTGACGGTGTCTCTTTCGTGGATTGACCTCCCAATCTGCCAACCTAGAGGTTGGCAGATTGAAAGCCAAAGCGTCACATTTTTCTTTTGCCCCTCTACTTTCTCTTCATAATTGCTGAGGGGCACAGGGCCCTGAGTGGGGCTTTGGTTTCCCGGGCGTTTCCGCACCCTCCTCAGCTCCCCGCCATGGAGTGGACTCGGTCACCCAGGCTTTTTTATGGTAGGCAGGGAGAGTTCTGTGGGGGTGCTCGGTTATGGCCTTGGCCTTACTTGGGGCTGTTCGGCCAGGCAGCCTGGGGAACAGCAACAACAAGAAAACTTTTATAAAAAAAAAAAAAAAAATAATGGTGAAATTGAGTTTGGTCCAGCCGATCACATTGACCAAACAATTAAACATTATATTCCTTGACAAAAAAAAAAAAACATGGTAAATAAGGCTGATGTATTCTTGTTGAACGGTACCTTTTTATGTACGGTACCGTAGTATATTTTGTAATACTTGATTTTGCTTTTGATATTTATGTTTTTGCATTTGGTAAATGTTATTCGGACATATAGTACATACTACCGCCAGATATTCAGCTGGAAGTAGTTTTTCTAGCTCAAAGCGATAAGTTTTTATGTCCGGGTTTTAAGCTGTCAATTTTATCGACCCTACTGTAATAAATTAGAAGGCCTATGACAGAGTGGATAGAGAAATTATATGTGGAAAGTACTTAGAATATACGGAGTAGATGGCAAGTTCCTGAAAGCAGTGAAGAGCATTTATGAGGGTGCAAAGGCGGCAGTATGTGTGGAGAATGAGCAGAGCGAGTTCTTTGATCTGAATGTTGGGTTGAAACAGGGGTGTGTGATGTCCCCGTGGTTGTTTAATGTATATATGGATGGAGTCATGAAAGAAATACAAGGAAGAGCAGTGGATGTTGGTGTATCGCTGAAAAGGGAAGGAAACGAGTGGAAGCTACCTGTACTGCTGTTTGCTGATGATATAATTCTGATGAGCGATAATGAATGGGAGTTGCAAGGTCTGGTAAATATGTTTGGAACAGTGTGCAAAAAACGGAATCTGAAGGAAAATGCGGGGAAGAGCAAGGTTATGGTCTTCGAAAGGGGTGAAGCCTCAGAGTGTAAGGTGAAGTTGAACGGTCAGGCTATGGAGATTGTCAGCTCATTTAAGTAGGCTATCTGGGCAGTGTGCTGAGTAAAGATGGGATTATGGATAAAGAAGTGTGGGAAAGGGTGCTACAGGGGAAGAGGGTTGTAGGAACGCTGAAAGCAGTAACAAGAAATAGGGTGACCAGCATGGAAGTGAACTTAGTGAACAAGTCCTTGCATGACTTTGTGGTAATCTCGACATTGACTTACGGAAGCGAAGCATGGACGTTGGTGGAGAGACTCAGACTAAGAGTGAGCGGGGTGGAAATAAGTTACTTGAGAAGTGCGTGCAGAGTTACATGGAGGGATAGACAGACGAATGAGGAAGTAAGAGGTAGATATGCTGGAAAGTGTGAAAAGGAACACCTTGAAATGGTTCGGCCTTATGGAACTTATGGGAAGCGAGAAAATTACTAAAGCGGATATCACACTGGGCCAAATTCTCGCCCTTCTCCGATCTCCAGTCTCCGTTTTCAGCCAGTAGCGCCGGCAACTCCTATCACACACGTACAGTATAGGCTTTACCCACTGGCTTTACCACGGTTAAGCGATCGTTATATTGTGGTGTTTCACCTAAACTGTAGAATAATATGGATTTATATTGACAAATTTATTGTAATAGGACCCAATCTATACGCTAATGTTGATATGTTATGCGTTTGACGCTTATATAAGTAGCTACGAGGAAGATTTTTGCAATATATACAGCCTGACATTACCACGGCACTGGGCGGGTGCCCAACTCCGAAAGGAGTTGAAATAGGGGAGCTATCCCTCCGCCAAAGGCGGCTTTCTAGGGCCTTTCCTAGCTGATGCCGAGAGGATTGGGTTCTAGTCATGTGGTGATGGGCTGGTCTATCAGAGTGAGAGCTGAGCGATCTCTGCCATACCCATAGCTTACTCTGACTGTTCCTCTTACTTATATATCTTCTAGATCTCAAGTGACGGCGTCTTTTCCGTGGATCGACCTCCCTACTGCCAACCTAAAAGTTGGCAGATTGGGAGCCAAAGCGTCACATTTTTCCCTTGCCCCTCAACTTTCCCTTCATAATTGCTGAGGGGCACAGGGCCTTGGGTGGGGCTTTGGTTTCCCGGGCGTTTCCGCGCCCTCCTCAGCTCCCTGCCTTAGAGTGGCTTCGGTCACCCGGGCTTTGTTAGTGGTAGCAGGGAGGGTTTTGTGGGGGCGCTCTATGGCCTTGGCCTTGCTCGGGACCTTGGGGCTGTTCGGCCAGGCAGCCTGGGGAACAACAACAACAACAACCGCGGCACTAAACATGATCGTTATATTGTGCCGTTTCACCTATAATTTAGAGTAATATGGATTTATATCGATAATTATATTTCAATATGACTCAATCTACAAGTTTGCGTTATTATTTTTTATATTTGGAGCATAAATTATGAGGAAATATTTTGAACTTTTTGGAGGTTTTGGAATGCTTGGTATAATCCTGTGTAACGGATAAACCTGTATTTATCTCAATAATTTGGTAGGCTAATGTTACAATATATTTTTACATTTTACATTCATAAATAGTCCACTAATATACTAGGTTAGGCTAGGTCAAATATATTGCTCAATGATTGTTAGTAAATAGGCATCTGAAAAACAGTTCCTCCCGCTACACAGGATCTTACCGAATGTTTTCGCTTCATACCAATCGCCGTGGCGTAGGTAGGAAGTGGTTATTTAGCTGCAAGTGGTGTAGCTATTTTAGCATTAATTCACTTAGTTTATGTCTATCCGCAGCCCTTCTCACAATCAAAACACACAATTTTGTAGCAAAATATATATTTCGACGTCATATACTTGAGATATCAATGAGATTAAATGCGAGCTGTAAAGAGGCTACAATTTACCTCCGTCAAAAGATGATGCTTCCCACCCATTGCGGGCTGCATCTTAGCTCCGTCAAACGGTGAGATTTGTGCCGGAGAATGGCAGTAGCTCCATTATTTGCGGTAGAATGGCGAGAATTGGCCCATGTGAGACCCGCTTAACCCTCCAGCCCCGGCTATGTATTATATATATATTCCCCGAAACCCGGGGGTTTTGGCCGAAAAACTTCTACGCCTAGGCTACCGTATCTTTGTTATTCTGACTTCTTCCGCATTCCCGCACATCCCCAAGCGTAGATGTGTTTCTTACCTGTAGAATGGCGTTAAGTAGAGCTCTCTAAGTCAACTGGTTCAGTTGTGATGATAATTTCATTGGAGATAACGTTATGGCAAAAACAGCCACTTTACACTACTTTTCGATACTTAACAACAACATACAGGCACACACGAACAAGCGACGTACTCCTTCTTGTGGCTGGAGATGCGGGGCGTCGGTCCAGCCGGCTGTTGTTTACATGCGTCGGACCGACGCCTCGCACACCAACTCACAGGCTTTCAACCACTGGGCGTTCAAGAGCCCTTCCGGGCAGCTTGGGTATGTTTTTTTATGGGCGTTCAAGAGCCCTTCCGGGAAGGAAGGGTTAAGAGGGTGTACGAGAGCGAGGTGGAAGGACAGAGAGGCAGAGGTATACCGAGAGAGAGGTGCCAGGATGAAAATGAAGAAGTATATGAATGAAGGTGGTGCTGGTTGGGAGGAGGGGCGTCGACTGACTAGGGACAGAGGTGCATGGGGGTGTTTCGTTCGTGGCCACCCTTTCAGGGATCACAGCGTCAGGCGATAGATAGAATAGATTAGCCGTATTGTAGGCTATACTACTGTACCTGCCAATATGTTTCATTCATGCAGGAGATGCATAATAAGTGATATATGAAAAGGGAGCAATAATACTGGTACTACAGTAGCAGGTAGTAGTCCTATGTGTCCCTAATACCTAGTACGGTACCAGTATGTGGGATACAAGATTAACCCTTACCTTACAGCTAGTAAGTCGCACTATAGTTCTTCGGACGTTATCCATGTAAATGCAGGGATATCTAGATGGCAACATACTCAGCAGGCCGAGCTGGGGCTGCTGATTGGCTGTAGGCAGTTCTGTCCAATTTTGTCATCTATTATTGACCTTAAATATTATTATTATTGATAACATTTGTAGTACTGTATAGGTATTGGGAAAATTTGTTGTACATTAACTTCTAGCTTTAAACCCTGGGAGGCTAGTTACCCTGCTCAAGAGCTCATCCTGTTCCAGTGCCGTATAAACATAACTTCTTTGTTTTTTCAGCCAGCCACTGGACTGAGCTGGGACTGGCAGGACGAAAAAATATAGAGTTGCTGCCATTATTAACACCACAAGGCTCGTCGCTACGGCGCATATAAAGGGTAAGGTGTATGGTCTATGATTGATAAACTGTGTGATAATGTTGGGTAAAGAAGCAGGTAAGTGTAAGGAGGCTGAATAAAGCTATGCATTAAATAGGGAGGAGGTTATAGGCACCAATCATTCAGGGCAGTACTCCTGGGGAGAGCTTTAGGTGGCGTATAAGTAGTGCAAGACATCCTGTTTCACCACCTGGCCTCCTTTGCTGCTTTTCTCTGTGTCTCAGTTACATAAAGAGCAATTCCAGCTTGATTGTAAGATACACACGCTCTTGCTTTGTTACGGTACACTCGGATACCATAGTCTCTAGCCCACTCATAAGAATTCTTGGAACCCATATGTTTTTTTGTATGCAATTATAACTATCTGGATTGAATTATGGATAGAACTTGCTTGACAATAAATAGTATATACAGTATAGGGTAAGGTAACCAATAGGTACGCACTTGGCATTTAAAAATCTCTCCACAGGTTATGACAACACTTGGGCATTTAAATTTGGTCTCAACTTAGAGCTTAACCATTATGCCTTCATATCATCAGGTATCAATAGTTTAGTTTGGCATGATTGAAGAGGTGCAGCAACAAAAAGAAGTGAAAGTGTAAAAAATACTTTTCTTACGAAAATCTAAGGGTTGCACTTTTTTTTAGTGTCTAATTTGGGAGGTTTGACGTACCTCCCAACCTACCAAATAGGAAAACCTACTATTTGGTAGTAGTCTTGGAAAATCCAACGTCAAGGCTATTAACCTAATTGCAATGACGACTTGTCTATTTTGACTGCTATGTCGTCATTCCAACCGCGGTTAAAAAGAAAACATCTAGAGTCTACTCCTTATCTTGCTCTAGGAGACGTACATTAACCAAAACTACCACCGAAGGTGAAAAAAGCATAGAAGAGAAGAAAAAGGGGTTTACCTTAGTTACCGCTTAAGGCCCATCCCGTGTTCCGTCATGTGTAGATCCCTGTCGAACGTGCGCATGAGCGACCCTCTCTTGTCATCACATCTCACGTCAGCAGAAGAACGCGGATGGGCAGGGGTCCGGCGTGAGGGAGGGTATTATGTACGTTGGATTTTCCAAGACTACTACCAAATAGTAGGTTTTCCTATTTGGTAGGTTGGGAGGTACGTCAAACCTCCCAATTTGTTAGTAGTCTTGGCAAATCCAACGTCAAGGCTGCATAACAAATAGGAGGAGGACATCCAAGCCCAACATACCAAAAAATTCAATGCAGAAAACAAAATTATGAATGACAAAGACACAATTTAAACAAGAGAGTTTAATAAAAGAGTGAAAAACTGAGGAGTAGCTAAAAAGAACAGTTTTAACACATGCCCGTCATTCATAGTAATGCAAAAACAGAGACTTGTCTTAAACCAAAAAGGTACTGTACCCAAAATCCCTTTTCTTCCAAAACCAACAAAAACATTGAACACAATAACAAAACACAATTTTCAATGTGGCAAAAACACTTATGTACTGTAACAATACATAATCCCAAACTTGCAATCAAGTGTTGCAAACCCGTACTCCCTCCCCTCCCCCCCTTTGTCAAATAAAACAAAGGAAAAGAACGAGGGACAAGGGCGGAAGACCAGGGATCTTCGCCAGAGCACTAGGAAACACGACCCCCGAGAGCCATCACCGGCCGAGGGGGTCGAACACCGGACATGGAGAGGTAGGAGGAGATGAAGGAATTGATAGAAGACCACAAAACTGCTGAGGCGATGTCAGGTAAGGATCGACTTTGCAGGAACCGGAAGGAGGCAGCAACGGATCGCACATCGTGCGCAGAACCCCTACAAACAGGGTTACTGGCACGAATGGTCCGACAAACGTGGCGTCCCATCTGCACCTGCGAGAGACACCCACACAGCAGTACCCGAAGGCGGCGCCACAGACTCAACAGAGGAATGCAAGGCTGACACCGGGCACAAAACATGGCGAGTATGCCCACGCTGGAAAGCCTGGACGGTGAAAGGCTGGAAAACGTGGGTCTCCCTCTCATTCGTGGCAACAAAATGAGGGGCGGAGGCGAACGTGACGCCATGCAAGGACGGGGAGAATGGCACGCAGTCCCGGGGCCGTGACAACGCCGTTAGGGCAGACACCCGATCCCCAGTGGTCAGAGCGACAAGGAAGAGTGTACGCCCGAGCAACGGAACCGGTGTAGCGGCCCGGGTATACGTGGGTGAAGCCAGAAGGTCCAGAGCCCGCCCCAGATCCCACTGTGGAGGGACCTGGCGCGGAGGCGGGCGTTCCCGGAAGGCAGCCGTTATGAAGGAATCCAGCTCCTGCGGCGGAACGACCAGCCCAGCGACGGACTCAAAGACCCCCCGGACGGCAGACAAGTGGTTACGTATAGCGTCGACGTGAAAGTGACATGTACGGAAGAGGTGAAACAAGGAGAGGAGGACGAGGGATGGAGAGCCAACTGTCTGGCGAGTGTCCTGGACCCACCTAGGAAAAGACCTCCAGCGGGACCCGTAAGTCCCCCAAGGAGAAGGCGGCCAGGAACGCTTCAGGAAGGCAGGCAGGTCCCGGCCGTGGACTGGGAGCCACCGTGCCTCATGAACATTCACGATGCGAAGGCCAACGAGGTCCGCAGGTCCCCAACCTAGCTCAAGTGGAAGTCGGAGACAGGTAGAGGGACCGGACTCGGGCTCCACCGCGTCAACCGGGCGTACCAAGCCCGTGCCGGCCACAGAGGCGCGAGTAGCCAGACGCCGCCGCGGTACAGCCGCAGCCTCGCGAGGACTTTGCACATCAACAGTGCGTCTGGTGGCGGAAAGATGTATATCGACCGCCACCCGTTCCAGACTACCATGAAAGCGTCCGGACCCCCCTCCGGAGTGCGAGGCCGGAGGGATAGGTACCGAGGCAACTGGCGCGGCACCTCCGATGCGAACAAGGCGACCTCCGGAACACCCCCGGAAGCCGCGAGGTCGTCGAACACAGTCCGTTGCATTGCCCATTCAACAAGAACGCCCTGGCCTCTCGACAGGGTATCCGCCCACAGGGTGGCAGTCCCGGGCAGGGAGGAGGCATGCAAGGAGAAGGCGTGTCGGTTCGCGAGGAAGAACAACTCCACCGAGATCCCCAAGAAAGTCAATGACCTGGAGGACCCCCGCTTTAAGAAACAGTGGACAGCTGTCTGTTCGTCCATCCCGAAGGCCACCGACTTTCCCCAAAGGGCCAGCGTGTGGTCCCTCAGGAAGAACAAAGGAACCAACAGTTCGAGGGCATAGACGGGTAAGGGTTGTGAGTCCCACCCATCTGCCGGGAAGTTGACGGCCCAGGTTTGATGGGTAACCTCACCCTACCACGCTCGACGCATCTGTGTCTACCCAGATCGTCTGCGGGGGGGGCGGTCCAGGGCACAGCCGCAGAGAGCGTGCCCCGAGCAACCCAGTGTCCGAAGTGGCTGCGAACAGTACGCGGGAGCGGCAGGAGCCGATCCATAGGGGTCAAAGGAAACACCTCGGTGCCCATGAGGAGGAGTAGCCTGAGGCTCCCTAAGGGAATGGGCAGAGCGGCCCAATGCAGCGAACCCACTAACGAGTCCCAGAGCCACCCCGGGAGGGAGACCGAGTGCAACACGGCGAAGACCTTCCGCCGAAGGTGCACCGCGTCCGGCAGACCCTGGGTCACCGGAGCGCCGGACAAAACCCATGCGAGACCGACCCATGGCACGACACGCGACGGGGTCAAGCGTGACTTGGGAACATCGACGGGGAACCCTAACTGTGCGACGTGGCGAACGACTGTGACGGCGTCGCTTACACACAGTCCGAGGGCATCGGAAACCATCAACCAATCGGCCAAGGAAAACAGGAGCTGGAGCCCGCACCTGAGGAGAGGACCCAGAGCCTGTCCCACCAGGACGGAGAAGATCCGCGGTGCGATGTGGAGACCGAAGGGAAGGCCGGCGAACAGGAACACACGATCGGAAGTCCGAACGGCCAATAATCGCTGGAATCGAGGATGGAGAGGAACGAGCCAAGACGCAGCCTTGAGGGCCAGCGACACTACCCACGACAAAGGGCGCAGGGCCAGGCGTACCTGGGGCACCGGCAGCATCAGAAACCGTGGGTGCACGATGCACCCGGTGAGGGCCAACAGAGCCACCACCGGGCGCATCGCGTCGCAGTTCTACCTCGGTACCAGAAATACACGGGAGAGGAAAACCGGGTGACCGGCGGTCAACTCCCTCGATGATACCCTGCTCGTGCATGGATGTGAACACGTGGGCCACCTCTGAAGAGATGGGCCGGCGTCGGTGACAAGAGCGGAGTGGGGGTCTGGACGGCCACCTCCAGGTGAGACCCCTCCGCGCAATCTGCCGCCACCGAGGGGCGCAAGGGCGAAAACAACCCGTGGGAGCTCCCAAGAGGAGGGGAGCGACCCGGGCGGCCAGGCGAGAAGGAGAACAAGGAGACCGACCCAGAGAACCTACACATTGTTTTGACGTGCAGGTACCCCCGGTACGGTCCGTGCGTGCAAGAGCGCCACGTTGACCTCCTCTACCCCCCCCCCAACTTCGTCGAAAAGGGCGGGCCACCCCAACCCCTGGCCGGCGAAGGGCGGCCGGAAGTGGAAGGCTGGCCAGCCCCGACACGGCGGGGATGAAAAGGGGGCAAGAACAGAAAGGCGAGGCGGAACTGACGCATTGGCCTGTAACGTCCCTGTCCTGCGCCCGTGCATGGCGGCAGCACTTGCAGCAGCACCCCGAAGAGGACCGGCAGAAGGACGGGACTGAGAAGACCCCGCTCGCGACACAGCGCGTCGTTGCGTGTCGTAATTAGGGTCCGCCGATAGAGAAGCGTAGCGGCCCCAAGCATCCCGCGCAAAAAAGCCCCAACGGAGAAAGCGCAGAGGACAACAAACCCTGACGAATATCCAAGGGGGCTGTCCGGCAGAACGAGGACCGTACCGTCCGGCGTTGCTGAGGTGCCACGCACAAAACCGCCTTCAGCTCGGGAACCAAAGACACCGCGAGCCGAAGGGGGATCCGCCGAACGCGGCCCAAACCCTCGCGAAGATCGCCTGGTGCAGACGCCGCGATAAGCCGCAGGTGGTGAACAGAAGTCTGGAGGGAACCAAAAGACGAGAAGAAGTTCGGCACCCACCGCCGCAAGGGAAAAACCCTGTTGACAGAGGACTGAACTGTGTGCAATAGAACAAAGTTCAAGAACGGGCGCGCTGAACCAGGACCAGAACGCGCCGTCCAACCCGCCGACAGACACAAGAGGAGGCAAAAGCAGTGATGACTCCGGGGGAGGGACTGAAGGAGAGCCGGCGACGGAAACGGCCGGCGAAGTCGAAGGCCTCAGCAAACCAGGCCCCCAATGGGAGAGGGTGATCGAGCAAGATGGCTAAACCAGGCGTACCACCGTCGCACAAACCCGTCCCATAGGAGGACAGTCCCGTCAACACAGCCAGGGACTGAACATCCCGAAGGATGTCCCGGCGGTCGAAGTCTGACCAGAGCGTAGGCCTGCAGAAGGGAGAGGGACCGTAGCAGGGATAGGTAGGGTGAGGCGCTGAGGGTGTGTCACCGCCAAGAAGCGCGATAAGAAGGAGTCGTGCATCGACTCCAAGCGCCCGTAGATGCGTGACACAAGCCACCCCTGCATAGCCGACAATCGATCCGAGAGAGGCGACCCCCCCCCCCCCCCCCAAGAATGGTCGGCCCGCAGGGGTGAGCGCGAGCGGGAGCGAGATCCACGACACGAACCAGCAGAGTCGCGGCCCAAGGAAGGCGAGCGACCACGGTTGCGTCGCCGCTGAGGGACTCGTCCCTGAACACGAACGCCCGAGGAGGAAACAGCACTATCCCCCTCTTCCAGCGACACGTCAGCCCCTGAGAAAAGGGGACCCCGAAACCACGCGATACCCCACCGAGCCAAACGGAGGGGTACCCCCGTGGCGAGACGGTAAGTGAAGGTCAGGGAGAGAAGAAGGAGGAGCAGGACGACGGGAGTGGGAAGGCTGGCCGGGTGAAAAGACAGCATCTGGTGTACCCAGGCGGTCACCCATCCAAGTACGAACCAGACCCTACGTTGCTTAACTTCGCTGATCGGACGAGAAGCGGTGCATTCAACGTGGTATGGCCGTTGGCTGACAAGAGGGCAGAAGTAGCCGCGGGGGGAAACAGAGCAAGGATCCCCGGGGCAGAGATAACAGGGCGGCCCGACACCGAGGCGGAGGAGGGAGGGACCACCACCGTGAGACGAGACCGTGAAGGAAGAATAGGCACCGAAGCAGGTGAAGTAGGAGGAGAAGCAACTACATCCTGGCGGACCCACCTGGACAGTGTAGGAGGAGGGAGCAGAGGGCCAGCTACAGCTTGAACCTCCGCGCGCGTAGAGGACAAAGGAAGGGACGTCGTACGAGCAGGGGAAGCGGGCGGAAGGTAGTAGAGCCCCGACCCGGAGAGGCCAGGGGAGGGCGCACAGGGGCAGAGCCGCTAACCCCGGCCTCAGGGCGAGAACCATGACGAGGGCGATGGGCGCCGTCAAGGCGATCAGGAGGACAACGAGGGGCAGGAGAGGACGAGGCGAGCGAGAGCGTGGACGGAGCAGGGGATCCCCCCGACGATGTGACGACCGGCTGCGGGACCCAGGGGAGAGGGCCCGAGCCGGGAGAGGGCCAGGCGAACGGCCTTCAGTCGGGTCAGGGATACCCAGGGCGACGCGGATCCGGGCGGCAACAAAGGCCGGGGAACGGTGGCCCACAGTCCAAAAGTGGCGGGAGACTATCGCCCACACCGACTGAAGGGAAGCGGAGGCCACTGCCGCCGCCGAAGAACCAGGGCTATGGTGCACCACATCCACCAGGGCCAGACACGGGCCACACAGAGCAGGGAGGTAGGCCGTAGAGGACACACAGTGCGAGTGGTGCAAGCAGGACTTGCGGCTCACCAAGCACGGGGAGCTACAACCATGGCGAAAGCAAGGCAGCCTACCTGCACTGGAAGAACACACACCATAATCAGCACGTCGAAGGAGTAAGTGGAGAGAATGTCCAAGAAGAACCAGGGAAGGAGCATGGGGAAACAGGTATCCGTACTCACCCTAAACTGGGAGCACAGAGGTAGGTGAGTAGGGCGGGCGAGGTGGAAGAGCACTAGCAGAACCTGCAAAGATGGAGAAAGTGTTAACCACCACTCAACATCTTACATGCAGGGCCTATAACACCAGTAAAGTGCACACACCAAATAGTATCAGGCAACAAGATGACATAAAAAAGGTCAATAGTGAAAGCCAACTATTACCGCAAATTTGCGGGCCAATGGAGGCATAACCGTACCGACATCACCCTCCCGCAATTTTGCGGGACCCCCCAGCGATCTCCGCAAATTTGCGGGGAGCCGAAACGTCCCAGAGGACCGAATCGAGCTCCCGCAAATTTGCGGGACCGGCTGAGATGGTCCGGCGCCAAAAAAGCGAGAGGAGCGTCTAGGGAATACCAAAAAAGGGCCACAAAAATGCGTCATCTCCTTATGAACTCCAAGCGATGATGGCCATCAAGCTGAGCAGTGTCTTCCTTGAAAATATCCTAACTCAACCGGTAAAGGGAGAGGCAAGGAAGACACACCAGGGGAGAGGAGGCACAACCCCCAGGAACCACCCAACCCACAGAGATAGAGCAAAGCCCATGAGGAGAAGTGGCAGGGAGGGTGGTTTCGCACAAACAGGGGCTCCCGTGGGGTACCCCTGGATTGGGCAAAAAAGACTATGAAAGGATGGAGGTGAAACAGGAAGATAAAACAAAAACCAGTAAAGAAACTGGTGAGAAAAAGGGTGGCCTAGCCGAGAGCAGAGAATTTGTCGGGGGCGAAAAACCCTGTGGTGTGAAGGAGGGGCCCCCGTGGGGTACCCCTGGATTATCACGAACCACCTGTCGCCCAGGCCCTTGAGACACAGTGAAGGCTCGAAAGGGGGGACTCGGGAATAACGCTAATAATGCGGCCGACACAAACTCTACAAACAGCACCGCCACCAACGAAATCTCAGATTGTTTACCAACGGTACACCTTAGGCTATGAAAAAATGAAAACTCATAGGGGCATAGCAATTCCTGAATGAGAAAACGAGCTAGGCTAAATTAAGCTAAAAGCTAAACTATGCCCAGACTAACAGGAAAAAAGAATATGAAAAGAGAAAGAATGAAAAACATATACGAGGAACGCCAGGCGCCCCCGTACTACCTTCGGTAGGCTATTTCCACACGCTTCTCCATTATACACACTTAGGAGCCCATTTACGTGTGCCCTAGATCACGTAACATCTGTCTAACAAAAAAGAAGGCCAGATAAGCCGAAACGAACCTAAAACAGGGTGAATTGAAGGAGCACAACAAAAGCGGACTCAAGCAATGGAGCGCGTGAAAAATTGATGACAAGAGAGGGTCGCTCATGCGCACGTTCGACAGGGATCTGCACATGACGGAACACGGGATGGGCCTTAAGCGGTAACTAAGGTAAACCCCTTTTTCTTCTCTTCTATGCTTTTTTCACCTTCGGTGGTAGTTTTGGTTAATGTACAACGTCTCCTAGTGCAAGATAAGGAGTAGACTCTAGACGTTTTCTTTTTAACGACGTTTAACGTTTTGGAATGACGACATAGCAGTCAAAATAGACAAGTCGTCATTGCAATTAGGTTAATAGCCTTGACGTTGGATTTGCCAAGACTACTAACAAATACCCATTTTCAAATTGAAAATTATAACTTTTTTCTATTTGCAGGTACATTCTGTGATGTAGTGTATAAGAAAAACGCATCAGGACTGCTCAGAAACACAAGATAAAGCCAAGGCTGGGTACGTACCTACATTAGGGTAAGGTGGGGTGAATCCGCCGGGGGGTGGAATCGCCGCGGACGTAAGATACTTGTCTAAAACAATTCGTCATAAATCCAAATACGTATGGAATTGATTCTAGGTATGTTTATAGTACGTGTAGATGATGATAGAACACAAAAATGCGTAGTTGTCATTTATTTAACGAAGAAAAATATTTTTCCATAATATTTCAAACTGAAAAATATGTAAGCGGTCTTGAACATTTTTCGTGGCGGCGACTTTGCGGCGACTTTACATATCATCCCAATACACTTTTGTTTTCGTTACAAGATGGTTGTCTGTGATTTCTAAGTGGAAACTAAAAAAAAAAAAAAAAAAAATCAGGCATAAATATATATACCGGTAATTATATAATTTTCTAAATTCTATAATTATATAAATATATAATTATATAATTATACCAAAATACTTGGATTATATCAATCTAATAATAAAACATCTTAATTGTTACTTAATTGGGGGTAAAATCGCCGTGGCAGGATTAAATCATCGTTAATATATAACCGCGGCAGATTCACCCCGGCGGGCGGGGTGAATCCGCCGCGCGAGTAACGGTTTTCGCCACCCATTACAAACCTTAATGTTTTGTTTTTTCAAATAAAAATGATATGAGCGTGTGCAGGAAAGCGAGAATGTTAAAGTTATGTAAACAAAAAATTCTGAATTCTGATTCAGTTGGATGCTGTTATTAAAAAAACACGTTTCGCGGTGGATTCACCCCACCTTACCCTATTGGACAGAGCCCACATACTAAAACCAATAGGTACGCATTTTTTCAAACGGCTGCCAGAGAGTCTTAAGCCACATTACAGTTCATTCTAAGGCCACCTCTACTACAAGGATGCATTGGTTTTCACAACAAATTTTCTCTCCACAGATTATATATGTTTTTTATCTTTTTTATAATTGAAAATTACAACATTTCTGGTGTAAGTTATCCACTTCCTAAAATAAAATGTAATTTGATAAATGCTGTTTGATAAAGTGCGTAACCTGTTGGTGTTTGGTATGCGGGCTCTGTCCAATAGGTACGCATTCAGCCCTGGTTATGTCTTGTGTTTCTGAGCAGTCCTGATGCATTTTTCATATAAACTCAAGCTCTCACTTAGATTAACCCTTTTTACTAACACATATCCTTCTCAAACTGCATAAAATCGTCTAAATACAGTATAGCTAGAATCAATTTTATAGAAGTTGCTCGTACAGAAGGGGTTGAGGATAGATAGATAGGTTTATTATGCTGGTAAAGTATATAAAATGTTTATGCACAATTGCACAGTTCAGAGGCACGTGAAAATCCTGATTTAAGCCTCATAACTTGTACAGTACTGTAATTGTAACCTCATACATTGTTGAGCGAGTGAGAGTGAGTGAGAGAGAGAATGTGTGTTTGGGTGTCAGAGAGTAGGTAATACGTGGGAAACACGTACAAATTGTTATATTGAGAAAGAGAGAGAGAGAGAGATATCCTGGCAGGTGTAACTCTGCTTTTCAAAAAAAAAAAAAAAAAAAAAAAAAAATTGCCCTACTAGGAGGCGTGTTTTTTTAAGGTTTACAAGCCTTCCTATGCTGATTTTTTTTATGTAATCATGTGCAACAAGGTTATATCTTATGTTTCAGACCACACCAAAAGTCGTCTTATACACAAATGATAATACAGCAGGAAAAAAAAAATGCCAGAGTTTTATGTTTCGTTGAAAAGCTTACAAAATATCCCTGTTGTGGCTGTCGACTTTCAATGATACTTATATAGCTGAGTAGAGTAATGAATGGCATACATATGTACAGAGGAACCACCCTGCTTTTATAGTGTTCGAGTTAACGAGCCATTAGTACCTATTGGACCGGCCGCATACGTTTAGGGCGCCGAGGAATAATAGGTACGCACTAACTTTCAGCCTATTTTTCTCAACAATGAATAGGAATATTCACAAACACTTTGTGTCACATGAAACTACAACCATTTCTGCATAATATGAAACTAAATAGGATATGCTTCTGAAATTTGGGAGACGGGTACAGTCATCGAAAGGAAATTATCCATGTTTTTTTGCGTACCTATTGGTTGCCTTACCCTACAGTAGTTTTGTAGTTGATTTATAGAAAAATACATTCCTAAATTAGTTTCCAGAGATATACTTCCATAATTAGAAATTGGTGAAGTCCACGAATTTGTATGAGTGGGCTAGAAACTATGGTATCCGAGTGTACGAAAATCCATAAACCCTATACTAACATTCAAATTAGTTACTAATAAAACTGCTTTCTTTCCAGTATTTTCACCATGTCTAATTAGGCTACCAAAGAGTTTTGAGATGAAAATTTCTGGAAAATCAATAGAAAAAGTAAATATTACATTTATCATATTGCATAAAATCGGTACAAAAGAATAAAAGAAAACCACCAAACGACATTAGATGAAGGGGAAACTAATAAATTATTTTCAGGATTTCAGTTACCGGTAAATTATATGTTTACTGTTATATAATACTAATAATTATAATAATGAGGGTTATATATACAGACGTTGGTATATATGGACGTTGGTTGAGAGACTCAGACCAAGAGTGAGAGCAGTGGAAATTAATTACTTAAGGAGTGCGTGCGGAGTTACATGGAGGGATAGACAGACTAATGAGGAAGTAAGAAGGAGGTGTGGTGTGGAGGTAGATGTGCTGGAAAGTGTGAAAAGGAACAACTTGAGATGGTTCGGCCATATGGAATGTATGGAAAGCGAGAGAATGACTAAGAGGGTGTACGAGAGCGAGGTGGAGGGACAGAGAGGGAGAGGGAGACCGAATGAGAGGTGGAAGGATGGAGTGAGGAAGTACATGAACGAAGGCGGTGCTGGTTGGGGGGAGGGGCGTCGACTGACTGGGGACAGAGGTGCATGGGGGCGGTTCGTTCGTAGCCACCCCTTCGGGAATCACGGCGTCAGGCAATAGATAGATAGATATATACAGTACAGTATATGTCATAATCTATTATGTATATTATGTATAATAGCGGCGTTCCAGGCAACCCTGTTAAGGGCTGCTTCACTTGTCAAGTTTTTGGATTTGAGATCGGCACGTATAGTCAGATCCCAGGTCTTCCTCGGTCCACCCCTTGGTGCAGCTTCCTCCACAATCACAGACATGCATCTTTTCACCCAATTTTGTTCATCCATTCTCTCCACATATCCATACCATCCCAGTCTACTTGAACGTATCTCCTCGCTAGTACTCTTTATACCTAAATGTCTCCTCAGCTCATCATTTGTTATTCTATCCTGCAGTTTGGCCCCACACATCCATCTCACCATTCTCATCTCATTATGTTACATTCTGTTGACATCCTCTACTTTAACGGCCCATGTTTCAGAGGCATACGTCATTATAACACATGAGGCATACACCTTTCCCTTCAGGGGAGAGGCATTCTTTTCATGGTCAGAATTGGCAGCAGTTCTCTTAACTTCCCCCAGCCACATCTAATTCTAGCGACAGTGGCAGCCTCGGCCCCACCACCGGCAGAGATGGTATCTCCTAGGTTTTTTATTTTATTTATTTTTATTTTTTTCTATGTGATTGAGGGAGGCAAAAGGCATAACTGCCTATAGCGAGTGCCTCCCCCATAGTTGAAAGAGTGACAGGGCCAAAATCAAGGGACGTTCGAGCCAAAATGCCTGGACACACGGAGTTTGAAGCAATTTAAGTCATAGGACGAGGGAAAGACTGATTCTGGGAGAGAGTTCCAGAGCTCAGCTGTTGAGTAGAAGAAAGTTTGAGAGTAACGTTTCACTCTTGGGTTGGAGAGTTGCACAGAGTAGGGGTGGGATTGAGTTGCAAGACGGGTACCACGTGCCCTACGTAAAGGAGGTGGTATGCACTGGGATAGCTCTGAGGAACACTGATTATTATAGTAGCGATAGAATAGCGAGAGAGATGCAACATTGCGGCGGAGAGAGAGAGATTGCAGAGAGTTGGTGAGTGGACGGGAGTTAATGATACGAAAGGCCTTCCTTTCAACTTCGTCTAGGAGAGCGGTGTGAGAGGAACCTCCCCACACATGTGAACAATACTCAATACAAGGGCGCACTATGCCCCTGTACAGAGCAAGAAGCTGTGCAGGGGAAAAGAACCCCCTAAGGCGGTTGAGCACACCCAGCTTCTGGGAGGCTGCCTTAGCAAGACTGGTACTGTAATATGGTCCTTCCAAATGAGAGCAGAAGAAAAAGAGACACCAAGAATATTGAGAGAAGATGAAGGGTTGATTTTTGTATTGCTGAAGAATAAGGGATAGTCCGCTGGGAGATCCTGACGGGTAGATAGATGGAGAAATTGGGTTTTGGAAGCATTAAAGTTAACAAAACTTGTCCACCAGCTCCAATGACTCATTTCCAAAATTCACAGCCACAGGATCATCATTTAACACAAGCTCGCCTTTGCGCATTACGCACTCAAATTTCTCTATTTCTGAATTATCCTTCGGCAGGGGTCCTTTTATTGTACTACTACCCCCCAGGGGGTAAGGGGGCCTTCATCTAATGGTGGATGAAAAAAGAATATGCCTCACGCATCCTACTGCGTGTCGTACAAGGCGACTAATAGGGGGGATGGCGATAGACTTGTGGACCAACAGCCATTACTATGCAATAAAGTCTTTATCTTAGCACTGTCTTGGTATGGCACTGCCGAGGCTGGTGGGGTGCGGATTGGTGCCTCAGGGGACTGGATCTTACCTGGGCGCTGTTTGGCACCACACCTGTGTCGGCAACAGTGTTTGCATGTTGGAACAGTGTTGGGGCAGGACTTTATTGTTCTATAATCCAATTGCTTAAAATACACTAGAGTCTTGTTATGGTGCTGTCTTTTTGTAACACTGTTAAGGCTGGTGTGATTGCAGATACTGCAGGTGCAAGTGCTGCAGGGAGACTCTGTCGAGTCTTGCCGAGGCATGGTTAGCATTATACCAACATCAGCCACAGTGATAACTTGGTGGGCAGTGCTGTGGCAGGACTTTATTGTACTACAGTACACTCCAACTACTGAAAGGCAACCCCGTCTGAGCCGTTACAATGCATGTAATGGAAAAGTGACGTTAAACCATTGTATGTATGTATGTACAGCGCTTACTCCCATGGTGCACCCAACGTCGACAGATGCTACACCGAATCGAGTTAGCGCCCACACCCTTTCCACACACTGCACATGGGTATGCACCGCTCTTTCCCACATTGCCTCGTCTCAATCTACAATGCATAACCTTGGTTTTGTTAATATTGACTCTTAAACCCTTGCTCACCATGCCCTCTCTCCATCTTCTGAATTTGGCCTCAGCATCTTGCACATTGTCAGCTATTAGGACTAAATCGTCTGCATAAAACAGTTCCCACGGTAGTCCGGATCTAAAATCTCTAGACAGTGCCTCCAAGACCATAATAAAGAGGAGGGGGCTTAACATTGAACCCTGATGAACTCCAACACGGACTGTGAACTCCTCACTCAGTACACCTTTCACCCTCACCGCAGTTTGCGAATCCTCATACATCTTCATTATCACACGCACCAGCCACTCTTAATCCCATATCTGCCATTCCCTCCCGCCACCTTAGGAACATCGTTTCAGCCTCAGCCACACTATCAGCACCAGGTCATCTGCTTAGAGCAGCTCTCTAGGCAGACCCATCCTGAACTCCCTTGACAGCGCTGCCTCCAAGACCAGGACAAACAAGAGCAGGCTCAGGACTGAACCTTGGAGCACTCCAACATTCACCGAGAACTTATCACTCAGCTTCCCTTTCACCCTCACCGCCTCTCGGGAGCCCTCATACATCTTCATTACCACTTTCATTTACCACTCGTCCATGCCAAGTTTTCTCATGGCCTTCTGCATAATCTCTCTGGGCACCCTGTCAAAGGCTTTCTCTAAATCCACAAAGACATAATAGAGTTCCCTATTTTTCCCTAGGTACTGTACTGTACTTCTCCTGGAGCTGTCTAACTACAGTATAGTAGTGCCACGGCCTGGCATGAAGCCAAACTGCATCTCCTTTGTCAAAATTAATGATTAAGTTAATTAGAAATAAAATGTTCTTTAAAAAAACATTGGCGGCGCTCGACTTAAGTCGTGCACCAATTTGCAGCAAGTTAGGAGCATTATTAAGGCTTTTAACCCCTTATTGGCGACGCTCGACTTAAGTCGTGCACCAATTTGCAGCAAGTTAGGAGCATTATTAAGGCTTTTAAAGGGTTAAAATCGAGTGCAAATGGCCGGGAGCACAGCGGGCCAGACTGCCGACTCCCAGGGCTTACCGCCGCCCATTAACTCATGTTCCCTGTGTTCTCGAGAGGCCGGCAGTGTAGCCAGTAGTGAGCATAGCTGGGAAAAATATACCGATATATGCTATACTCCCATGTTCGTGGCATCACTGCAAGAGAACCACGAGTGCTACGTAGCTCGTTCTGGTCTCATTTTGAAGCTTTTAGCGCCTAGTTTTTTGCTAAATAATTTTTTTTCATGCAGATGTTTGATTTATCATGCAGGAGGGCCTGAATATGCCCAAATGAGCCCAAAACACCCCGCTAGACAAGGGTTAAAGGGTTAAAATCGAGTGCAAATGGCCGGGAGCGCAGCAGGCCAGACAGCCGACTCCCAGGGCTTACCGCCGCCCATTAACTCATGTTCCTTGTGTTCTTGAGAGGCCGGCAGTGTAGCCAGTAGTGAGCATAGCTGGGAAAAATATACCGCTATACGCTAAACTCCCATGTTCGTGGCACCACTGCAAGAGAACCACGAGTGCTACGTAGCTCGTTCTGGTCTCATTTTGAAGCTTTTAGCGCCTAGTTTTTTGCTGAATACATTTCTTTTCATGCAGATACTTGATTGATCATTCAGGAGGGCCTGAATATGCCCAAATGAGCCCAAAACACCCCGCTAGACAAGGGTTAAAAAATGAATTTTATCTTTCGGATTTTGTAAACTATAATTATACTATGCTTAACCCTTCCGACCCGGGCTGCCTTACAAGAGGACGGAGGTCGTATCCGGGCGATCTGGCCGAAAAACGTCTAGGCCTAGGCTACCGTATCTTTGATATTTTAACTGCTAGAAATTTCCCACACATCTATAAACGTAGTGCGGTTCCAATCTGTAGACTGGCGTTGAGTAGAGCTCTCTAAGTCAACTGGTTCAGTTGTGATGACGATTTCCGTGGAGCAAATGTTGCCGCGATGTTGACAATATCGGAGCTTTTCAGACACTAATTTCGTCTGACGTCACAACAACAACATTGATCCGACGTCTCCTTCTTGTTTTCGGAGGTGCGGTGACTCACTGACCGGCTTTGTTTACATACGTCGGACGCACGGCGTTCAGACCAAGCTGAATAGGCTTTCAAGCTTACGGATTTTAAAAGGACACCCGGGTACCGGCCCATCTGCCGCGCGGTGTCCTTTTAAAAGAACACCCGGGTTGAAGTTGATTTGATAAATTTGCATAAACATTTTGTAATCACTACAGTAGAAAAAGCCAGCAATAACTATAGCTTCATATGTAAGAAATTTATCTAGAAAACATGAAAAAAGGACTAGGCATTAAAGGTAATAAATTTCATAAAAATATTTATGGTAATTCTGTTTATGAAATTCATGAAAATTTAATTGTTGATAACTTAATTAATGAACATACTAATAAAAATATAACCTTTGATATTAAACTTTCTGATAAGAATAAGTGCATTGCTAAATTATACATGTTACCCAAATTTCATAAAAGACCTTATAAATATCGCTTTATTGCCGGAGCAAAATTTGCTTTTTTTTGTTTTTTTTGTTTTTTTTTTTTCTATGTGATTGAGGGAGGCAAAAGGCATAACTGCCTATAGCGAGTGCCTCCCCCATAGTTGAAAGAGTGACAGGGCCAAAATCAAGGGACGTTCGAGTCAAAATGCCTGGACACACGGAGTTTGAAGCAATTTAAGTCATAGGAAGAGGGAAAGACTGATTCTGGGAGAGAGTTCCAGAGCTCAGCTGTTGAGTAGAAGAAAGTTTGAGAGTAACGTTTCACTCTTGGGTTGGAGAGTTGCACAGAGTAGGGGTGGGATTGAGTTGCAAGACGGGTACCACGTGCCCTACGTAAAGGAGGTGGTATGCACTGGGATAGCTCTGAGGAACACTGATTATTATAGTAGCGATAGAATAGCGAGAGAGATGCAACATTGCGGCGGAGAGAGAGAGATTGCAGAGAGTTGGTGAGTGGACGGGAGTTAATGATACGAAAGGCCTTCCTTTCAACTTTGTCTAGGAGAGCAGTGTGAGAGGAACCTCCCCACACATGTGAACAATACTCAATACAAGGGCGCACTATGCCCCTGTACAGAGCAAGAAGCTGTACAGGGGAAAAGAACCCCCTAAGGCGGTTGAGCACACCCAGCTTCTGGGAGGCTGCCTTAGCAAGACTGGTAATATGGTCCTTCCAAATGAGAGCAGAAGAAAAAGAGACACCAAGAATATTGAGAGAAGATGAAGGGTTGATTTTTGTATTGTTGAAGAATAAGGGATAGTCCGCTGGGAGATCCTGACGGGTAGATAGATGGAGAAATTGGGTTTTGGAAGCATTAAAGTTAACAAGGTTTTCTCTGCCCCAATTGGAAATAGTATTTAGATCAGAAAACTATGCTACCACTAAAACTATGTCAAAACATGTCATACATTGCTTAAAATACATTAAAAGTACTCATAAACGATATTGTGATCCCATCAAGAAAAGAACTGGCATTAACTATTATTGGAGTGTTGACAATTCAGTAGAAGTTATTGATAAACTTAATACCATGCAGAAAGTTACCTCGGTACATAGCTTCGACTTTTCAACTTTGTATAGGTACCAATTTGCCTTTAGATTTAGTATTTTTAGAACTTTGCTTTATTATAGATTTGCATTTTGACAGATTTGTTAGTAATCGTAATCGTTACATAAATGTTAATTCATATTTTAATAATGCGTCACTTAGTTTTGATCCCACTAGTTCAGTATATTTTGATAGAACTAAACTTAAAGATGCCCTTAAATTCCTCCTTTTCAATACTTATGTTAGATTTGGGCCCTACATTTTCAAACAAATATTAGGAATTCCTATGGGTGGAAATGCTAGCCCTTTAATTGCAGACTTATTCTTGCTATCTTTAAAGTTTAAATTTATGAAACACTTAGTTGACAGTAGCAAGAAAAATAACCTCTCAGAAAAATTAGCACTTGCTAAATTGTTAAGTAATAATAGTAGATATATTGATGATATTCTTGTTTGCAATACTGTATTTTAAATTTTAATCAAGTCGCTAAACAAATTTATCCAAATTCCATCCCCTTCACACAAGGTAACGTAAATGATTAAGTTGAAAATTTTCTTGATATAAATTAAAATGTAAAACTTGCAAACTAAACAAACCAAAATTGGGACAAGGACAATATAAAGTCAAATTAAATTATCAAAATCGCTATGTGGAAACAACGTTTACTAAAATGAAAATTATTAAATAAAAGAACACAATCAACCACATAGGGTGTACATTACTACATGAGCAAGTTAATCTGTTTCCCAAGCAAACTAATCGCACATATAACAACGCACTATCGTCACGTTAAAGGAAGTAGTCAAGTTTGGGAAGTTAACCCATTGGCTGCGGGTGACGTTCCGGAATGTCCTGGCAATTTACAGCAATTTCCAGGCTTTAAAAACCTGTAAAAGCCGTAGAAATCGAGTGTCAGTGAGCGGGAGCATGAGGGACCCACCTCCGACCCTCAGAGCAGCGAGCCGCTCACTGAGGGAGACTGTGTCTCGCGCGGGTGTCTCACAACAGTGTTGCCGAGCGAGCGAGAGCTAATAATTAGCGGTTTTCCCGCATGTCTATGGCAACGCTGCGGGTGAACCCCGCCACCTACGAAGCTCGTTCTGGTCTCATTTTGAAGCTATTTTCGCCTAGTTTTCGGCAGATTACAGTTCATTTAATGTAAATGCTTGATTAATCATTCAGGAGTGCCTGAATATGCCCTAAATAGCCCAAATATGCCCGCAGCGTAAGTGTTAATGAACAGTGCACACTTAAAATATACCACAAAGTTGACAATTTTAATTTTAACATAATAAACTTTCCTTTTCCTAGTAGTAATATCGATAGTAAAATAACTTATAATTGTTTTGATTCCCAGTTAATAAGATTTTGTAAAATGTGTACTACAGTAGAAGACTTTTGGGATAGAGCTACTGTAGGTTACTATACAGACTCTTAGTAGACAGGTTTTCTTGCAAGTAAATTGTTGCATAAATTTAATCTTTTTAAGGTCAATTATTGTGACTATTTTAAAATTTGATATCAATAATTTTAATCAAGCATTATTAATTTGAAGTTTCTCGTATAACCTCTGCTTACTTTTTGTCTGTATGTATTAATTGTTTATCTTTTTCTATTGTTATTAATTTGTAAATTAATTGTTCTTGTGAAAAGAGTACTCTTTGTTAAAATCTGTTATTGCTTCTTCATATTTTGCAATTATTTTTCTTTATTATATTGTATCTATTCACTGTCGATAGTATCAATTGCTCGCTTTTGCGATTTCCTTAGTTTATTTGTACAATAAATGTAGGTTATTTGTAGGGTAGTAATTGTTAGGGGTCACTTAAAGCATGCTATGCTTACAGGTACCTGCCTGATAGCACTATCGTTAGTGAGTGCTTTATATATACCGGTATATATATATATACAGTAGGGCCTCACATAGAACGTGTTCGCATAGAACGAGTCGCTTATAGAACGACCGACCTAAAATATTGTTCCAAAATTTTCGTTAGGAACGAATGTGATCATATAGAATGATTTTGCCATCAAAGTAGGGCAAATCCGAGGAGTTCTCATATAGAGCGCCGAAATATCGTACAAAACGTACGAAATATCGTACGCTCCTGACGGAAATTTACTCTTACAGTGAACATTGACCATATTGGGCCACCAAAATGCCGCGATCACATAGAACGGCCTCGTTTATCAACCAATTTCTCGTTCTATGTGAGACCCTACTGTATATACCGGTATATATTTTTATTTTTTATTTTTTTTACTATTGTTGATATCTTGTCAAATTACAAATTTAGCTTAATATAACATTTTATATAAATTGTAATTTCTTTATTCATACAGAATTTAGTAAAATTTACCAGAATGTCCCGGACTTCCCATTTTGACTATATAATTCCTTGAACATGACTATAGTGCATTGTTGTTGTTGTTCCCTAAGCTGCCTGGCCGAACAGCCCCGAGTCCCTGAGGAAGGCCATGGCCACGATCGGGCTTTCCCACAGAGCTCTCATTGAGTGTAGATTGTGTTGTTGGCGTAAGTGGTTGTGTGAAATGCAGTCTTCTATGATGTGTTTAATGGTATGGGGTGCTGTGTTACATCCCGGGCAGGCGTCGACAACGGAGTCATACAGTCTCTTCTGATAGCTCAGGAGAGCTGGATGGTGTCCGCATCTCAGCCTGGCCAGGTGGACTCTGTCCTCGCGAGGAAGGGAGGATTCGGAAGGATGGATTTCGGGAGGTCGTGCATGCAGCTGCGTGTTGTCTGTGAGTGAGTGGATGGATCGGTGAGAGATATGAGTATGGATGTGCTTCTGGAAGCTGGTTCTGGGTGGGCAGGGAGGGAGAGAGGACAATAATTGTGTGTGATACCGTGCGCTGGGTGTTGTTTTGATATTTCTTGGTGTCTGTGGGTGTGTTGCCATGTAGTTTAGTGGGTGGTCTTGGTTTGTGGAGGCTGCTGCCAGGAATTGAGTGCCTCTCATGTCCAGATGGTCTTTGACTTTGAGGATTTTGGTTTCTTGATGTAGGTGATCTGTGGGTGCAGTAGCTGTGCAGCCTGTAATGATCTTCAGGGCTTTGTTTTGAATAGTCTGTAAGGTCTTATGATGTGTTTCAGCTAGGTTAGAAGCCCAGGCTGGGCTTGCGTATTCCATCACTGATCTTATGTATTGTTTATATACTGTGGTGGTAGTTTCTTTGTTGTGTCCAAATTTTGTGTGAGCAAGTGACCTGAGGGCGTTAAGTCTGGGTGTCAGTTTCTTTTTAATGTTTGTGGTGTGCTGTTTGAATGTCATATGAGTATCATATGTTACTCCTAGGATTTTGGGTGTGTGTGTATGTGTTAGGGGTGTGTTGTTTATGGTGAGTTGAGGGATGTATTCGTGTTCTCCTGTCCAACTTGTGAGCAGGGTTGCGGTGGATTTGGCTGGGGCTAGATTAAGTCTGTAGTGTGTTGAGATAGGGTTGAAGGAGATCTGTTGCTCTTTTTGGGTCATGGTGTGTGCATGTGAGTGTTATGTCATCTGCATAGGAGGCTAAGTTTATTTGGGGCGTATTGGGTGTAGTTATATCGTGCATGTACAGATTGAAGAGTGCGGGCGATAGGACGGATCCTTGTGGGACTCCGTTTGGAAAGTTTCTGATTTTAGATGACTGACCGGCAAAAGATACGTGTGCACATCTGCCTGCTAGGAAGTTGGCCAGCCACCTTTTTGTGTTGTGCATGTTTGTGTTGTAGATTTTGTTTGTTAGGTTGTGGCGGGGGATGGCATCGAAGGCTTTACTAATGTCGAGTGTGGCTAATAGTGATCTGTGTGGTGATCTAGCTGAGTTGATGCCGTCGAAAGCTCTTTGTGTAAGGTCTGTGAGAAGAGTGTTTGTGGAGTGCAGTGGCCTAAAGCCATGTTGTGTTGGAGCTAGGGGTAGGTCAGGTGTAATTAGTTGTAATACTAGGCGTTCCATGACTTTGGAGGGGGAGCAAAGGAGTGTGATGGGGCGGTGCGAGGAGGGTAGCGTGGGGTCTTTGTTGGGTTTGGGGAATGTGATGATGATACCATGCTTCCAAATGTCTGGTATTGTGTTGTGTGAATAGCTGTAGTTTGATATGTTAGTGAGTGCTTGTATGCCTTGTGGTCCCAGGTGTCTGAGGTGTATGTTGCTTATGTTGTCTAGGCCACAGGCGGGTGAGTGCTTGAGATTGTTGATGATATGCTTTGCCTGGTGATTGGTGAAGGGTGTATAGTCAGGGTCTGTGGGGAATTGTCTCTTACGTCGGATGACACGTCGGTCGTCTTTGTGAGGTTTTAGGTGGCTGACATGTGAGAAGTGATTGATGAGAGTGTTTGCTTGTTGTTTACATGAAGGAGTAGAGTCTGTTGTTGTGATTGCAGCATGTTATTGTGTTGTGTTGCTGTTGGAAAGTGTGATGCTGTTTAGTGTTTTGTAGAGTTTTTTGGGGTTTGTTTTGTGATCAAGTGTTTGTAGGAAGTTATTCCAATTTAGTTTTTGTTGTTCTTGTATTTTGTTGTTAGTTTGGGTGTTGAGTGCTTGAATTTGTTGTGTGATGTCTTGTGTGTGGGGTGCTGGGGAGTGTTTCAGTATGTCGCGGTGTCTGATGAGGTTTTGAATTTCTGGTGTGAAGTTGGGGTTGTGTCTTTTTCTGTTACCTCTTGGAATGTGTTTCTTGTCAGCGTTTTGGATAGTTTAATTGAGTATGTGTACAGCATTGTTGATGTTAGTGATGGGTGTACTGTTTAGAGTTGTGAAGTGTTGTTCTGTCTCATTTGTGTATGCTTCCCAGTTAGCTCTTTTATAATTGGTGTATGTGTGTTTGTGGTTAGCTGGGGTGAGTCTGGTTTTGGTGGTGATAATGATCGGGAGGTGGTCAGAGCCTAAGGTTCTGACCACCCTCCAGGATGTTGTGGGGGCGAGTTCTGGGGAGCAAAAGGTGATGTCTGGAGATGATGGGTTATAGAGGGCTTGGTGAGGAATATGGGTATGTTGATGGATGTCGTTAAGGATGATGAGGTTATCGGTTTGGTTTTGTAGTACCAGCCCTCTGTCTGTGTCGGGGTTGACGACAAACCAGGCCGACGTCTTGGCGTTGAAGTCACCACCCAGGATGGTGTGTGGGGTGTTTGTGATGTGTTGTAAGTGTGGTCTGTATTCATTTGGTACTGTAGGGGATGTTTGGGGAGGGATGTATGTGTTTATGATGGTTATGTTGGAGTTGTTGCCA
Source organism: Paralithodes platypus (assembly GCA_032716605.1). NCBI lineage: Eukaryota > Metazoa > Arthropoda > Malacostraca > Decapoda > Lithodidae > Paralithodes > Paralithodes platypus. The sequence continues at coordinate 25,381,891 of CM064520.1, read as the reverse complement.
GTGCGTATTTTAATTGACTGTATTTCTGTTGTGTTATCATTTTGGGGGAGGAGGGATTTGGTTTGTACACTGGTTACTATGTATGATATTTCTTTGTGTACCAGGGTGATGAGTCCACCGCCCCCGCCGACAGCCCGGTCTTGTCTGATGGTGGTGAAATTATGAAATGTGGGTGTTTTTTTGTGTTGTGCAGAGTTTTGTTTCTTGTAAGATGGCAATGTGTATGTTGTGTTGTTTGATGAAGTGTGAGAGTTCGTGTTTCTTTGTGTTGATGCCATCTATGTTCAGTTGAAGAATGTTAATGTTATGTGCACGATGTATGTTGGGTGCTGCTGCACGAGGATGGGGTGGGGGTGGGGGTGTTATACAGTATGTGCGTCAGTTTGCTTGGGAACCAGATTGACTTGCTCATGTAGTGATGTACACCATTTGTGGTGGATTTTTTGTCATCCCAGTTTTGGTTTGTTTATTTTGCAAGTTTTACATTATAATTATGGCCACACTCTCCCTAATTATACCCTCAAATATTCTCTCACAGACTTTCATAACTTGGTCGAGCATTTTCAGTCCTCTGTAATTTCCCCGATCCATAGTCACCTTTCCCTTTTAAAATATTCACTATCATACTCTTTTGCCAATCATCAGGTAACTTCTTGTCCCATACAACTGCGTTTATCAGCTGTGCTACCATTCGCACCTCACCCTCCTCAGAGGCCCTCAGCATCTCGGCAATGATGCCGAAGCAGCCTGCTGCTTTACCGTTCTTCATTTTCATTATTACACTTCTAACAGCTGTTTGACTAATCCACGGGGTAGGACCCTGCACTGGCTCCTCAACACCCAGGTGTTCCCTATCCCATTCAAACTCCACATTTAACCCTTAACTGGCGGCGCGCAACATAAGTCGAGTGAAATAAATTTGGACTATGTGGCGGCGCGCGACATAGGTCGTGTGGCAATTTCAGCACGTAATGTTGCTGAGAGAGAGAGACAAGTGGTGGCAGGAGAGTAGCGAGCGTATGACTGCTCCAGACCACCGCGGTGGACCAACTGACATGAATCCCACCCTCCTCCACCCTCTCACACTCGCTACATAGTGAATTGTATGGGGAAAGTACCGAATTACATGGTTTTTGCACTCGTGTTGCGCGGTTGTTGCAAGAAACCTAGCAGCGGTCATACAAGGATCGTTGTGGTGTCATTGGAAAGCTCTGTTTATGCCCTTTCAGGGATAGTGAAATGCTAGGGTTTTCCAGGGTTAAATAGGAAGGGAAATATCCCCAGGCTACCTTTAGGATCAACCTTTCCTGGTACCTGGCGCGGGGTACGAACCTCTGAAGGGAATTTAACCCCCCTAAAAACCCACAGGTTTTGAGATGCCTTGGGTGGGGTTCGAACCCTGATTAGTGACGCACCACCATCACCACCAGGCCCGCGCGCTAACCCACTGTACTACCACAGACGTACTAAAAGTATAGCAACCTTAGTCCGATTTTTAAGAACCAGGTGATAGTCTCGTGGTGTTATCACGTGATGAGTTTATTGGACTTACCATCTACGACTATTTTACGCTATACCTGACGTCAACTCGGGTTAGTATTATTGTGGGTGCGGGACATTCTCGTGGTGTTATCACGTGATGAGTTTGTTGGACTTACCATCTACGACTATTTTACGCTATACCTGACGTCAACTCGGGTTAGTATTATTGTGGGTGCGGGACATTTTCGAGGGCATTACACCACATTCCTTTTTAGTTAGGCTAGTCCCTAGCCTCGTAAGGTCGTAAGGTATCGTAGCCTTTTTACCTTAGCTATCTCAATATGGTTTTTAGGGTTCGCATGACGGGTGCTCCACGTAGCTACCTGGTCACGTTCCTTAGCTGCCACCAATGAAATGCTAGGGTTTTCCAGGGTTAAATAGGAAGGGAAATATCCCCAGGCTACCTTTAGGATCAACCTTTCCTGGTACCTGGCGCGGGGTACGAACCTCTGAAGGGAATTTAACCCCCCTAAAAACCCACAGGTTTTGAGATGCCTTGGGTGGGGTTCGAACCCTGGTTAGTGACGCACCACCATCACTACCAGGCCTGCGCGCTAACCCACTGTACTACCACGGACGTACTAAAAGTATAGCAACCTTAGTCCGATTTTTAAGAACCAGGTGATAGTCTCGTGGTGTTATCACGTGATGAGTTTATTGGACTTACCATCTACGACTATTTTACGCTATACCTGACGTCAACTCGGGTTAGTATTATTGTGGGTGCGGGACATTTTCGAGGGCATTACACCGGTGTAATGCCCTCGAAAATGTCCCAGTTTCATTGAGGCCAGTACCGCATTGTTGGGTGAATTGTTGCCAAACGTGTCCACTAAACTCGGGGGCATTGTCCGATAGAAGAGCAAGGGGAAGGCCGAATATAGGGAACACTTCTGTGGCAAGCAGTGTGGCGACTGTGGTGGCTGTGTGGTCTTTAACTGGGCAGGCTATTAAAAATTTTGAATATACGTCCACAAATGTGACGATATAGCGGTTGCCAGCGTAAGAAGGGAACGGGCCCATGATGTCGAGGGATAGGACTTGGAACGGTTTGTTGGCAGAAATGGTACCAACTGGGCCTGGGGTGCGTGATCTATCCTTTCCCAATAAACACGGTTTGCAGGATTCTGTCACTCGTGCAATTTTGGAGGGGTTGGGGGTCCAGTATTGGTCTGTGAAGATCTTTAACATCTTCTTTTGTCCAAGGTGTATGCCGTTTCCCTCGTGGATGGCAATCATGTAGTCATGGGCAATGGTGGGGTCCAAGATTATGTGACCAGTGTCTGTGGCAAGTTGATCTCCCCAGCGAGTCAGTCCCCTGAAGACATTTAACGGTATCCAGGGAGGTCTGATTCGTGCTTCCCAAGATTGAATTAGGGAGGGGGGTGGGGGTAGATACCAATTGAGTGTTTTGTAAGGCGGCTAGGTTGGTGGGGGGGTTGTGACGTTAACCACTCCGTTAGAACCGCATGGCTTGTCCTACAGTGACTCACTAGGATCGCCAGGGCAGTGGATGGGGCTACAGTTTATGTATTAGAGTGTGCTTTATTTCATATGAAAGCTTGTGTCATGGGCAGTCCAGAAAGGCTCTTTGTTTTCACCCATGTCAAGGCTTTATATATTTAATTGTAAAGTATATGTTTATCATTAACTAGTAATGATGGGATCTGGGAGAGAGAGAGAGAGTAGAACAGAGTGAGAGGGAGCGCGCAGTGTTTTTGTCCCGCTCGATGACGTCACGGCTGGCTGCCTCGTGGGGGTTGGTGGAGAGAGGTCCTTACAATGCTGCTAGCTCCCTTGCTAGTGGCTAGAGGACTTGTAACCGTTTTTTTCCCATGCGGCTCGAGCTAGTGCGAGTATATATACAGTTCCTCGCCACTCTCTCCCTCATATCTGGTTTCTAGAACGCATCGATCTTATCCCTTGCTACCTGTCCCCTGCTCCGCACCTGAGAATCTTTTCCTCTGCCTATCTCTCTCATTTTCCATATCTTTCACCACCTTTTATTAATATTATAACCCCTCTGGTTAACTCTGCAAAATCAGCTTCATGCTGGCCAGTTGTATTGTGCGTTAAGGTCTGATATAACCCATGTATGTTAGTTGTTAAGATAAATAGATCACGAAGCATTGGTTGGCATTCATATTGTTTAGTACCACTTCCTATAAATACAGGGTATTAGTGTTCTGCTGGATTAGATAATGCTAGACTAGGGGTCTGATATTATAAGGTATTGTTTCCTATGAGTGCTGGCTTTAGTTAAAAGATGCACGACATACCTGAGAACTGGAGTTGATTGAGTAAATTCTAGTCTGTGTGCCATTGAGAGTAGAGCATGCACGAATGAGGGCTTTTTGCCTATACCATTCTGCACTGTTCTAGTCTCGATTGTTTGTCTTTGAGGTACGCCAGGAGAACGCTTAATACTTCGGTATTAAGGTTTCTCAAGAGAGCTACCCTTCCCTATAACGTAATATTTGACGCACAGACTTGAGATTTGCACTAGGCTATGCGGCATGCCATGCGCACCAGTATCTCATATCATTGACTCTAGCTAGACTTTATCAGTCAAAGTAGACATTAAGTATATTAACCTAATTACTCTTTTTTATGCATACCCATTTATGATTACACAAGCATTTCGCAGCCTAGTTTGATGTATGGAGACACAAACGACTTAGGCTCTTTTTGTTGATAGGAATACTGCATTGTCGTGGCGATTATTATTGTTGTAGTGTTTAGGATATTCTTGGCTCCGACGGCATTATATATTCTGCCTTTTTGTGTGCATAGCCTGCACGAGCATTGTTCCGCTGCCTGCCTTTTTGGGTTCCACTTCCGATACGAGCATCTTTATAGCATCTAACATTTAAAGAAGATTCCTTGTTGGTGTTGAAGGACTTTAGTGCACTTTCTTTCATGCAGGAGTGCCTGACATATATTGATTAAAGTAACGTAAGCTGTAACTTCTCTTACCACCTTACTTTGCATACCATAACCAAGCACCTTCGGTTATAGGTAGTAATAGGCTGTTTTCACATAACATTAAGCCTAGAGTAGACGCACATTTATTGAGAGTTTGATAGCCTATTATTGCATATAGAACGCTGTAGAGTATTTGTGTTCTTTGTTCACTGGGAATATACATCAGAGGTTGGATCTAGCGCTTTCCGTTGTAGCATTTATGCCATTACTAGTCCAATGAATAAGAGCCCTGATATATTTGAACCCCAGTCGTAACAGGGTCTTTTGGTACTGGCAAACGTGACAGGGCGTCTGCATTAGTATGGAGTTTGCCGGGACGATATTGTATGGTAAAGTCGTAGTCCTCTAGTGTCTCCCTCCAACGTACCAAAATGGCTAAGTTGGTTTCGCACCTACGCGGCCATTGTAAAGATTGATGGTCCGTAATTATTTCGAGTTTTGCGCCCAACACAAATGACCGGAAGTGGCTGAGTGCCCAAATGATCCCTAAGCACTCTCTCTTGGTGGCTGCATAATTCTGTTGTGGTGGGGTGAGGGTGGAGCTGGCATACGCTATCACATGTTCCTTTCCGTCTCTGAATTGAGCTAAAACTGCACCTATGGCGTACAGAGATACGTCGGTATAAAGACGGAAAGGTTTCTGGTAGTCAGGGAAAACGACAATAGGGGCTTGGATTAGCTTTTGCTTCAAAGTGTTAAACGCGAGGTCTCTTTCAGGTGTCCAGGTGAACGGGGTGTCTTTGTGGGTAAGTTGGTGGAGGGGTCTGGCTATGGTGGCAAAGTGGGGGACGAAACGTCTGTAGTATGTGGCTAAACCTAGAAACGAACGTATTCCTTTAACAGTGGTGGGTGGGGTTTGGTTTTGTATGGCTTGAAGTTTCTTTGGGTCTGGTGCAATACCATGTTCAGATATCACGTGTCCGAGAAAATCTACCTTATTCCGGGCAATCACGCACTTTGAGGGTTTTAATTTCAACCCGGCGGCTCGGATTCTTTGAAGGACTTGTCTCAACCTGAGGAGGTGTTCTTCCCAGGTTGGAGAGTACACAATAATATCGTCCAGATAGGCTAGGCAGGTTTCCCAGGTTAGGCCATGTAATACCGTTTCCATCAAACGGGAGAAAGTGGCGGGTCCGTTACAGAGGCCAAAAGGTAGGACGTTAAATTCATAGTGATGGCCACCACTAGTGGAAAATGCTGTTTTCTTTTGGTCCTCGGCCTTGATAGGCACTTGCCAATACCCTGCTTGCAAGTCGAGGGTAGTGAACCATTTGGATCCGTATAGGGAGTCAAGGGAATCGTCTATTCGGGGTAAGGGCGTAGCGTCTTTAATGGTTATGTCATTTAACCTCCTGTAATCGACGCAAAAACGGGTTGTCCCATCTTTCTTTTTTACTAAGACAACAGGGGAAGACCAGGGGCTAATGGACGGGGTGGCAATCCCGGCCTCTAACATTTCCTGGACTTGGCGTTCCTCTTCCTGACGTTGTATGGGGTCTTTCTACGGGATGGTTGTCGTATGGGGGGGCCTGTGGTGTTAATGATGTGTTGTTCTACATCAGTCTGTCCGATTTTGGTGGGTTGTTGGGCAAACACGTCACTGAATTCCAGCAGTAGGTCGTACATGCCGTTCTTTTGGTGGTCAGATAGTGTCTCAGGAAGAGGGGGCAATTGGAGGCTGGTAGGGGTGTCGTTACAATGTATGGGGAGGTCATCGAAAGTTTCGAGGCCTCCTATAATGAGACCTTTTGGTAATGTCAGGGGTTCCTCTGAGATATTTGCTACGAGAATGTGGTTGATGCGAGCGGAAATGATGGCGGGTTGTAAGAGGCAACGATGGGGGTTGGGGGACGTGTTAGTGGGGGAAAATATCATGTCAGTTTGGGGTATGGGCCGAAGGTTCACCCATTTTTTATGGTGGGGGGGAATTTGGCATTTATCCTGAACTACCGCTGGGCTAATGATGGTGGGGGATTGACTGGCGAGCAGGTGCTTGGTACTTATAAGGGGGGCAAGGTCACTTTGGTGGGGGTCACGCGTGAGGGGGGGATTAACGGCGCGTGTGGGAGGATCAGTGGGGCGCGGTGTGAGGGCCATCAAATTCGTGACTCTGCCAAACCTCGCCCCTCTACTCCTCGCATTTCTGTAAATGAAGAGGAGTGGGGACAAGAGGAAGAAATAGCCCCCCATATCATGACCTCAGACGATACCGAAGAAACCCTGGAGGAGGTAGATACCGACCCCCAGGATTTTTAAAGTATCCCCCGCCCACGATGGGCTCGGCGGGGGACGCCATAACTAGTCGCACTGCCCCCATTTATTACATGGCCAAAATCAAGGACATTCCTGTCCGCTTGCTAATCGACACGGGAGCTGCCAAGTCATGTTTGTTCAAATCTTACTATGAAAAACATCCCCGACTATTTGGCCCTTTGTTAAACACCAAAACAGAACTCATCTCAGCTGCTGATACTTACTTAAATCTCCTAGGAGACACTTTACCCCTATCAGTAACCACTCCTGACCCCCATGCTCGTTGTTATCACACATTCACAGTATTTTCCTCCAACTGTAAACATTATGATGGTTTCCTTGGACTTGACCTCCTTCAAAAACTCCAGGCCCAGATTGACTGCGGCCAAAAGCTGATCTCATTCAAAAACAAATTCCAGCCCAAAGCCTCTGACAAACCAATCACGCAGAAACCCATTCCCAAAAAGAAAAAAACAACCTCCCCCTCAACAAACCCTGAGTCAGGGTTACCAAGTTGCAGCTAGCACTAAGGTGACTCCTAAAACCTCCCCTTGCCCCAAGTTCTCTCAAAACCTCACTCAATTCAGTAAAAAAATGCCTCAACAAACGAAAGAAGACAAGTCCAAACAACTCCCTCTCGGTAACTCCCTCAATTCTCGTAACTCTGTCCAGAATAAATCCTCCCATGTTTTCAGGACAGACTCTGATATATGTAACCATAATTCTATCCAATGTTTATGTACACATGTTTCCAGAGAAAATGCCGACCGATGTAACCAAAAAAAAATTTCCCATGCCCCCAGATATGTTCAACTATCCTACCGCTGCCACCAATGAAATGCTAGGGTTTTCCAGGGTTAAATAGGAAGGGAAATATCCCCAGGCTACCTTTAGGATCAACCTTTCCTGGTACCTGGCGCGGGGTACGAACCTCTGAAGGGAATTTAACCCCCCCTAAAAATCCACAGGTTTTGAGATGCCTTGGGTGGGGTTCGAACCCTGGTTAGTGACGCACCACCATCACCACCAGGCCCGCGCGCTAACCCACTGTACTACCACGGACGTACTAAAAGTATAGCAACCTTAGTCCGATTTTTAAGAACCAGGTGATAGTCTCGTGGTGTTATCACGTGATGAGTTTATTGGACTTACCATCTACGACTATTTTACGCTATACCTGACGTCAACTCGGGTTAGTATTATTGTGGGTGCGGGACATTTTCGAGGGCATTACAGATATAATTAGCAATATAAGGGGACTTCACTCTAACATCAATTCTGTACACCAATTTCTTCAAGCAGAATCCCCTACTCTCCTTTTTTTGACAGAGACTGAAGTAACATCCACATCTGACACGTCTAGATTTAATTTTCCAGGTTATCAACTGCTTCAAAATTTCAGACCTAAAGGAGGTGTATGTTGCTTCGCAAAATCTGAAATTGCCCTGGAGGAGGTTACTAGTTTCAATTGTCCCTATTTTGATTATTCTATATACAAATTAATTTCTGCTGGTAAATTTAAATACATATGTTGCATCTACCGTTCCCCAAATACTCCTCCAGAGCAAAGTCTTTTTATTCTCTGTCCTCACAACTCAGTGTCCTCAACTTAAATGCTTCTTCTGAAATCACTGTGTTGGGTGATTTTAATGTCCATAATGTTGAATGGCTCACTCATTCAGCCAGGACTGATGATGCTGGTCTTGAATGTGAGCTATTTGCAGACTCATTTAATCTCACTCAACTAGTCAACCAACCCACCCGTGTACCAGATAATCCTAATCATAATTCCCACCTACTGGACTTATTTTTAACAACCAATTCAGAAAATTATGATGTTACAGTGAGGTCACCACTTGGATCTTCTGATCACTGTCTGATACAGGCCACCTGTCTATCACCTACCACACCTTCCCACTCTGAACCTGTTTTGGTGACTAAATGGCATTACGATAGGGCAGACTGGGAGGGTCTTCAAGGTTTCTTTATTGATATTCCCTGGACCTCTTTCTTTTCTAATGATGCACACTCCACCTTGAGCCACATACAAGATTTTGTAAAAATTGGAATGGAAACTTTTATTCCTCATCAAAAGTACAGTAAAAGATCTAATTCACCTAAATGGTTTGACCATAATTGTGCTAGAGTAACTGAACAAAAAGCAATAGCCTACAATGCATACACAAGATCAAAAACTCATGAAGCCTTTAATTACTTTAGAAACATCAGAAATCATGCCAAAACTGTATTAAACCTAACTAAATCAAACTATCTCCACAAGCAGGCAAATAAACTTCTAAATAATCCAAATGATAACAAAATATTTTGGTCTACTCTTAACTCATTTAAATCCAACTTCACTACTGCTTCATCCATTCCACCATTAAAATCTCCGACTGGCAATCTTGTAAGTGACCCACGAGGTAAAGCTAACCTTCTTGCGGATATTTTCTCCACCAACTCAACCTTAGATGAAATAAATCAAGATGTCCCTGTACTTAATTTTAATTCGCCTGAAATTCCCTCACTTAAGATCCACACCAGACATGTCAAAACTATTTTGCAGAATCTCTCAGTAGATAAGGCTCCTGGTCCAGATGAAATTCCTCCAATAGTACTTAAGAATTGCTCCTTGGTGCTCGCTCCTGTATTGGCAAAAAATTTCCGTCTGTGTACTCATACCTCATGCTTCCCAGTACCCTGGAAAGAAGCAAACATCCATCCAGTTCCTAAAAAAGGTGCCTCTTCAGATCCATCAAACTACAGACCAATAGCTATAACTTCCACTCTTGGTAAAGTCTTTGAAATTATATTAAATAATCACATAATTAAGCATCTTGAGAATAATAAATTAATCAGTGATAGGCAATATGGTTTTAGACGATGTCGATCAACTGCAGACATGCTTTGCCTTCTTACGCATCAAATCAACCAAGCTACAGACCAACATGGTGAAACACATACAATAGCACTGGATATATCAAAGGCATTTGATAGAGTCTGGCATCAATCCTTATTGTCGAAGATGTCACACTACGGCCTTGCATCATTAGTTCCACTAATTTCTTCTTATCTTCATAACAGAAAAATACGTGTAATGGTAGATGGCCTTTATTCTCAATTTCACTCAATAAATGCTGGTGTTCCCCAGGGATCAGTTTTGGCCCCAATTCTGTTCCTCATTCATATCAATGATCTCATATCTACCACTCATAATCCAATACATTCCTACGCAGATGACTCAACACCACAGTTCCTTCACATTTACCAATTCTTTCACCCAACCCGATCTTATAAATTCAAAAATAAACACTGCAATTTCTCTGAACCAGGACCTTTCTAGAATTAGTGGATGGGGACAAAAGAATCTAGTTTCCTTTAATGCACAGAAAACCAAATACATTCAATTTTCTAACCGACAGAATCTCACTGACTCCCATATATTTTTTAATGATGTAAATATTCCCACTTCCCCTAGTATTGACATTCTCGGTGTAACATTAACTACTAACTTGAGCTGGACACATTATGTTAGAAGCATTGCTAAGAATGCCTCTAAAAAACTGGGGCTCCTGTACAGAGTTCGAGAATTCTTCACTGACGAGCAGTTGGCCGTGATATATAAAAGTCATGTGCGTTCTCAGATGGATTACTGTTCACCTCTGTGGGGTGGAAGTGGAGTGGTTGCATTGAGGCAGTTGGACAAAATTCAAAATAAAGCTATTAGATTAATCAATAACCCTGCAATCACACAGGACCTTCCTACATTATCCATACGAAGAAACGTTGCATCCCTTGCATTATTCTACAGATATTTTCACAGCAATTGTTCCGAGGAACTTGCTTCAATTGTGCCGCCTCTCCACATCTTTCCCCGTAGAACTAGGGCAGCTGAGAGCGCCCATGAATTTACACTTTCTCCTCCACAATGCAGAACTTCTGCTTATCAGAATTCATTTATCCCCAGAGCTACTACTCTTTGGAATTCACTTCCCTCGAATTGCTTTCCACAAACTTACAATCTACAAATGTTTAAATCCAGTTGTTACAAACATTTTATGAATGGAGGATGCCTTTAGGCACATGGACCTTTTTGTTTTATCTGTGTTTTTCCTTCCTCCGTTCATTGTCTCTTAAAAAAAAAAAAAAAAAAAAAAATTGTTTTACGCTCTGGGTCTTATTTAGGCATGACAATGATCACGTAAACAGCCCTATTTTGGGTAAAAACACCCAAGAAATACCAAAAAAATACCCTCATTGTTCCCTGATTAAATGGCATTGTATGAATATTCCCATATTCAAAAATATGCTACAGGGGGGCAATGCCTAGTGAGTTAATTGCTCAATAGGTAGCGTTCTGAGAGAGGGTCCGAGTGTGGGGGGTTAGACTGTGAATCGCAGAGGCGAGGCGGCTTCAGAGATGGAGTTGCTTCGAGCCGTGAAGCTTCGCATGTCTCACTCCCTAGACTGGAGCAAGACCTCACGGGCCTCACCGTGTTCAGCGGTAGAGTATAAAGGCTATCAGCCTATGCGCGAGAGGGAGAAGTTGGAATATAGAGGGAAAAAACAAAAATGCATTTGAATGGCCTAGCCCTATTTTGAACTTTGATTACCCCCCCCCCCCCTTAGCATTGCCAAACGCCCCCCATGTTGGGAAACGCTATTCTATACCGTCAACTGAGGTGCAAATTCAGACAATTTTTATGTGTTTTTGTACCATTGAGTCTATTTTTTTGTTCTATCGAAGATCTTAACTAGTGTATCAAGTCATAGCAGTAAAAATTAATTAAAATATCTTTTACATATTTTTTAAATATATATTTATGGGTGCCCGAATTCGTACCCAATCCGGGGTAATTTCGGACATGAATTTGAACATTCATAGAAAATGAAGGCATATGACTACCCGGGGATCCCAGTCTGAACTCTGACATGTGTGAGGCTATTTTGGACTTGTGTGGGCTGTCAAAACTGTTTTATTTATACTGTATATTTTTATTTAAGAAATTTACCGTATATATTTTAATATAGCATGCTGCCTATCCTTCCCTCCCTTCCCATCTCTCTTTCTCTTGCCCCTTTTTCCTTCCCCCTGTCTCTTTCTCCCTCTCACCTACATTCTCCCCCTCCCTTCTATCTTAGTCTTACAGTAGATCCTCTGGAAAAAAGGCAAACTAGGCCTGTGTATCTCCCTCCATGGTGCTTCAACTCCCCTTTCTTCTCCCTATATCTCTCTCTCTCATTACTACTTCCCCCCACCCCCACCCTCCCTCTCTCTATTTATCCCTCTGTCGTTCTCCACCACTTTCTGCTTGCGTTCTTGTTTCCTTTTCCATTTCCACTCAACCAGCTGTGTTTTCATTCTCCTTCCCCTTAACTAGCCAAATCTCCACTTTCTGTTTTTTACGGAGTTGGAGGAGGTTACGTTTTTATCTCCGTTTGTCTGCAAACAAGATATCTCACAAAGTTAACAACCGATTTTCACAAAATTTAATGGGCTGATAGCCAAGTAAGAAGTGATTCTATTTAGGAAGCGCTTGGTAGAGCACATACCTCCACCAGCGCAGGTGGCTCGCAAAGTTATGAACCGATGTTCACAAAATTTAGTGGGCAAATAGGAAATGCACCAAGGAAGAAGTGATTCAATTTAGGTGATCGGTAGAGCGCAAATCTCTGCCAGCATAGGCAGCTCACAAATTTATAAACTGATTCTCACAAGATTTGCTGGGCATAATATTATAGGATATGCGGCAAGGGAAAATAGTTTAATTTAGGAGGTGATCGTAATAGCGCATACACCCTCCGCCAGCGTAGGCGGATGTAAGCGCTCTGCCGAATGCCTCTAGTTTACAGCAGTTTAACCCTCCAGCCCCAGCTATGTATTATATATATATTCCCCGAAATCCGGGGGTTTTGGCCGAAAAACGTCTACGCCTAGGCTACCGCATCTTTGTTATTTGGCTTGCTTCCGCATTCCCGCGCATCCCCAAGCGTAGATGTGTTTCGTACCTGTAGAATGGCGTTAAGTAGAGCTCTCTAAGTCAACTGGTTCAGTTGTGATGAGGATTTCATTGGAGATAACTTGTGGCAAAAACAGATACTTTACACTACTTTTCGATACTTAACAATAACATACAGGCACACACGAACAAGCGACGCACTCCTTCTTGTGGCCGGAGATGCGGGGCGTCGGTCCAGCCGGCTGTTGTTTGCATGCGTCGGACGTACGCCTCGCAGACCAAGCTTACAGGCTTTGAGCTCATGGGTGTTTAACCCATGTCTAGCGGGGTGTTTTGGGCTCATTTGGGCATATTCAGGCCCTCCTGAATGATCAATCAAGTATCTGCATGAAAAGAAATGTATTCTGCAAAAAACTAGGCGCTAAAAGCTTCAAAATGAGACCAGAACGAGCTACGTAGCACTCGTGGTTCTCTTGCAGCGATGCCACGAACATGGGAGTTTAGCGTATAGCGGTATATTTTTCCCAGCTATGCTCACTACTGGCTACACTGCCGGCCTCTCGAGAACACAGGGAACATGAGTTAATGGGCGGCGGTAAGCCCTGGGAGTCGGCTGTCTGGCCCGCTGCGCTCCCGGCCATTTGCACTCGATTTTAACCCTTTAACCCTTAACTGGCGGCGCGCAACATAAGTCGAGTGAAATAAATTTGGACTATGTGGCGGCGCGCGACATAGGTCGTGTGGTAATTTCAGCACGTAATGTTGCTGAGAGAGAGACAAGTGGTGGCAGGAGAGTAGCGAGCGTATGACTGCTCCAGACCACCGCGGCGGACCAACTGACATGAATCCCACCCTCCTCCACCCTCTCACACTCGCTACATAGTGAAATGTATGGGGAAAGTACCGAATTACATGGTTTTTGCACTCGTGTTGTGCGGTTGTTGCAAGAAAACTAGCGGTCATACAAGGATCGTTGTGGTGTCATTGGAAAGCTCTGTTTATGCCCTTTCAGGGATAGATACTTTTTTACGCTCTGGGTCTTATTTAGGCATGAAATGATCACGTAAACAGCCCTATTTTGGGTAAAAACACCCCGCTGGTGGCTACATATTATTTACCGCCTAGGCCGCTCTTTAGGTGTTAAAAGCCTTAATAATGCTCCTAACTTGCTGCAAATTGGTGCACGACTTAAGTCGAGCGCCGCCAATAAGGGGTTAAGAGCCCTTCCGGGTAGCTCGGGTGTGTTTTTTATGGGTGTTTAAGAGCCCTTCCGGGTCTGATGGGTTAAGCTACCTGTTCTTTTTCTCTTCTTTCAGTCTGTGGTTCAATTTCTTATAGTAACATATACATCTGATGCTGGTATTAGTTCAATACAAAAATTGTAGCCTATATTTTTCCCCGTCTGAATTCGTCCAATGTACAATAAAACAAATTAATAATTCCTTAAATCTCCAATTTAGTGAACAACTTATGAAGATAATGCCAATTAGTTATTATACACTATGACACTACCCAATAGAGTACACCAGTTTATTGTATCTACTCTTTACTATTCCTTGCAAAAAAAGTTTGCTAATTTTACAAATTTAAATATATTTTGTGTGTGTTTTTTTGTAATATTTATTCAGTACTTGTATCAGTATTATAATGAAGATCTTTTTACCACAAAATTGAGAAAAGCATAATGAAAAATCTTGTGAAAACAGATTTCTAATATACCGTCCTGGTGGTGTAATGGTTAAGGTGGCAAAAATATGTGTGTGATAACCCGGGTTCGAATCCCGGTGGATCATATATACTTTAATTAATTTCATTGGGGGTGTGGTGGTGAGATTAATAAAAATAATAATATAAATTAATTCATTAATTATTCATTTAATAACATTTTAATGGGGACAAAGTTCGAATTTGCCCTGAGTCCGAAATCGCCCCAGCTCACAGTACTATAATTTGTCATTTATCTTTCAGAGGTCCCAAGATGTCGTCTTCCCCAGCAGAGACGAGTCATACTGGCGAGACATCAACATGCACAGTAAAACAGGAGACGACCCAGATATCGGGGGATACCAAGGAGGGTGACACTAGCCCGCCTCGTACCCCCAAGAAGTCGCCCCCTCCCAGCGATGGCTCCCCGGTTTCCGACGATACGTGTCCTATCTGCCTGGGGAGTATTACCGATAAGTGTGTCACCAACTCGTGCTTTCATCGCTTCTGTTTGGTTTGCTTAAAAGAGTGGGCAAAGCAAAAGCCGGTATGCCCGCTTTGTAAACTAAGGTTCACAACGATTATGTATGAAATAAAATCTGAATCGGAGTATAAGGAATATGTGGTACCAAGGCCTGAACCACCAGAGCGAAGTCAGGGAATTGCCAACTTCCAGGAATTTCTCGATGCCGAAAGACGTAGGTTTTTCGGATACAGAACAACAAATTTCCCCGGTGCAACAGCCCTTCGTCGCCTTTACCCCGGACGACCTCTTCCCATCCCTGATTCCATTCCCTCTGGCCCTCGTGAGCGTAGACCAACTAGATACAACCACCGTGGGTCGTCTATGTTCCGTCTCAGTGTATACCATAACAATGTATGGGTACAGCCCATTGCGGATATCACCGGTCGCTACAGACAGAGTGCACCCGACTTATACCGTGAACAGCCAGCTCTTACACACCGTTTGGTTCCATGGGTAAACCGAGAATTGGCAGCGCTCATTCCCGCATCAAGAGTTGGGGTCGTACTCACAGAAGTCATGGATCTCATTGAAAGGTACTCCATTGATTCGCATGAATTCCGCCGGGCAATGCGTCAACACCTCGGTGCACGAACCAATCACTTTGTCCATGAATTCTACCATTTTGCTCGCTCTCCTTATGATATGGTAGGCCATGATAATGCAGCTCAGTATGTTCCAAGATTTGGATTTCCAGATGAGACTAGCAGTAGTAGTTCGGATGACAGTGACGCCGTGGTTGAAATTGATATCCGAGGCAACCCTGTTTCCACCACACACCACCAGGGAGGAACAGCTGACCCACAAAACATTGAGCGAGAAGAAATCCTGACACAAGAAGGATCTGTGGTGATCAGTAGTGATAATAGCTCAAGCTCAGAAAACGAGGAACAGCCATTTTTGAGGAGTCTGGGCGGGCAGCCTGCACCGCTCGACCTAACAACAACCCACAATCCCGAACCACCAACCGTCGGTAAGTCCATGAGGCGACTTTTGGGCCGCGCCAGAAATTTCCTCAGTAGCGTGAATGAGGGTGCTTCGACTTCACGATCTGAGGAAGCTTCGGAAGCTGCTCAAGGAGAAACAGGTCTGTCATTAAAAAGAGAGCTTCCTTCATACAGCGATGATTCTGACACTTGCATGATTGTTGAAGAGGTAAGCAAGAAGGACCGCGTGCTGGACATTATTGATCTTGACACGGATGAAGAGTCGGCAGCAAGGAAGGATGGTGCTGGTAACCATTGGAAGAAAAAGCTGAGTGATAATTTCAGTGGTGACAAGAACAGTCAAGATGGATCCAGCTCCTCTCAAGTAGTCAAGGAAGTGCCCAAGCCATCATTGAAACGCCATAATTTTCCCTTTGCTCCTGGCAGTAGTGATGCCTCGCCTAGCAAAAAATCATCGAAGGAGGATCACAGTTATTGTTCAGAGCAAAAATCTTCAGAGGTTGGTTCCTCTGCCAGTACAAGCAGCCACGCAGGATTGGTACAGACATCGTCCATTGAAATATCTCTAAAGTGGCACAACCATTCTGATAAATCCGGATCTGTCCTGAGTGTAAGAAAGAAAGATCGGAAGAGCGAGAGTCACAGAAACAGAATCATCATATCCGACAGTGATTCAAGCAGCGACGTGATGCAAGTCAAGAAGGTGAATCATCGCGAAAAGGAAAAAACAAAGCATAAAAGCAGTAGCAGCAAGACAAAATCTACCGACAGAACCAAGGAGGATAGATCGTTAGTTCAGAGTTCCTCTGCAGCTCGAGCCACGAAAGATATCCACTCCAAGGTCAAAAGCTCCTCAAAACTCAACACCAGACACAATCACGAGAGACACAGCCATGACCGGGTGCACCAGGACTCAGGCCACGTCCACATATACAGCCCTGAGACCTCTAGCAACTCGCAGGCGACCTCCGATGTACTATGGACCCCTTCATCAACTACCCAAACAGAGAGGAGTTCATCAAGAGACGCGTGGTACCCCGATCATGCACACAGTAGGGATTCCTCACAAGACTCCAGAACATCCTCGCATAGGGAACACCGAGGCGAAAGCACTAACACCTCGAAAGGACGAAGCTCGAGTAAAAAGCGAAGACACAAGCACAAACACAGTAGCGACTCTCGCAAACGCAGCAAGAAGAGCAAGAAGAGTAAGCACAAGAAAAAATCCAAAACCAGGAAAGTGGAATATAGCTCCGACTCCTCCGATTCCGACTCTGACTCCTCTTTTGATCCCATGTGCAAGAAGGCCAAGAGAAAGAAGAAGATTATTGAAAGCTCTACCTCAGACACGGACACATCCTATGAACCTAAGGATAAACGCAAGCCGAAGAAGGCCAGGAAAATATCTGACTCATCATCTTCATAATGTTATGTGTTGTTAATAAGAACTTCATTTATACCGAACTTTCCTTGCTGTACCGTCACTCACGAAAGTTCACCTTATACCAGTGTATTTAACCCCTACAGTATGATGGCAGCATTCTAATTTGATTCTGGCAAATATTAGACTACAGTATTTTACACAGCAGAAGAATGACCTCTGGAAATCAAAGCAGTTAAAGCTACTGTATCTCATTTAACCCTCTGACTCCCAAAGATCAGACCTTAATTGAATATATTCATCCAATGACAGTCAGAATAAAATTGTTAGAGCGCTATCGTACTCTGGGAATTCAATATTAAAGACATTTTTGTCCACTCATTATTCTGTCTTCTCGAGATTTTTTTTTGTATATTTACTGATACATGGTTAGCAAGTAAATTTATGTGTGCAACTGTACGGTCGCGCTAATAAGTCATGTCCCTGCTGTCATTACGCTTGGCTTGCTCTGCGCTGTATTAATGTCTCAGATGTTAAGTTGTTGTTGTTGTTGTTGTTGTTGTTGTTGTTGTTGTTCCCGTTCCCCAAGCTGCCTGGCCGAACAGCCCCAAGGCCCCGAGCAATTCCAAGGCCATAACCGAGCGCCCCCACAGAACCCTCCCCGCCGACCACAATAAAGCCTGGGTGACCGAAGCCACTCCATGGCGGGGAGCTGAGGAGGGTGCAGAAACGCCCGGGAAACCAAAGCCCCACCCAGGGCCCTGTGCCCCTCAGCAATTATGAAGAGAAAGTTGAGGGGCAAGGGAAAAATGTGACGCTTTGGCTTCCAATCTTGGTAGATTGGGAGGTCAATCCACAGAAAAGACGCCGTCACTTGAGATCTAGAAAATATATAAGTTAAAGGAACAGTCAGAGTAAGCTATGGGTATGGCAGAGATCGCTCAGTTCTCACTCTGATAGACCAGCCCATCACCACATGACTAGAACTCAATCCTCTCAGCATCAGCTAGGAAAGGCCCTAGAAAGCCGCCTTTGGCGGGGGGATAGCTCCCCTATTTCAACCCCTTTCGGGGTCGGGCACCCGCCCTCAGATGTTCTTACACTTACCCACCCTACTCAGATGTTGAGTAGGGTGGGTAAGTGTAAGATTTTTTTTTTTTTTTTTTTTTTTTTTTATAGCCTATCTCAATCAATAAGGAAGAAATCGTGTGTAAATATTGCCGATACCAATTATTGATCAAAACATAATTGGTGCCGAGACATCACTTATTAGCGCGACTGTACAGCATCTGAGTTGTAAGCTCTAGCAGAAAATATTGCGGAGGGGTAGGACAAACTACTTTATCTAATAAATAATATTATCTATCTATCTATCTATTACCGGACGCCGTGATCCCCGTAGGGGTGGCCACGAACGAAACGGCTCCATGCACCTCTGTCCCCAGTCAGTCGACACCCCTCCTCCCATCCAGCACCGCCTTCACTAATATACTTCTTAACCCTCTCACATCCTTATGACGCAGAGGTTGCCAGATTAGCAATAAGAAATAGATTTCTCTCACTTATAATTACCTATCCAAAATTAGTTTTCTGCCCACAGCTAACTCAAAGACAACTGCAGAGGTTGAAGTAAATAAACTAAAGGTTTATAAATACCCCTGACGGTAACAAAGGCTTTAAAGTATCCATAATAGGCTCAAAATTGCGTCAAGGACGTGAGAGGGTTAACTCCATCCTTCCACCTCTCACTCTGTTTACCTCTCCCTCTCTGTCCTTCCACCTCACTCTCGTACACTCTCTTAGTCATTCTCTCGCTTCCCATGCGTTCCACATGGCCAAACCATCTCAAGGGGTTCGTCTGTCTATCCCTCCATGTAACTCCGCACGCACTTCTCAAGTAACTCATTTCCACCCCTCTCACTCTTGGTTTGAGTATCTTCACCAACATCCATGCTTCGCTCCCGTAAGTCAATGTCGGGATTACCACACTGTCATGCAAGGACTTCCATGCTGACCACTATTTCTTGTTACTGCTTTCATCGTTCCTACAACCCTCTCTCGCACTTCTTCATCCATACTCCCATCTTTACTCAACACACTGCCCAAATACTTAAATAAGTTGACATTCTCCATAACCTGACCGTTCAACCTCACCTCACACTCTGTGGCTGCACCCCTTTCAAAGACCATAACCTTTCTCTACCCCCATTTAGATTCCGTTTTCACACTGTTCCAAACACATTTACCAGCCCCTGCAACTCCCATTCACTATCGCTCATCAGAACTGTATCATCCGCAAACAGCAGTACTGGCAACTTCCACTCGTTTCCTTCCCTTATTATTATACAGTACTCTGTTAAATATACAGTACTGTATAAAGGCAAATATGTGTCCTCCCTTTTAAGCTGATTTGTTGGTACTGTACTGTATTCGAAGACAAAATACATTTCCATAAAAATCCACTTATTGTTTAATAGGATCAGTTGTTGTAGTGGCCCAAGACGCCCTTTATGGGAATCCCGTGGTGTCCAGACTCTCTTGGGTGGGCCCAGAGATCTCTGAGTGATGTGATATTAAAGTTGTGTTTGTGTGGGGCAAGTGTTGGGCAGTGGAATACTAAGTATTCTGTGATGTCGGTGGGATGTTGACAGAAAAGGACAAGAAGGGTCTTGAGTTGGATCTATTCTGTGTTTGATATCTTTTAATGACGGGTGATGGCTGGACCTGAGGCGTGCAAGTGTACCATGCACATACAGTACCATATTTTGATATTTAGTTTTGTCAATTCAGCATTTGAGTTGAGACAATGACAATTATTTGCCTAACTATATGGAATAGAGTTTATTAATATTTGATTTGATTGTATCTTTTAATCTGGAAGAAAGTACTGGGTACTCATTTTTAATTATTGATGTTTATTACTCTACAGGAAATGTGATATATCGTAACGCCTACATTGTCGGGTATGAAACTATGTACTGTACCATACATATTGGTATTGTAAGTTGGATTGAGTATATTGAAAAAGAAAACATATACTGTAATACCTAAACTACCAGGAATGAAACTATGTACATATTGGTATTGTAAGATGATTATATTAATTAAGAAAACCACACTTGGAGTTTGAGAATGCTTTGTTAGGGATCTATCATGCAAGCTGGCAAATAAGAGACTTTTCATACCCGGTCCCAAAACTAAATACCCTTTTTTGTTTAAGTTATTATTATTCAGTATACAAATTATAATGTAAAACTTGCAAAATAAACAAACTAAAACTGGGACGTCACAATATAAAGACAAAAGAACTTATCAAAATTGCTATGTGGAAATAACGCTTAATAAAATAAGATTAAGTTAGAGTTACACTCCATAGTTCCCATTATGTCCCCAAAGGGATTAAGTGGCCAAAATAATGTAACTTCATGAACAAACTTTCTGTATTCCCTCTCTCACTCAATCCAGTCCCAAAATAACAATGCCCTGGATTGCCACCCTACATATTGTATATACACTTACAGTATAAATTATAGGTTTGATTCCCGGAGGGAAGAAAGAAAACCTAATATTTAGTAGGGGCCCCGTAATCATTGACGATATGCCGATTAATATAATAGCCTCCATTCAAGCGCCCGCGGTAGCCAGTTTGAATCTACCGCCGCGGGGAGAACGGAGTACGCTTCATAAGGGTAACGCTTATTCTCTTATGGAATCGTCTTATGATTGGGTACTCGCTACGAAAAAACCTTCGTAAAATATATAAAAGAAAAATATACTTAATAATTGTTATACTATAGCTTTCCATCTCGTGGATTTCTTGTGTGGGGTTCCTTGCCGCTGCTCCCTGAGCTGCCATACTTTCTTCACTGACATATTAAGATTCACCTCAAGACATCAAGCGAATGGGAAGGGGATGGACGGGAGGGCCCTACATCGTCAATGGTTACGAGGCCCCTACTAAATATTAGGTTTTCTTTCTTCCCTCCGGGAATCAAACCTATAATTTATTAGTGGCCCCTCCATCATTGACGATATGCCTGATATCTTAAGACTGGAGGGGGACATTCGTGACAATATCAACACACTAACAAATTACCTCAGGTAGAGACAAAGAATCCGGATAACAATTTAAGTCTTTATTGTTTACATTGGGAGGTTTGACGTACCTCCCAACCTACCAAATAGGAAAACCTACTATTTGGTAGTAGTCTTGGAAAATCCAACATCAAGGCTATTAACCTAATTGCAATGACGACTTGTCTATTTTGACTGCTATGTCGTCATTCCAACCGCGGTTAAAAAGAAAACGTCTAGAGTCTACTCCTTATCTTGCTCTAGGAGACGTTGTACATTAACCAAAACTACCACCGAAGGTGAAAAAAGCATAGAAGAGAAGAAAAAGGGGTTTACCTTAGTTACCGCTCAAGGCCCATCCCGTGTTCCGTCATGCGCAGATCCCTGTCGAACGTGCGCATGAGCGACCCTCTCTTGTCATCACATCTCACGTCAGCAGAAGAACGCGGATGGGCAGGGGTCCGGCGTGAGGGAGGGTATTATGTACGTTGGATTTTCCAAGACTACTACCAAATAGTAGGTTTTCCTATTTGGTAGGTTGGGAGGTACGTCAAACCTCCCAATTTGTTAGTAGTCTTGGCAAATCCAACGTCAAGGCTGCATAACAAATAGGAGGAGGACATCCAAGCCCAACATACCAAAAAAAACAATGCATAAGACAAAATTATGAATGACAAAGAAACACAATTTAAACAAGAGAGTTTAACCCTCTCACCACGGAAGGGCTCTTGAACGCCCATAAAAAAGCATATAACAGGTACCCGGATGGTCTCTTGAACGCCCAGTGGTTGAAAGCCTGTGAGCTTCGTGTGCGAGGCGTCGGTCCGACGCATGTAAACAACAGCCGGCTGGACCGTCGCCCCGCATCTCCGGCCACAAGAAGGAGAGCGTCGCTTGTTCGTGTGTGCCTGTATGTTGTTGTTAAGTATCGAAAAGTGGTGTAAAGTGGCTGTTTTGGCCATAAAGTTATCTCCAATGAAATCATCACAGCTCAACCAGTTGACTTAGAGAGCTCTACTTAATGCCATTCTACAGGTAAATAACACAGCTACGCTTGGGGATGCGCGGGAATGCGGGAAGCAGTCTGATTAACGAATATACGGTAGCCTAGCCTAGACGTTTTTCGGCCAAAACACCCGGGTTTCGAGGAATATATATATAATACATAGCCGGGGCTGGAGGGTTAATAAAAGAGTGAAAAACTGAGGAGTAGCTAAAAAGAGCAGTTTTAACACGTGCCCGTCATTCATAGTAATGCAAAACCATAGACTTGTCTTAAACCAAAAAGTACTGTACCCAAAATCCCTTTTCTTCCAAAACCAACAAAAACATTGAACACAAAAATAAAACACAATTTTCAATTTGGCAAAAACACTTATGTACTGTATACATATAACATAATCCCAAACTTGCAATCCAGTGTTGCAAACCCGTACTCCCCCCCCCCCCCCCCCCCCTTTTCCAAATAAAACAAAGTAAAAGAAAGAGTGACAAGGGGGGAAGACCAGGCATCTTCGCTAGAGCTCTAGGAAACACGACTCCCGAGAGCTATCACAGGCCGAGGGGGTCGAACAATGGACATGGAGAGGTAGGAGGAGATGAAGGTATGGACAGAAGACCACAAACCCGCCGAGGCGACGTCAGGCAACGATCGACTCTGCAGGAACCGTAAGGAGGCAGCAAAGGACTGCACATCGTGCGCAGAACCCCGACAATCAGGGTTACTGGCACGAATGACCCGACAAATGTGGCGTCCTATCTGTACCTTCGAGAGCCTCCCACCAGTCCGAGGAGACACCCACACAGCAGTACCCGAAGTCGGAGCCACAGACTCAACATAGGAGTGCAAGGCCTGCACCGGGCACAACACATGGTGAGTATGCCCACGCTTTAAAGCCTGGATGGTGAAAGGCTTGAAAACGTGGGTCTCTCTCTCATTCTTGGCAACAAAATGAGGGGAGAGGGCTAACGTGACGACATTCAAGGACGGGGAGAATCGCATGCATTCCTGGGACCGTGACATGGCAGCTAGTTCAGACACCCTATCCCCAGTGGCCAGAGCGACAAGGAAGAGTGTACGCTCCAGCAACTGAACCGGTGTAGTGTCCCGTGTATATGTGTGTGAAGCCAGAAGGTCCAGAGCACGCCCCAGATCCCACTGAGGAGGGATCTGGCGCGGAGGCGGTCGCTCCCTGAAGGCAGCCTTCATGAAGGAATCCAGCTCCTTCGGCGGAACGACCAGCCCAGTGACGGACTCAAAGACCTCCCGGATGGCAGACAAGTGGTTACGTATAGTGTTGACTTGAAAGCGACGTGTACGGAAGAGGTGAAACAAGTAGTGTAGGACGAGGGAAGGAGAGCTAACAGTCTGGCGAGTGTCCTGTATCCACCTAGTAAAAGACCTCCAGTGGGACTCGTAAGTCCCCCAAGTCGAAGACGTCCATGAACGCTTCAGGAAGTCAGTCAGGTCCCGTCCGTGGACTGGGAGCCACCGCGCCTCACGAACATCCACGATGCGAAGGCCAACGAGGTCCGTAGGTCTCCAACCTGGCTCAAGTGGAAGTTTGAGAGAGGGAGAGGGACCGGACTCGGGCACCACCGCTTCAACTGGGAGTACCAAGCCTGGGCCGGCCACAGAGGAGCTATGAGCCAGACTCTGCCGCGGTACAGCCGCAGCCTCGCGAGGACTTTGCACATCAACAGTGCGTCTGGTGGCGGAAATATGTATATCGACCGCCACCTGCTCCAGTCTTCCATGAAAGCGTCCGGACCCCCCTCCGGAGTACGAGTCCGGAGGGATAGGTACCGAGGCAACTTGCGCGTCTCCTTCGATGCGAACAAGTCGACCTCCGGAACACCCCAGGAAGCCGCGAGGTCATTGAATACAGTCTGTTTCATTGCCCATTCTACAAGAACGCACTGTCCTCTCGACAGGGCGTACGCCCAGAGGTTGGCAGTCCCGGGCAGGTAGGAGGCGTGCAGGGAGATGTTGTGTCGGTCCGCGAGGAAGAACAACTTCTCGGAGATCCCCAACAGAGTCAAAGACCTGGAGGACCCCTGCTTTTGGATACAGTGGACAGCTGTCTGATTGTCCATCCTGAAGGCCACCGACTGGCCCCGAAGGGCCAGCGCGTGGTCCCGCAGGAAGAACAAGGGAACCAACAGTTCGAGGGCATTGATGTGTAGGTGTGTGTGTCCCACCCATCTGCCGTGATGTTGATTGTCCCAGGTTGGATTGGTAACCCCACCCTACCTCGCTCGACGCATCTGTATCTACCCAGATCGTCGGCGGGGGGGGCGGTCCAGGGCACAGCCGCAGAGAGCGTGCCCCGAGCAACCCAGTGTCCTAAGTGTCTGTGAATGGTACGCGGGGTCGGCATGAGCCGATCCATAGGGGCCAACGGAAACACCTTGTTGCCCATGAGTATTAGGCGGCGCAGCCTGAGCCTCCCAAAGGGAATGGTCAGAGCAGCCCAATTCAGTGAACCCACTAACGAGTCCCAGATCCTCCTCGTGAGGGAGACCGAGTGCAACACGGCGAAGACCTTCCTGCGAAGTTTCACCGCGTTTGGCTGACTCTGGGTCACTGTAGCGTTGGTCAGATCCCATTCGAGACCTACCCACGTCACGACACGCGACGGGGTCAGGCGCGACTTGGGAATATTGATTTTGAACCCTAACTGTGTGATGTGTTGAACTACTGTGAGGGTGTCGCGGACGCACTGTTCTAGGGTGTCTGAAACTATCAACCAGTCGTCCAAGTAAAACAGGATCTGGAGGCCGCTCCTGAGGAGAGGATCCAGAGCCTGCTTTACCAGTTTCGAGAAGATCCGCGGCGCGATGTTGAGACCGAAGGGAAGTCTGTCGAACATGAACACACGATCAGAAGTCTGAACGGCCAAGAATCGCTGGAAACGAGGATGGATAGGAACGTGCCAATACGCATCCTTGAGGTCCAGCGACACTACCCACGACAGAGGTCGCAGGGCCAGTCGTACCTGGTGCACCGTCAGCATCCGAAACCGTGTGTTCACTATGTGCCCGTTGAGGGCCGACAGATCCACCACCGGTCGCATCGCGTCGCAGTCCTTCTTCGGTACCAGAAATACACGGGAGAGGAAAACCGGTTGACCGGCTTTCACCTCCTTGACGATTCCCTGCTCGTGCATGGATGTAATCACGTCGGCCACCTCCGAAGAGACAGGCCGGCTTCGTTGACAAGAGCTGAGTGGGGGTCTGGACTTCCATCTCCAGGTTAGACCCCTCCGTGCAATCTTCCGCCCCCACGTCCCTCGCGGCCACCGAGGGGCGCAAGGGCGAAAACAACCTGTGGGAGCCCCCGAGATGAGGTGAGCGACCCTTTCTGCGAGGCGAGAAGGAGAACAAGGAGGAAACCGACCTGGAGAACCTACACATTTTTTGACGTGGAGGGTCCCCCGGTACGGTCCCTGCAGTCATAAGAGCCACGTTGACCTCCTCTACCCCCCCCCCCCCCCCCACCTTGCCGAAAAGGGCGGGTCACCCCATCCCCTGTCCGTCGCGCGTCTGACCCCGTCGAAGTGCAGCCGGAAGTGGAAGGCTGGCCAGCCCCTTCTCGGCGGGGATGAAAGGGAGCAGGAGCAAAAGTGCGAGGCGGAACCGACGCTCTGGCCGGCAACTTCCCTTTCCTGTGCCCTTTCTTGGCGGCAGCACTGGCGGCAGCACCCCGAAGAGGACCGGCAGAAGGACGGGACTGCGAAGACCCTGGTCGCGACACAGCGCGTCTATGCGTGTCGTAAGCAGGGTCCGCTGACAGAGAAGCGTAGCGTTCCCAAGCATCCTGCGCAAAAAGCCCCGATGTATAGAGCTCAGAGTACAACAAACCCTGACGAATATCCAAGGGGGCTTTCCGGCAGAACGAGGACCTTACCGTCTGGCGTTGTCGAGTCGCCTCGCACAAAACCGCCTTCAGCTCGGGAACCAAAGACACCGCGAGCTGAAGGTGAATCCGCTGAACGTGGTCCAAACCCTCGCGAAGATCGCCAGGTGCAGTCGCCTCGATAAGCCTCAGGTGGTGAACAGACGTCTGGAGGGAACCTAAAAGACAAGACAATAAGTTCGCCACCCTCTGCCGCAAGGTAAAATCCCTGTCGACAGAGGACTTATCTGGGTGGGAGAAGAACGGGTTAGCAATAGCACAAATTTCAAGTTTGGGCGCGTTGATCCAGGACCAGAACTTGCCATCCAATCCGCCGACAGATACAAGAGGAGGCAAAAGCAGTGACGACTTCGGGGGAGGGACTGAAACAGATCTGTCGACGGAACGGTTGGCGAATTCTAAGGCCTCAGCAAACCAGTCCTCCAATGGGAGAGGATTATCGAGCACGACGGCTAAGCCAGGCTTACCGTCGTCGCACAAACCCGTCCCATAGGAGGACAGTCCCGTCAACACAGCCAGGGACTGAACATCCTGAAGGATGTCCTAGCGGCTGAAGTCTGACCAGAGCTTAGTCCGAGGAGCAGACGGGGGCTTGGGCTTCACCGAAAAGTACTGAAGGTCAGTCCTCGTCGGGTAAGCCCGCACCTCCACGTCGGCCACCTGACCATCCACCCTGATCGCCCTGAACTGCATCTTATCATTAATTTGCACCGACCAGTCCGAAGGTAGGGCCCTCTCACCTGACGGGAAGTCGGTAGCACGCTCCGGGTGGGAGGCCTGCACCCCCTTCCAAACAGCCAAGGAGCCATAGAGGAGCGGCATAGTCCGCGATGGGACCTTGGCCTTCTGGATGGGGGGCAAGCGCGGACCCTGCCCTAGCAGACGGAGAACCCCCGCATGGGAGACAGCAGGGGCAACCACCTGAGCCAGGGCAGGAGCAGTACTAGCCGACGACCGGGCAGGCGGAGAAGCAGGGCGAGAAGGAATGTGGTCCACCGCAGAAGGGAGGGGGACCAAAGCAGGGGTAGGTTGGGTGAGGCGCTGAGGTTGTGTTACCGCCAAGAAGCGCGATAAGAGGGAATCTTGCATCGCCTCCAAGCGCGCGTCGAAGTGTGACACAACCCACCCCTGCATAGCCGAAAATCGATCCGAGAGAGGCGACCCCCCCGAAGATAGTTCGGCCCGCAGGGGCGAGCGTGAGTGAGAGCGAGACCCACGACACGAAACAGCAGCGTCGCGGCCCAAAGAAGGCGAGCGACGACGGCCGTGGCGCCCCTGAGGGTCTCGTCCCCGATCACTAACGCCCGAGGGGGAAACATCACCATCCCCCTCTTCCAGCGACACGTCAGCTCCCGAGAAAGGGGACCCCGAAACCTCGCTATACTCCACCGAGTCAAGCGGCGGGGTACCCCCTTGGGGAGCCGGTAAGTGAAGATCAGGGATAGAAGAATGAAGAGGAGCATGATGACGGGAGTGGGAAGGCTGGCCGGGTGAAAGGAGGTCAGAAGGAGCCGCGGGGGGAAACAGAGCAAGGATCCCCGGGGCTGAGAGAACAGGGCGGCCCGACACCGAGGCGGAGGAGGGAGGGACCTCCACCTTGGAACGAGACCGTGAAGGAAGAAGAGGCACCGAAGTAGGAGGAGAAGCAACTACATCCTGGCGGACCCCCCTGGACAGAGTAGGAGGAGGGAGCAGAGGGCCAGCTACAGCATGAACATCCGCGCGCGTAGAGGACAAATGAAGAGGAAGTCTTTTGTGCAGGGGAAGCGGGCGGAAGGTAGTAGAGCCCCTATCCGGAGAGGCCAGGGGAGGGCGTACAGGGGCAGAGACGCTAACCCCGGCCTCAGGGCGATAACCATGACGAGGGCGACGGGCGGAGTCAAGGCGATCAGGAGGACGATGAGGGGCAGTAGAGGACGGGCGATGAGGCGAGCGAGAGCGTGGACGGAGCTGGGGATCCTCCCGACGATGTGACGACCGACCACGGGACTCAGGGAGGAGGGCCAGGTAAACGGCCTCCAGACGGGTCAGGGATGCCCAGGGCGACGCGGATCCGGTCGTCAACAAAGGCCGGGGAACGGTGGCCCACAGTCCTAATGTGGTGGGAGACCATCGCCCACACAGACTGAAGGGAGGCAGAGGCCACCGCCGCGTCAGAGGAACCAGGGTGATGGTCCACCACATCCACCAGGTCCATACACGGGCCACACAGAGCAGGGAGGTAGGCCGTAGAGGACACACATTGAGAGTGGCGTAAGCAGGACCTGTGGCATTCCAAGCACGGGGAGCCACAGCCCTGGCGAAAGCAAGGCATATCACCTGCAATGGAAGAACACACACCATAAGCAGCACGTCGACGGAGTAAGTGAAGATAATGTCCAATAAAAACCAGGGAATGAGCATGGGTAAACAGGAACACACATGCAAACCGGAATTCGTACTCACTCTAAACCGGGAGCACCGAGGGAGGTGAGGAGGGCGGGCGAGGTGGAAGAGCACAAGCAGAACCTGCAAAGATGGAGAAAGTGTTAACCACCACTCAACACCTTACATGCAGGGTCCATAACACCAGTAAAGTGCATACACCAATATAGTATCAGGCAACAATATGACATAAAAAAGGTCAACAGTGAAAGCCAACTATAACCGCAAATTTGCGGGCCAATGGAGGCATAACCGTACCGACACAACCCTCCCGCATCTCCGCGGGACCCCCCAGCGATCTCCGCAAATTTGCGGGGAACCGAAACGTCCCAGAGGACCGAATCGAGCACTCCGCAAATTTGCGGGACCGGCCGAGATGGTCCGGCGCCGAAAAAGCGAGAGGAGCGTCTAGGGAAAACCAAAAAAGGCCCATAAAAAAGCGTCATCTCCTTATGAACTCCAAGCGACGATGGCCATCAAGCTGAGCAGTGTCTTCCTTGATAATATCCTGACTCAACCGGTCAAGGGAGAGGCAAGGAAGACACACCAGGGGAGAGGAGGCACATCCCCCAGGAACCACCCAACCCACAGAGATAGAGCAAAGCCCATGAGGAGAAGTGGCAGGGAGTGTGGTTTGTCACAAACAGGGGCCCCCGTGGGGTACCCCTGGATTGGGCAAAAGGTTATGAAAGGATGGAGGTGAAAACAGGAAGGGAAAACAAAAACCAGTAAATGAAACTGGCGAGAAAAAGGGTGGCCTAGCCGTGAGGAGAGAATGTGTCAGGGGCGAAAAACCCTGTGGTGTGAGGGAGGGGCCCCCGTGGGGTACCCCTGGATATCACGAACCACCAAGCGCCCAGGCCCTTGAGACACGGTGAAGGCTCGAAAGGGGGGACTCGGGAATAACGCTAATAATGCGGCCGACACAAACCCTACAAACAGCACCGCCACCACGAAATCTCAGATTGTTTACCAACTGTACACCTAGGCTATGAAAAAATGAAAACTCATAGGGGCATAGCAAGTCCGGAATGAGAAACAAGCTAGGCTAAAATAAGCTAAAAGCTAAACTATGCCCAGACTAACAGGAAAAAAGAATATGAAAAGAGAAAGAAATGAAAAACATAGACGAGGAACGCCAGGCGCCCCCGTACCTTCGGTAGCTATTTCCACACGCGTCTCCATTAAACACACTGAGGAGCCCATTTACGTGTGCCCTAGATCACGTAACATCTGTCTAACAAAAAGAAGGCCAGAAAAGCCGAAACGAACCTAAAACCGGGTGAATTGAAGGAGCACAACAAAAGCGGACTCAACAATGGCGACGCGTGAAAAAATTATGACAAGAGAGGGTCGCTCATGCGCACGTTCGACAGGGATCTGCGCATGACGGAACACGGGATGGGCCTTGAGCGGTAACTAAGGTAAACCCCTCTTTCTTCTCTTCGATGCTTTTTTCACCTTCGGTGGTAGTTTTGGTTAATGTACAACGTCTCCTAGAGCAAGATAAGGAGTAGACTCTAGACGTTTTCTTTTTAACCGCGGTTGGAATGACGACATAGCAGTCAAAATAGACAAGTCGTCATTGCAATTAGGTTAATAGCCTTGACGTTGGATTTGCCAAGACTACTAACAAATACAATGTTTATAAAATTGGAATAAGGAAGCAGTGCGTTACTTCAAAGAAGATCTGCTTATAGGTGACTGGATTTGCACTCTGCGATCCATCTAAATGTTTGTTTGGGGACATATTCTTATTCCCTTTCAAACAGGTACAGACCTATAATTCTTTGGATTATATACTGGCCTTAAAACTATTTGTACATTCTATAATTGTTTGTACATATTGTTTATACTATATAGTTGTACTAAGATAGATATCTTCACAAATAAAATAAAATCTTTTGAGCTGTAGAACAAGCTCGACTATTAAGTATCACAGCTCGTGAACTCATCACAATATCCGGCGGAGGGTTCTAGGGGTCTTTGAGCTATCTAGCACCCCCCCTCCCCGCCTTTTTGACCATTTAAGATTAACAATTAATTAGTAATAGCACATGGACTACTAGACCCGTTGCCTTAACGCCACACAGGTTAGTTTTGGTTTATCCAGGGTCACCGACAGGTATCGCGTCAAGAAAGTATTGTTGGACGTGGGCCACAGCTTTGTGTTAGCTATGTCGTCCACTGAATAATTTTGCATGAATCTAAGAGAAACCGCCCACTTTCTTATATCATGAGCTCTGCCCACTACGCCGGGATTACTTTCCCTGATTACATCTACGAGTAAAGAAGCTAATTTCCGTCTCGTGATGCGATTCCCTGTTCGGTTGACCCATAGGAAGCTTGGTTGTTGAGGTTGTGACACCCTCATAAACTTAAGTAAAGCTTGTACTGGGCATAAAAGATGATGCGTGTGTCCTCTTTTCAGCGTCGGGACAGTAAATACTGAGAATACATGATCACAATGTTCATTCTTTGCAATGAACGTGGGAGACTGAGCGATTTGTACATGTTCGTTCAGTCTCCCGAACCTGAGGCAGTTAGGTTCGTTGCTCATCGCCGCCAGCTCAGATACTGTTTCCTGTCGCTAAAGCCATCAGGAACACAGCCTTCTCTGATACTGAATCAAAATCCGGTGCATGGTTATATTTGTGTGAGTGAAGCAACGACAAGGCTTTGTCTAGCGACCAGGTAGGCATGAGCTGGCGTGGTGGTTGGCGTAGCTTGAAACATGCCGTCATGAAGCCTTTTTCTTCTGCCTGCGGTATGGATAGACCAGTGAGGTTAAAAAAGGGGGTTCTAATGGCTGACAAGTGATTCTTTAGTGTCACTACTGAGAAGCGTTTATGTTCAAACAAATAATCTAGGTATTTAAAAATGAGAGCCACTGAGGCATCTGTTTGTGCTGTCTCCACTATCCAGGTTGTGAATGTTTTCCAATGTGATTGGTACTGTCTCCTGGTGGACATAGTATACTGATTAAGAAATTTGCTTGTAACAAACACTCTCTCCATACTGGGTTAGCCATTTGGCATTTTGAATGTCCATAAGGCAAAAGTCAGGGAGGTCTTTAGGTTGCAAATTGTCTCCAAGTGGAAGGACGAGACCGGGAGTAGTACCGGGTTCTCGCACCATGTTTTCAACTGGTGATACCACAACTGAGCCGGCCATAGTGGCGCGATCATCGAGACTAGGCCTCGTTAACCCCGTAGTTTGTGAACTACCTGACACATGAGTGAAGCGTCTGGAGGAGGAAAAAGATAGATGGAATTCCACTTGTTCCAGTCCTCTGATAATGCGTTGGGACCCCCCGCCGAGGTTATTTCCCGGCGGGTTAGGTAGAGAGGAAGTCTGTGGTTCCCTTCTGATGCAAATAGATCCACTTGTGGACGGTATGGCTCTGCAATTATCTTGTTGAAGATGTTTTGTTTGATTGCCCATTCTACCGAGGTGCTCTGTCTCTGGGACAGAGCGTCTGCCCAGACGTTCGCTACGCCCGGGAGATAAGATGCATGTAGATGAATGCTCAGCGATTCGGCTAGAGCAAAAATCTGTTCTGACAATTCCAGCAACCTCCGAGACCTTGTTGACTCTTGCTTTTGAATGCAGTGTACCGCATTCAAGTTGTCCATTCGAAACGCAATTGACTTCCGTTGTAACGAAGAGCCGTGAATTTGAAGGAAAAATAGTGGGACTAGGAGTTCTTGTTGGTTTATATGAAAGTTCATGTCTGGGGACCAAAGACCTTGGCCTTGGTGGCCTAGGCTTGACTGATATCCCCAGCCTATTGTCCCTGAAGCATCTGTGTCTACCCATACCGTAGGCGGAGGAGAAACCCACGTCATTATCGAGTGCAATATTTCCTTCTTCGCCCAAACCGACAGTAATTTGTGAATTAATGGAGGAATGGTCCATAATTTTCCCGCCGGCAAAAGCGGGAAGAATTTGTTGCCTTCCATGATTAACTTCTTTACTTTCAGCCGGCCCAATTTCACAGTTAATTGGATCCAATTGAGAGAACCGACCAGGGACTCCCATGTTGTTCTCGTCGTATTCAGACTGTGGAGAAAACGAAACTGTTTCCTGCGAAATCTGTTGCGATTGTCCACACTCTGAGTGAGAGTCATATTGGCCGTGTCCCAGACCAGCCCTATCCATTGGATTTCCTGTGTGGGTACAAGGAGAGACTTTGCCAAGTTGACCTTGAACCCTAGGGTCTGTACATGATTTATGACTTTGTTTACATGAATCTGACATAAACTCTCTGACTCTGTCACTATCAGCCAGTCTTCTAGATACCACATCACCTTGATCCCTTGAGATAATAAAGGTATAAGGGCTTGCCGGACTAATTTTGTAAAAATTCTCGGTGCCAGGTTCAACACGAAGGGTAATCTCTGAAAGACGTAAGACTCTTGCCTGATCCTCAAGGCGAGAAATTTTTGGAACCTTTTGTTTATGGGGACATGCCAATAGGCATCTTTCAGGTCTAGGGAGCACATCCAACCTTGCGGCGGAAGTGTGAGCCTGATTTGATTCACTGTAAGCATCCTGAAGGGTGAATTGTGAATATGAGTGTTCAGATACGAGAGATCTACTACTGGTCGCATCTGCACACTGTCCCTCTTTGGCACTAGAAAAAGTCTGGAGGTGAAAACATGGCGAGTTGGATTTACCGGAACAATGACATGCTTGGTGATCATTTCTTGGACAAGTGACTCCACCTCTAAAGAAACATGATTGAACTCTTGAGTTTGACGTAAACGAGGTCGCCGGAGCCACCGCCAAGTGATGCCCTTGCTTACCACTGTCCGGGCCCACGTTCGTTGGGGCCAGGCCTTGCGGCATGCCTGGAACGACCCAGTTTCTGTACTGGGTCTGTTCGCCGGTACTACTCTCGAATCCAACTCGCCCGCGATAGGCCCCGGGAGAGAGAGAGTGTGACTGACTATTTTTTTGGTGGTGGTGTAGTGGGATGAGACGGCTGGCTAGTTTTAGCAGACGTCGATCCCTGATGCGGCTTGTTGTGAGACTTACCTTTGTTATCCCACTTGCCTGACTGTTTACCCTGCCTGTGTTTGTGCTGAGTACCTCCCTGCTGTTGGGGAGCTCTAGGGTCCCGAAAGGACTGTTTAGCACTAGGAGCTTGAGGCTTATTACCGCCTTTTGGTTTAGAGTATGGTTTCTTAAACGACTCCTTCCTAGGCTGGGAGGTACTCTGCCTTAGAACGTCTACCATATTGAATACTGCACTCCATGTATCCATATTAAGTAGTGAGGCAGATAATACCAGGGAAAGTGTTGCCCGGCGACCTACTGTAAGTCTTCCGGCAACTTCTTTACCAAGTACAGTCAGGACCCCCAATACACGATTCCACAATGCGCGAAAACCCTAATACACGAGGTACCCCTCGAAAATAACATTAATTAATTAAACATTAATTACGCGAGGTGGTACCACAATACACGAATCGAGGGCTAAGAAAGGGCCAAATCCGCTATTCCCGCTTGATACGCGAGCACGTCTACGTTTCGCTAGGCCCAGGCGTAGCTCCGAAAAGAGAAGAAGACGGGCATACGCCTGCCTTCCCTCCCGCTTACCCTCCCTCCCTCCCTCCCACAGTCCCGCTCAAGCGCTCATAGCCGTGCAGAGTGACCAAACGTTTGTAGTGCCTGCCACTTTTTTCGCCATGCCACGCCAATATAAGAAGATAACACACAAAATGAAGGTGGAAGTGTTGGACCGCAAGAAAAAAGGAGAAGGAAACTGTGCAATAGGCGTGTCAGAGTAAACTGTTCGTACGATTTGGTCAGGGAGGGAGAAGTTGGAGAAAATCGTGAAGTCCTACGGTCCTAGTCCTAGTCCTAGCCTATCTACTACTAATTTTAAGGTAAGGTTTCATATTTGTATTCATTGTTGTTCTTATATATAAGATATAGACTGTACTGTAGAGCCAAAAATGTCGAAAATAGGGCCAAAAATGTCAAAAATAGGCCATAATTGAGAGATGTCACCCAATCTAATTATTCCCATTTAAAGTTAGTTCCACAATACACAAATTTACAATACGCGATGCCTCCTGTCACGCCTATTCTCGCGAATTGGGGGTCCTGACTGTATACTCTTAAGTCCTGGCGTGCTCTGACCGCCTCCATGATAGCTATTCTTATATCACCTAAGGACTGAATGGAGTTTTGTAACAGAAGCCTCCGTGATAGTTCCGTGGCCTTCCGCACATTCTGATCCGAGATGGTTGTAATGGTTCTCGTGAGTGACTGGGCAACTTGGCAACTTACTAGATATTGAGAAAATAGTGTAAGTGCTTTACTGCATAACTTGAAATCTCTGTCCAAGTGGGCCGGAGGGGGAGTACAAAAGGGGTCGTTCAATTCGTAAAGTACGAGTTTGGGGGCCGCTAAGAAGTCAAACAAAGCCGGCGAAACCCCTCCGGCCTTATTAACTGATAGTGAGGCCCATAAGTGGTTCTCTTGGGGGATCTGATGGGAAGATTTCGAGGTAACGGTGGCTGCGAATTGTTGCGCCTTAATTTCCCAGTCGACCCACGGACCCGTACCTACCTGCCCCACCTGCAGGACTGGACTGTGGCCTAGATCGAGCGCCGGAATTGTATCCAATTCCGGTGTCGGTGCAATGAGAGACTTTATGTCGTTCATGCCGTCCGATCGTGCCCAGTCTGCAAAAAGTCGTGCAGCTGAGGCAGGAGGTAAATAAAGCCGGTGATGCAGAGTATACTGTACGAAGAAATCAGCACTGTATACATTGGGCTTAATAGTAACATCCAATAATTTTCCCTCTACATCTTTGGCTCTGAGTTTCTTACTCCTACTTACTTCAATGGTCCAATCACTAGGAACCGGAAACTCCCCGACACGGTCTGCTGTGCCATATGTGGTTTCTGTGCTATTGCCGGAATCCATGAGCAGTCTGGCCCGTACAGGAGGGGCATATGGCCGCTCCTCTGTGGTTGTTTATCAAGAGGGGGAGGAGTAACATCCGTGATTACACAGACTTTAGAGGTAGTCAAGGAGGCAGGCACTGTCGTGCTACATGCCGTGGCTGATGCCGGATTTACGTTAAGTAGAGGAACGGAAGCTTGGGGAGGTTTAATGCCGGTAGGTTCTAAAGGTCTTACCGTAGAGTCAATCGGGGGAGCTACCGGGGTACTGGTGGGAGGACCTGAGGTAGTAGGAACATATTGTTGCATAATTTTATGTAAAATGTCATTAAGTTCATCTGTAGTCACACATTTACTGTGGGACCCCCTAGAGGATTGAGAGCTCCCTTCGGATTCCTCCTCATTGTTCACTTGTTGAGCCGAGGACAGATCAACGTCCTCTGGCTCTCCGGGTATGTCTATCACTTCCGGCGTTTGTTGCCGGTTTTCAGGTACCTGGTTATCCGGTGACCAAAGTAGATCTGGGACAGACGAGGGGAGTGTGTCTAAGTTAGTATTCTCCTCCGTCATGGCCTGGTTATCACTTGAGGGATTTAGCTGTAAGGGAGATTGTCTCCAGACTCCCCGGTCCTGTCCTGCAGGTGGTTGGGAGTCCGGTATTACCTGAGAGTCATCATAAATTTGACGTGAGCAGGTCTGAGAGCTCCCATAGTTCTCGGCCAATACCCTATTCGACACAATCGGTGGAGCTCTAGTATACTGTGAGTCTACATGCTACATAATTTAGTTTAGGTATAGCAAAAATAAAGTCATGTGGCTCACTCAAGGACTGACTGTTCACATCCCTAGTACCCGACTCAATCCCCTCCGCCCCGACCTCCGAGCTTTGTAATGTGGAGGTAGAGGCGGAGGGAAGTGGCCGCGAACCCGGCGTAGACCCGGCGTGGCCCGTACAGGAGGGGCATATGGCCGCTCCTCTGTGGTTGTTTATCAAGAGGGGGAGGAGTAACATCCGTGATTACACAGACTTTAGAGGTAGTCAAGGAGGCAGGCACTGTCGTGCTACATGCCGTGGCTGATGCCGCATTTACGTTAAGTAGAGGAACGGAAGCTTGGGGAGGTTTAATGCCGGTAGGTTCTAAAGGTCTTACCGTAGAGTCAATCGGGGGAGCTACCGGGGTACTGGTGGGAGGACCTGAGGTAGTAGGAACATATTGTTGCATAATTTTATGTAAAATGTCATTAAGTTCATCTGTAGTCACACATTTACTGTGGGACCCCCTAGAGGATTGAGAGCTCCCTTCGGATTCCTTCTCATTGTTCACTTGTTGAGCCGAGGACAGATCAACGTCCTCTGGCTCTCCGGGTATGTCTATCACTTCCGGCGTTTGTTGCCGGTTTTCAGGTACCTGGTTATCCGGTGACCAAAGTAGATCTGGGACAGACGAGGGGAGTGTGTCTAAGTTAGTATTCTCCTCCGTCATGGCCTGGTTATCACTTGAGGGATTTAGCTGTAAGGGAGATTGTCTCCAGACTCCCCGGTCCTGTCCTGCAGGTGGTTGGGAGTCCGGTATTACCTGAGAGTCATCATAAATTTGACGTGAGCAGGTCTGAGAGCTCCCATAGTTCTCGGCCAATACCCTATTCGACACAATCGGTGGAGCTCTAGTATACTGTGAGTCTACATGCTACATAATTTAGTTTAGGTATAGCAAAAATAAAGTCATGTGGCTCACTCAAGGACTGACTGTTCACATCCCTAGTACCCGACTCAATCCCCTCCGCCCCGACCTCCGAGCTTTGTAATGTGGAGGTAGAGGCGGAGGGAAGTGGCCGCGACCCCGGCGTAGGCTGGTGGCGCGGCTTCGTGACATCCGTGCGGGCAGTTTTATGTCCTGAACTAGATTGCTTTGTCGAAGAATCCAAATCCTCCCTCCGTCGTTTAGTCGACCTAGATGATTCAACTGATGAATGACGGGATTGTCTATGGGGGGGGACCGTGATCTCAACCGAGACTTAGTACTCGGGAAGGAGACCGTCTTCTCTTCGACCAGTCAGGGGGGGTCTCCTCCGCACTTTCACTGTCACTACTATCACTACTCAGCAGTGCTTTGGATAAGACTTTAGTTTTCGATTTTAGTTTTGTTGACTTGGCCGGAGTTTATTTTACTAAAGTAGATTTAATTACTAGATGATCCCACAGGGCCTCATTGTCACAGTGTAATGCCTTATGGGCCACATCCTTTGCGTACCCATTAAACAAGTTCTTAATCTCTTTTAAAGCTGCAAGGCATGAAAGGTCTCTCTTGTGGAAGAGCGCCGCTCTCAGTTCTGAGCACACGGCGCATCTCTTCGACACCCATAATCCCCGTGAACGATCGAGGCACTTAACGCATTTTATACATAACTTATGTGCAAAAACTGGTAAGAGAGAACAGGTAGGAGTAGCGCATGTCAAACCGAGGCATGATGGAGTTAGGACCCCCCCCCCCCCCTTGCCGTAATCGGCTCACCTAACTGCCTCCGGTACTGCTACTGAAGTGTTGTGATCTGGAAATAAAAATTTCCAGGAATCATTGCTCATAAGGATAACCTGAGAGGTGTTAACACATCCTACCTCAAGTCCGCCGGAAAATTAGCTATAGCCACTGCTACTCTAACCTTCCGCTGGACTTGACTAAGAGAAGCTTTTAGGCTTCTCTGATTCTTTGAACTGCTTACCTGTGACAAAGGTGTCACTGGCCCTTGAAGACCTTAAGCGTTTTACTATCAATGACTATTTGGACTAGAGAGATAGTAAATGATCACGCATTCTTGTAATTCTTGACTATTTAGTCAGTGTTTACCTTTGAACTGTGCGCCGGGCATACTAAGTTGCCGCGTGAGGCTATCGGTCGGGGCGAGTTCACTCGGCGGGCCGAGTTATTCCCTGAGGAAATCGCATTTCCGCCGGGAAGTTCGTGGTTTAGCATACCACGCCGGGACATTTGGTAAGTTCCTTACTCGTCCGCTGGACGAGAAACAGGCAGCTGGCTTTGAAAGCCGCCGGAAAAACGAACCAAAATTTTCAAGAGGTGCTGACTTATCTGTGAAAGTCAGACACCCCCAAAAAACCCACACCAACAGGACGTCTCCTGATTCCCTCTAAACATGTAAAATCTCACATGCAAACTCAGGGAAACACATTAGGCTATGACATATACAGTATGGAATAATATTATTCATCAAATAATGCCTTACCCGGAGACCCCTACTGAGGCTGGCCACGAGGCTTGTAGAAACAGCAAAAATGGCAGCTCTCCAACCTCCTGAAGACCCAGCAGCAGGAGCACTTGGTGACGAGGCCCACGAGAGCGGCCCACGCGCAGACCCGGACTCTGGAAGGTTCCACACCACGTGTGGCAACCCTTAAACCAGAGCGTCTGCTAAAAACAATAATGCAACTGCCTCATAGAGACGGCCTGAGGCATAATCCTGCGTTGAAGTAGCCTCCTAACTACTGTAATTAGTTAAGCAATAGCTAAGGTGCATAATGACAATAACATAAAAATACATGATGCGCAGATCCTGGTGGACTCGAAGCGCCTGTACAAAGTACCCTATTTTAACACTTCCTGCGGGCGTACCAATGGGGTAGCCTGTGCTAGCTAATCTAAAACTTTGTTCAATACAACTCAGATATATACAAATGAGTAAGGACTCACTAGAAGGGAGCAAACGAAAAATGAAGCGGAGCACACTGGCACCCAACCTCTCGGTACGACCGCGGGAAGAGGAAGAAAGTATGGCAGCTCAGGGAGCAGCGGCAAGGAACCCCACACAAGAAATCCACGAGATGGAAAGCTATAGTATAACAATTATTAAGTATATTTTTCTTTTTTATATTTTACGAAGGTTTTTTCGTAGCGAGTACCCAATCATAAGAAGATTCCATAAGAGAATAAGCGTTACCCTTATGAAGCGTACTCCGTTCTCCCCGCGGCGGTAGATTCAAACTGGCTACCGCGGGCGCTTGAATGGAGGCTATTATATTAATAGGCATATCGTCAATGATGGATACATACATATACGGTAGGGTCCCAAATAACGCAAGAATTCTGTAGATGCGCGAGCTCGCACTAATCGAAATCGCACTGTTGGATATTGTAACATATGGGAAAAGCAGCTAATTCGGTGGGTGGCTGAGCCTGAGTTTATAGGTTGACTTTTTAAAGCTAACAAATACCCACATTAAATAATACTCGGGCAGAATCATTCATACCATAACATAGAATAATCCATGTAAATAGGGTTGCAGTGTAGCCTACAGAGTAGAATGATAATTTGAAGCATATAAAGAATCAAACGGACAAAGGAATTGGGACATTTCCTCCTATAAATGGCGTTGTCGCCATGTCTCCTGCTGAACAATTCACTTTCTCATTCAGAAAGTTAAGTCTATCTCATAAATTTTGGTTTCATCAAACAGTTGATCATTCTTTAGCTTATATTTCTCATTTGCCCATTAATTGCTCTTTCCATTCACATATGCATAGCCTACGTGAGTTGCAGTTGGGATGTGTGTACATGCTTAGATTGATATGCATGATTCGAAGTTGCATAATAAATCGTAGGCAGTGTCCACCATCCTTTAAC
Organism: Paralithodes platypus; assembly: GCA_032716605.1. NCBI lineage: Eukaryota > Metazoa > Arthropoda > Malacostraca > Decapoda > Lithodidae > Paralithodes > Paralithodes platypus. The sequence continues at coordinate 25,341,625 of CM064520.1, read as the reverse complement.
TGTCTTCGTGATGCGATGCATAAGGTGTTGATTTTCGGTGTGAGCGTCCTGGGTTCGAATCCACGGACTGCCACATGTGTTTGTAAATTTCATTAATTGATTTTAGGAGTATAGTTGGTTGTTGGAAGGAACATAATAATTGATAATTTTGGGTGGAATTTTTTTTTTTTTTTTTTAAAGTCCATCACATCGGAAATTATTCACAAATTAAATACTGTACAAACCAAAACAAAATTATTTCTGTTCATTAACCCTCCTGGCCCGGGCAGGCTCTCAAAATGACAGTGTGGGCTACCCGGGCGATCTGGCCGAAAAACGTCTAGGCCTAGGCTACCGTATTTTTGTTTAGTTTAACTGCTAGAAATTTCCCACGCATCTATAAATGTAGTGCGGTTTCCAATCTGTAGACTGGCGTTGAGTAGAGCTCTCTATGTCAACTGGTTCAGTTGTGATGACGATTTCAGTGGAGAGCACTTGCAGGCGATGTTAGCAATATGACGATCTTTTCACTACTGAAACAACGACATACAGACATACAATAACAAACGAGTCTTCTCTTTCTTGTTTTCGGAGGTGCGGTGACGTAACGATCGGCTTTGTTTACATGCGTCGGACGCACGGCGTTCAGACCAAGCTGAATAGGCTTTCAAGCTTACAGATTTTAAAATGACATCCGGGCACCGGCCCTTAATTCGTGGTGGCATTTTAAAATGACAACCGGGCCAGGAGGGTTAAGGTGTACTGTATATATATATATATATATATATATATATATATATATATATATATACAGTATATATATATATATATATATACAGTATAGTAAACTCTTTTATCAAAAATTCATATATCCAAAAAATTCAATTAACCAAAGTTTTTGCTATCCATATTTTTCACTAGTTTTCACATATTTAAGCCTCTCTGGGTGCTTAATTGCATCAATTCAACCCCTCTGATGTAGACATCCCTTGAATTAGATGATAATTTGAAGTTAAAACAGCCTAGAAATGGTTTTAAATGCATTGAAAATAGTATATTTGGCTATTTGTACACATATTTAGCTCTACTGTATATAGAGGGACTCGTTTATCCAAAAAAATTGCTTATCCAAAATTTCAAGTCATGATTTTTGGATAAAAGGGAGTCTACTATATATATATACTGTATATATATATATATATATATATATATATATATATATATATACTGTATATATATATATATATATATATATATATATATATATATATATAATTTACAGTAAAAGTCCGTTAATCCGACGACCGATGATTCGAATCTCCCAATAGTTCGAATTTTTCAATTTGAGGTCAAATCCGAATTCACCCGATGGTCCGAATTTCAAGAAGTCCCAAAGTCCCCTTTTTGAGGCATTAGGCCACTCAAATGACACATAATGGAGCACACACATATCATATGTTCATGAATTCACTTTAAAAGTTTACCATTGTCATTGTAGCCTATTATCTACTTCAAAACATTCAGATTAATGGTCAAAGGAAGCTACTGATATAATCGTAAACACCTTCGTCTTCTTCTTCTTCCACATCGTCTGCTAGAGAGTTTGTTTTGCTCTTGAACGCATCCTTGGGACGCTCCGATGCGCTACTGGCTTGCACCGCATTTTCTGCAAGCGCATTCAGTCTTGAGCTTGAAAACGCACCTTTGGACGTATTAGTCTTGAGCTTGAAAACGCACCTTTGGATGTTCCGATACGCTACTATTTATAGTTCAGTGATCGGAGCATCCCAAGGGTGCTTTCAAGACAACAAGACAAGGGTGCTTTCAATACAATATAATATAACAGAGCACGTCACAAAAGGAAAATCACAAAAGGAAAATTACAAGAACCTCTCAGGGAAGTGCCGTTGTTAAGGCATTACTTCCCGAACCACATCTGATCTTCAAGAGCAAGACAAACTCGCTAGTAGACGGAAGAAGAAGAAGACGTTTATATCAGCAGATTCCTTTGACCATTAATCTGAATGTTTTGAAGTAGTTAATAGGCTACAATGACAATGGTAAACTTTTGAAGTGATTTCATGAACATATGATATGTGTGTGTGCACCATTGTGTCATTTGGGTGGCCTAATGTCTCAATGTTTTCGTCATACACAGGTTCATAGGGGTAAAGTCCGATAATCCGAAAAATCCACTAATCCGAACGAGAGCCGGTCCGCTGCCCTTCGGATTAACGGAAGTTTACTGTATATATATATATATAGAATAACAAATGTTGAGCTGAGGAGACGTTTAGGTATAAAGAGTATTAGCGAGGTGATGCGTACAAGTAGACTGGGATGGTATGGACATGTGGAGAAAATGGATGAACAAAATTGGGTGAAAAAATGCAGGTCTGTGATTGTGAGGGAGCTGCACCAAGGGGTGGACCGAGGAAGACCTGGGATCGGACTATACGCGCCGATCTCAAATCCAAGAACTTGACAAGTGAAGCAGCCCTTAACAGGGTTGCCTGGAACGCCGCCATTAGGACAAGAGACTGAAACTGCACTTAAGTGTGGAACACTCAAGTCTTAAAACTTTATGTATGTATGTATTATGTATTGTATGTACTGTATGCATATACTGTACTCATTACTCGGGCACATACCCCATAGCTGGGGGTGATCGACTCTAGACAGAAGGTCCAAGACCACTTTCATCTTCCCACGCCCCTTTCTCTGTCTCGTCTAGTAGGTGAATTTTACAAGGGGAGGAGGATTCGTAGCCCCCTGCCCCAGATGGAAAAGTAAAACTGTCAAAGAGACACAAAAATAGCTAAGGTTGGGTAGAAAATGCCAAACCTCACTCATATATATATATATATATATATATTATACAGTACATGCATATATACATTTAGCCTAATTCTCGCGGTGCCCGTCACCTGACGGAAGGGTTTTTCGGCTATTATGTGGCCTGGGATCCAGGCCAGCTGTTACAGGCACCAGGGGAGGTCTTTGTCCGGAGTCGACGGACTCCGGGGACATACTGAGGTGTGAGAGATTTTCTTCACATATCTGCAGCGTCACACATAGCGAAAACAGCTAAAAATTGCTCATATTTAGCGATTTTGACTTTTGTTTGCAAGATCGTTGCAAGACAACCAGACGTCATACAAAGATGATTCAGGTTTCATTTGAAAGCTCTTTTACCGCACTTTCACGGATATATAATTGTACAGTCATGCTCTCGGTAACGGGAATCTACCGTATTTTTCGGCTTACAGGACGCGATATTTTATAGGACGCACCCTAAATTATACAGGTAGAAATTTGGAAAAAAGTATAAAGCCATAAAATCAACCTCGTAATTATGAAGAGCCATTTGCATGCTTTGTTTACATTTTGGCGCCCCTGTTCAGTCAAACAATACGGTACACGTCTGTTTTGGTACGCAACACTGTACAGTAGCTTACTATTTTGGATACTACCAAAGTATTCATAGTTCGTAATATTTTATGGGATAAATAAAAAACAATATCAAAGTGTGTTTTATTTATTACAATAATATAGCCGAACAGTATTATGTGGATAAAAATTTGTACGAAATAGAAAACAAAAAAACCAAGGACAGTATCGTTACTATACCGAAATTTCAGTGTACCGGATCGTAGTACCGTAGCGTCAGGCCAAAACGTATACATGCAAATGGCGTCTCCAGGATAGTAGGTTTATTTACAATTTCGCCCATTACTGATATGTACAATACAGTTGGTCCTCCGGTAACGCGAGTTTTAGAAACGCGGATTTGGTGGCACGCGGTACACCCCAAATATCCAAAATGTTACTAACGCGGTCAATACTTACAATGACGCGGGGTCCAGCTGGGCAGTTTTCTCTCTCCTGGGCCGGGCGAGGCTGTTCCGTCTCCCTCCCTGGTCCAGTGACGTCACTTGCGGTTCGTCCGGGTATGTTATTCCCTCCCCAGCGTCCTTCCCCAGTTCCACCATTGTTCACCTCACGTACCGACCCCCCCCCCACCGCGTGTGTTGTAACAGGCCGTGGTTCTCAAAGTGCCTTTTTTTCTGTGACCTAACCTCGCTGCCATGCCGCCCAAGAAGCGCCGTATCTTTACGTACGCACAGAAATATGACATCGTGAAGGAGTTAGAGAAGGGGAAGAGACAAGCTGAGTTGGCAAGACGACATGAAGTTAACGAGAGTACAATTCACACCATTTGGAAGGACAGGGAGAAGATTGCCAACATTATGAAGGGAAACCCTGCAGAGGGTACTCAGGCGTCGATAAAAGTGGGAAATGTCATCCTAAAGAAGACAGAGAAGCTAATGGTGCGGTATTTGGCGAGGCAAAACAAGAATCATGTGCCGACAGACGGACGGATGATCAGAGAAAAAGCCAAGAAATATTATGCAGCAGTGGCTCGAATGAACAATGTGCAGAACCCCAAACCCTTTAAGGCATCTGCTGGGTGGTTGATGTCCTTCAATTTACGAAACAAAATTAAAAGTGTTCGGATAACAGGAGAGACAGCAAGCGCCGACAATGCTGCAGCCAACGAATACCCTGCTTTCTTACGTGAGGTTATTGTGGCCGATGGCTACAACTTGGATCAGATTTTTAACTACGATGAGTCGGGAGTCAACTGGAAGAAAATGCCTAAAAGGTCTTACATTTCTCGCAAGGAGAAGGCAGCAAGGGGCTACAAAATGGCCAAAGAACGTGTAACCATCTTGTTGACTTGCAATTCTTCTGGCACCTGCAAGATGAAGCCTCTAATCATCCATAAGGCAAAGCGGCCAAGGCCTTATCGCAATATGGACATGGCCAAGTTGAATGTGCATTGGATGAGCAACAAGAAGGCCTGGATGTCGTCAGCATTGAGCCTCGAATGGTTCGATAATCATTTTGTGAAGGACTTGGAAACATTTTGTGCCTGCCAAAACATTGCTTTTAAAGCACTGTTATTGCTTGACAACGCACCCGGACATTCCCGATTGTTGGTTGATCGGCACCCTAACGTAAAAGTGATGTTCATGTCCCCGAATAATATGTCTCTCTTACAGCCCCTGGACCAGGAGGTGATAGCGTGCTTTAAGGGTGCGTATGCCACTAAGACTTTCCTGATGCTCGACACTGCCACTGACACCCAAGAAGAACTACTACAGATGTCAGACGATGAATCAGTCCCTGACTCTCTCCCACCACTCGAAGAACTGTCTGCCCCAGACTCTCCCCCACCACTGAATGAGCAGGCACCAAACGCGCCTCCACCACAACAACAACAACGACCACAACACCAACAGGAACCCGCCGACGGAGCAGCTATGACAGTGCATGCCTTTTGGAAAAGGTTTCATATTAAGAATGCAGTGGATACGATGATGGAAGCGTGGGATGATGTGAAATGAGCTACAATCCACCATGCCTGAAGGAATGTTCTAGAGGGGTTACCTGGACACAAGCTGGATTTACCTGATCAGCCAGTCAGGCTTGAGGCAGTGGTGGAGAGAGCAGTCGAGGTTGCCAGACGTGTGCCTGGGATGGGTGAAGTGGGGCCAGAAGATATTCAAGGTTTGATTCAGCCACCACAGGAGCCTGATGCCGAGGACCTAATGCAGGATTTGGAAGAGGAAGAGCAGGCAGAGGAAGAACATAGAGAAGAAGACGAACCCCAGGAAGAGCCGAACACTCCTGGTCTACGGGAATTTGTAGAATTGTCACAACGCCTCAGCCATCACATGAACAACTTTGATCCCAAACATGATCGTTCAGCACAGATAATAGCAAGCTTCACTGCTTCCATCCAGCCGTACTTCGACATGTTTCACGACAGGATAAATGCACGCCAGCAGACACGAATAACAGATTTCTTTCGACAACGAGCACAGCAACAGGAACAAGTGGCGTCGAGTGACTCCGACTCCGACTCCGACCCTCAGCCACCAGATGATTTACTGTCGAGTGTATCAGATGCCGACTACAGTGGCTTCGAGGACTCTGATGCTGAAGCTGGGGAGGGACCATGCCTTATCAACGAATGGCTGGCAGCAAGAGCTACCAGACCATCAACTTCATCGCAGTGACGGCGATGGATCCGGGGGGGATGCAACACTTCATTTATTCAGAGGTAAGAGTTGCAATGGGCAAATCAACCCAATGCACATGTAAAATAACCTTTATAATTGAATTTATTATTATAACATAGGCTTCTATGGAGAAAAAGTGGACTTTGTGGAAATCCCCAGAACACCAAGGTACCTTTAACATGTAAACATATGGGTTCGGTAATGCGGATTTAGCTAACACGGGCGGTAACCAGAACACATTGGCCGCGTTATTGGAGGACCAACTGTACTCATAATGCCAAACAACTAGCATTATATACATTGGGCAATTATATTAACATTGTGTAGCCTACCATAGTGTTCAGTTTACTTGTTACATCTGAGTGTGTGTAGACTCGATACCTGAATTTGGTTTGGATATACAGTAAAACCCCACCCAACCGGACTAATTGGGGGGAAACCCTGTCCGGAAGTGGCCAAATTCCGGATCTGGCGGGGGTCCGGATAGGTCCCACACAAACCCATACGAACCGGACAATTCCGAATGTTAGCGATAATTATGTCCGGTTCTCTAATTCGGACTACTCCGGATGTCAGATATAATGAGGTCCGGATTGCTAACTTTGTACTGTCCAGTACCTTCCTAATCTAAATAAACTGGATCTGAAAAAAGAAATTAGTGTAATGTACAGTATATAAGAACCTATCTCTTTCTTACTGACCTGTATTGTAAGTGGAGTGGACAGTGAAGGTGGAGTAGAGTGTAGGGTGGAGTGGGTGGTAGTGGAGGCGCCATACAAAAACAATGATTGCAACTGTAGCACATTTTTCATGTACTGAACACATTAGAACACTGAACACTTTTTGCCCCTTAAAAACAGAACTGAACTTTTTATTTTCTTACCACAGTAAACCAACTTTTACCTTCTTATTTTTGCAATATTGTAATCTATTGAGGCATAACTTAGCCTAATCAACTTTTAACCCCTTCAGCACCATGACGTAATTTTACCTTTATTCTGGGTAAAGTTAGACGATATTATGCAGTTTCTGAAGGACCCATGTTATTCAGAGGGTTTATTGAGATCGTATTTACCCATTTCAGTCATAGAGGTAGATTATAAGCTAAAGACAATCGTCTAATGTTAACCAGAATACTCTATGTTGAAAATTACGTAATGGTGGTGAAGGGGTTAACAACCTTCTCACAAGCCTCACCAGCCTTCTCTGCACTCTTTTCTCCACTCTCCGCTTCCTTGGAAGTCATCACAACATCAATATCCATCATGGTGGGGCAGGCGAGTAGAAATAATAGCATAAACACAGGGATAATATCCAGATGACGCACGACGCTTGGGGCGGACCACCTGACTAGACGTAAACAATACTTTTGGCGTGAATAGACTCTTACCCACAATGCGTTCGGTCCGAACTCGGTGGGTTTTTTTTCTCTGCCATCCGGACTTGTCCGAACCCGAATGCCTGTCCGGAAGTCTTGGGATTCCGGATGGGAGGGGGCCGGATGGGCGGGGTTCTACTGTACTGTATGTCTAAAAATTTCAACCTTTGTTTTGTAAGACGCAGGTTGATTTTAGAGGCCTAATGTTGGGGGAACAAAATTGCGTCCTATAAGCCGAAAAATCCGGTATTCATATGCGGACACATTAAATGTGAAAGCTCTGAATAACACGGAACATTTCCAATCTTACCGCAGAATCGACTCGATGACAGTATTCTACTGTAAGAATACTGTAAGAATGATATCACGCTCGGGTTCGATCGCCCTCCCGGTTTGTTTATCTCTGTCGGTCCACATGTACCTCAATTTTTCTCGGTGATTATAAGGATCTCTCGGTTACGTAACTGTCATGCCTCCCCCCGTTACCTTATTGTATTTCTATGATGTGTGAAGTGTACTTTATGGTATTTCTATGATGTGTGATATGTACATTATCTGTCAAAAGAGGGAACTTAGGGAACTTTGGGACTGGCTGGGATGAAATAGGTCAAAAAGGGGACTACAGCATTGGATTTTGGCGGGGACAAAATTATTAATTCCCTAAGGTATGTTGTTTCGTTAACGCGCTTTTCGGTAACATGCAAGGACGAAACAACGAAATGACCGTGTTACCAAGAGCATGACTGTTTTACGCTCTGGCTTTTGCTTATGAATGAAAATGAGCAGGGAATTAAGGTAATTTCGGGCAATTATGCCCGCTCGTACGGGGTTAAAGACCGAGTGCGCCACATGGAGTGTGGTTCTGATCTCATGTTCTAATGGTGGTGCTCCAGGCAGCCCTATTCAGAGCTGCCTCACTTGACTTTTTTTTTTATTCAAGATCAGATCGTTAACCCTCCAGCCCCGGCTACGCATTATAAAAATATTCCCCGAAATCCGGGGTTTTTGGCCGAAAAACGTCTACGCCTAGACTACCGTATCTTTGTTATTCTGACTGCTTCCGCATTCCCACGCATCCCCAAGCGTAGATGTGTTTCGTACCTGTAGAATGGCGTTAAGTAGAGCTCTCTAAGTCAACTGATTCAGTTGTGATGATGATTTCATTGGAGATAACTTTATGGCAAAAACAGCCACTTTACACTACTTTTCGATACTTAACAATAACATACAGGCACACACGAACAAGCGACGCACTCCTTCTTGTGGCCGGAGATGCGGGGCGTCGGTCCAGCCGGCTGTTGTTTACATGCGTCGGACGTACGCCTCGCACACCAAGCTTACAGGCTTTAAGCTCATGGGCGTTCAAGAGACCTTCCGGGTAGCTAGGGTGTGTTTTTTATGGGCGTTCAAGAGCTCTTCCGGGTCTGGAGGGTTAAGTCTGTTCCCACGACCTTTTTGGTCTTCCCTTTAGTGCAGCTCTCCCCCCCCCCCCACATTAATTTAATTAAGTTGCATTTTCACCAAACTTAATTCATCCATCCTCTCCACATCCCTCATTTCCAAACTGCCCTACTTCGGTTTCTATCGTTTGTCTTTGTCTCTAATTTCCTTTCCAGCCGTTCCATAGCTGCGGTTGTGGACGGCCACCGTTCACTTCCTCAACCTATCAACTACGGTGTTCCTCAGGTTTCTGTCCTATCTCCAATTCTCTATCCTAAGTTCCTATCATTCATTAACGACCTTCTCAACTGCGCCTCCATCCCCATTCACTCATATGATTACGACTCTACATTGCATTATTAAACTAGCCTTCCACAACATCACTCACAGCAGGAACTCAAAAACTCACATAAGGAGGTCATAAAGCTCCTATCTTCTGATCTCTCTACTATCTCTAATTGGGGCAGAGAAAACCTAGTTATTTTCAATGCTTCCAAAACTCAATTTCTCCATCTGTCTACTCGTCGGCCCCTTCCAGAACACCATGACTTACTCTTCAACAACATACAAATTTACCCTTCATCTTCTCTTAATATTCTAGGTGTCTTTTTTTGTTCTTCTGATCTCACTTGGAAAGATCATATCACTACTCTTGCTAAAACAGCTTCCCAGAAGCTGAGTGTGCTCAACCGTCTCTGGGGGTTCTTAACCCCTGCGCAGATTTTTGCTCTGTACAGGGGCACAGTGCGTCCATGTATTGAGCATTGTTCACACATGTGGGGAGAATCCTCTCATACAGCACTTCTAGACAAAGTAGAAAAGAAAGCCTTCCGACTCATTAACTCACCAATTCCCTGCAGTCTCTCTCTCTCTTCACTGCAATGTTGCATCTCTCACTATTCTACCGCTATTACAATAATCAGTGTCCCTCTAAGCTCTCTCAGTGTATACGATCCCCTCTCCGTAGAACATGTAGCACCCGTCTTGCATCACAATCCCACCCCTACTCTGTGCAATTCTCGAATGTAAGAGTGAAACAATATTCTCAATCTTTCTTTTATTCAACAGCCGAGCTCTGGAACTCTCTCCCAGAATCAGTCTTTCCCTCTTTCTATGACTTAAATTGCTTCAAACTCTGTGTGTCCAGGTATTTTGGCTCGAATGTTCCTTGATTTTGGCCCTGTCACTCTTTCAACTCTGGGGGAGGCACTCGCCACAGGCAGTTCTGCCTTTTGTCTCCCTCACTCATAAAAACAAAAAAAAAAAAAAATGCCCGAGCCATCCAAGCCTACTAGTACACATCTCATCACTGATACTCTTGATGCTTAACCGTCTCCTCAACTCTTCACTAGATATCCTATCTTGCAGTTTGTCCCCACACATCTATCTCACCATTCTGGCATTCTCATCTCATTGTGTTACATTCTGTTAATATCATGCACTTGCCAGGCCACGTTACTAAAGCATATGTCGTTGCGCTTCTAACACATGAAGCGTACACCTTTCCCTTCAAGGGGAGAGGTAGTCTTTCTTTGTATATATGGTATATACTGGCCTTATGAATATAAACAAATCCAATAACTAAATGTTTGTGGTGCTTAAGTGAATTAGTTTGAATCATTGGTGTAATTTTAAGAATAATATTTTTATTTTTATTTCTAGTTTTCTATTTTGGTCATGGTTTTGATGGCAGAAGTGCACTTTACGGTATATTCTGTTCATCTTTACCCAGTGAGAAATCCCATCCCCTAGCAGATGATTTTCTAAAGCTTAAGGGGGGGTCACCTGCTTTTTTTCTTCTTCTCCTTTTCTCTCTTTCTCTGGCTTGTATCCATTCGGCCCCATTCAGCCAACTGTTTTAGGACGTTTATCCCCATCCAGGTGTCAATTTCTTCCTGGAGAGCGATAGCGAGCCAGCATTGTTTGGAGAAATCCGGCTTTGCCGGATTTTTCTATCGAAAAATTTACAAATTTAGCTTGCTATACAAATTATATATATATATGCTGACTCGCTACCGCTCGCCAGTAAAATATTGACACCTGGATGGGGTTAAACGTCTTAACAAGTAGGCTGAATGGGGCCGAATGGATACAAGCCAAAGAGAGAGGGAGAGAAAGAGAAAAGAAAGCGAGGTGGGCTCCCTTAAGCTTATATTATTAGACAAAGTCCATCATTGTCAGTGATTATTATTATAGTTTTGTTGTGTTCCTATAAAAAAATATGATGCGCTAGTTGTTGAAATTGTAATGGTATGTAGTATTTCTCATTGTAGTTACAATAACTAGCGTACCATATTGACTGACTAGGAAACTGTGTTGGTGGTGTAATAGTTTAGATGCTTATGTTCTGGGTGTGGTGTCCCGAGTTCGAATCCCGGGAGGCTCATATGCTTTTAATAATTTATTAAAGTGCGTTGGGGTTTGTAATGGAGGTTTAATTTAATGTTAAGAATGGGGTGTTCCTTAATAGCTATGTATGTATGTACAGTATATACGGTACTCAGGCACATACCCCATAGCTGAGGGTGGCCTACTTGAGACAGAGCCCGACCAGAAACAACATTTAAAGGTAGTTAACTATAGTTCCCTGGTCTCTGGGTCTTCTCCTGGCTGACCTAGATGTGTGTGAATTTGTGTTTTGTTTTTGTGTGTTCATTGTTTTCTATTGTGTTATGTTGTCCCTATTCGGGCTCTGTCTTGAGTCGGCAACCCCCACAAAAAAAAAAAATAGGAAAAATTGGGAATGGGCCTTGGTAAATACATACAATACATAAATACATAAATACAACTATAGTAATTAGCTCTGACAATGGTGGGGTTTTTCTAGGAATAGGAACCACAATTGACCACTAGCGAGTTTTGAATTATAAGGAAGTTGAAGCTGTAGACATCTATAGTTACCCAAAGCCTATATATCTGTCTATCTATCTATCTATATATATACTCAGGCACATACCCCATTTACCCATAATACTATAGTCTAATCGCTGTAAGTAGGTGAGAAATCATGACCTCTATCCTTTGTAACTCATAAAGGGCTTGAGCAAATTGGTTGTAAATTTCCACATCTATTCCTTGACTGACTTCCCAAATGGTAGAAATATTAGCTCAATTACTCGTCGTTTTTGTGTTACAAAGGTTAGAGGTCATGATTTTTCGCCTACTTACAGCGAATAGACTATAGGTATAAATAAGTTTCTATTATACACATACCATGGCAAGTACATTATAACCGCTTCAATGTAATTTTATCCATCAGAAGTACATAGCTTTTTAAAATTCTGCTATAATATCGACGTCTACAACCCTAACTTCCTTATAGCCTGAAACTTGCAAGCGATTCATTCCAGAAGAAAAGCTACTGCAACTCAACTTCATATTAACCCCTTCAATCCTATGGCATCATTTACATCTTTTGGTTATCATTTGATAGTTTTACTCAGCTTAGAAAGGATCCAAGTGAGTCCGAGGATTACTGGATATGTGTTTTACTCCCATGGATTTACTAGATTGGGAGGTTTGACGTACCTCCCAACCTACCAAATAGGAAAACCTACTATTTGGTAGTAGTCTTGGAAAATCCAACGTCAAGGCTATTAACCTAATTGCAATGACGACTTGTCTATTTTGACTGCTATGTCGTCATTCCAACCGCGGTTAAAAAGAAAACGTCTAGAGTCTACTCCTTATCTTGCTCTAGGAGACGTTGTACATTAACCAAAACTACCACCGAAGGTGAAAAAAGTATAGAAGAGAAGAAAAAGGGGTTTACCTTAGTTACCGCTCAAGGCCCATCCCGTGTTCCGTCATGCGCAGATCCCTGTCGAACGTGCACATAAGCGACCCTCTCTTGTCATCACATCTCACGTCAGCAGAAGAACGCGGATGGGCAGGGGTCCGGCGTGAGGGAGGGTATTATGTACGTTGGATTTTCCAAGACTACTACCAAATAGTAGGTTTTCCTATTTGGTAGGTTGGGAGGTACGTCAAACCTCCCAATTTGTTAGTAGTCTTGGCAAATCCAACGTCAAGGCTGCATAACAAATAGGAGGAGGACATCCAAGCCCAACCTACCAAAAAAAAACAATGCATAAGACAAAATTATGAATGACAAAGAAACACAATTTAAACAAGAGAGTTTAATAAAAGAGTGAAAAACTGAGGAGTAGCTAAAAAGAGCAGTTTTAACACGTGCCCGTCATTCATAGTAATGCAAAACCATAGACTTGTCTTAAACCAAAAAGTACTGTACACAAAATCCCTTTTCTTCCAAAATGAACAAAAACACTGATCACAAAAACAAAACACAATTATCAATGAGGCAAAAACACTTATGTACTGTATACATATAACATAACCCCAAACTTGTAATCCAGTGTTGCAAACCCGTACTTCCCTCCCCCCCTTTTCGAAATAAAACAAAGGAAAAGAAAGAGTGACGAGGGGGGAAGACCAGGCAACTTCGCGAGAGCCCTAGGAAACACGACTCCCGAGAGCTATCACAGGCCGAGGGGGTCTAACAATGGACATGGAGAGGTAGGAGGAGACGAAGGTATGGACAGAAGACCACAAACCCGCCGAGGCGACGTCAGGCAACGAACGAGTCTGCAGGAACCGTAAGGAGGCAGCAAAGGATCGCACATCGTGCGCAGAACCCCGACAAGCAGGGTTACTGGCACGAATGACCCGACAAATGTGGCGTCCTATCTGTACCTTCGAGAGCCTCCTACCAGTCCGAGGAGACACCCACACAGCAGTACCCGAAGTCGGAGCCACAGACTCAACATAGGAGTGCAAGGCCTGCACCGGGCACAACACATGGTGAGTATGCCCACGCTTTAAAGCCTGGATGGTGAAAGGCTTGAAAACGTGGGTCTCTCTCTCATTCTTGGCAACAAAATGAGGGGAGGGGGCTAACGTGACGACATTCAAGGACGGGGAGAATCGCATGCATTCCTGGGACCGCGACATGGCAGCTAGTTCAGACACCCTATCCCCAGTGGCCAGAGCGACAAGGAAGAGTGTACGCTCGAGCAACTGAACCGGTGTAGTGTCCCGTGTATATGTGTGTGAAGCCAGAAGGTCCAGAGCACGCCCCAGATCCCACTGAGGAGGGATCTGGCGCGGAGGCGGTCGCTCCCTGAAGGCAGCCTTCATGAAGGAATCCAGCTCCTTCGGTGGAACGACCAGCCCAGTGACGGACTCAAAGACCTCCCGGATGGCAGACAAGTGGTTACGTATAGTGTTGACTTGAGAGCGACGTGGAGGGAAGAGGTGAAACAAGTAGTGTAGGACGAGGGAAGGAGAGCTAACAGTCTGGTGAGTGTCCTGTATCCACCTAGTAAAAGACCTCCAGTGGGACTCGTAAGTCCCCCAAGTCGAAGACGTCCATGAACGCTTCAGGAAGTCAGTCAGGTCCCGTCCGTGGACTGGGAGCCACCGTGCCTCACGAACATCCACGATGCGAAGGCCAAGAGGTCCGCAGGTCTCCAACCTGGCTCAAGTGGAAGTTTGAGAGAGGGAGAGGGACCGGACTCGGGCACCACCGCTTCAACTGGGAGTACCAAGCCTGGGCTGGCCACAGAGGCGCTATTAGCCAAACTCTGCCGCGGTACAGCCGCAGCCTCGCGAGGACTTTGCACATCAACAGTGCGTCTGGTGGCGGAAATATGTATATCGACTGCCACCTGTTCCAGTCTTCCATGAAAGCGTCCGGACCCCCCTCCGGAGTGCGAGTCCGGAGGGATAGGTACCGAGGCAACTTGCGCGTCTCCTTCGATGCGAACAAGTCGACCTCCGGAACACCCCAGGAAGCCGCGAGGTCGTCGAATACAGTCTGTTTCATAGCCCATTCTACAAGAACGCCCTGTCCTCTCAACAGGGCGTCCGCCCACAGGTTGGCAGTCCCGGGCAGGTAGGAGGCGTGCAGGGAGATGTTGTGTCAGTTCGCGAGGAAGAACAACTTCTCTGAGATCCCCAACAGAGTCAAAGACCTGGAGGACTCCTGCTTTTGGATACAGTGGACAGCTGTCTGATTGTCCATCCTGAAGGCCACCGACTTTCCCCGAAGGGCCAGCGCGTGGTCCCTCAGGAAGAACAAGGGAACCAACAGTTCGAGGGCATTGATGTGTAGGGGTGTGTCCCACCCATCTGCCGTGATGTTGATGTCCCAGGTTGGATTGGTAACCCCACCCCACCTCGCTCGACGCATCTGTATCTACCCAGATAGTCGGCGGGGGGGCGGTCCAGGGCACAGCCGCAGAGAGCGTGCCCCGAGCAACCCAGTGTCCTAAGTGTCTGTGAATGGTACGCGGGATCGGCATGAGCCGATCCATAGGGGCCAACGGAAACACCTTGTTGCCCATGAGGATTAGGCGGCGCAGCCTGAGCCTCCCTAAGGGAATGGTCAGAGCGGCCCAATTCAGTGAACCCACTAACGAGTCCCAGATCCTCCTCGTGAGGGAGACCGAGTGCAACACGGCGAAGACCTTCCTGCGAAGTTTCACCGCGTTTGGCTGACTCTGGGTCACTGTAGCGTTGGTCAGATCCCATTCGAGACCTACCCACGTCACGACACGCGACGGGGTCAGGCGGGACTTGGGAATATTGATTTTGAACCCTAACTGTGTGATGTGTCGAACTACTGTGAGGGTGTCGCGGACGCACTGTTCTAGGGTGTCTGAAACAATCAACCAGTCCAAGTAAAACAGGATCTGGAGGCCGCTCCTGAGGAGAGGATCCAGAGCCTGCTTCACCAGTTTCGAGAAGATCCGCGGCGCGATGTTGAGACCGAAGGGAAGTCTGTCGAACATGAACACACGATCGGAAGTCTGAACGGCCAAGAATCGCTGGAAACGAGGATGGATAGGAACGTGCCAATACGCATCCTTGAGGTCCAGCGACACTACCCACGACAGAGGTCGCAGGGCCAGTCGTACCTGGTGCACCGTCAGCATCCGAAACCGTGTGTTCACGATGTGCCCGTTGAGGGCCGACAGATCCACCACCGGTCGCATCGCGTCGCAGTCCTTCTTTGGTACCAGAAAAACACGGGAGAGGAAAACCGGTAGACCGGCTTTCACCTCCATGACGATTCCCTGCTCGTGCATGGATGTAATCACGTCGGCCACCTCCGAAGAGACAGGCCGGCTTCGTTGACAAGAGCTGAGTGGGGGTCTGGACTTCCATCTCCAGGTTAGACCCCTCCGTGCAATCTTCCACCCCCACGTCCCTCGTGGCCACCGAAGGGCGCAAGGGCGAAAATAACCTGTGGGAGCCCCCGAGATGAGGTGAGCGACCCTTTCTGCGAGGCGAGAAGGAGAACAAGGAGGAGACCGACCTGGAGAACCTACACATTTTTTGACGTGGAGGGTCCCCCGGTACGGTCCCTGCGGTCATAAGAGCCACGTTGACCACCCCTACCCCCCCCCACCTCGCCGAAAAGGTCGGGTCACCCCATCCCCTGTCCGTCGTGCGTCTGACCCCGTCGAAGTGCGGCCGGAAGTGGAAGGCTGGCCAGCCCCTTCTCGGCGGGGATGAAAGGGAGCAGGAGCAGAAGTGCGAGGCGGAACCGACGCTCTGGCCGGCAACTTCCCTTTCCTGCGCCCTTTCTTGGCGGCAGCAGTGGCGGCAGCACCCCGAAGGGGACCGGCAGAAGGACGGGACTGCGAAGACCCTGGTCGCGACACAGCGCGTCTTTGCGTGTCGTAAGCAGGGTCCGCTGACAGAGAAGCGTAGCGTTCCCAAGCATCCTGCGCAAAAAGCCCCGATGTATATAGCTCAGAGTATAACAGACCCTGACGAATATCCAAAGGGGCTCTCCGGCAGAACGAGGACCTTACCGTCTGGCGTTGTCGAGTTGCCTCGCACAAAACCGCCTTCAGCTCGGGAACCAAAGACACCGCGAGCTGAAGGTGGATCCGCCGAACGTGGTCCAAACCCTCGCGAAGATCGCCAGGTGCAGTCGCCTCGATAAGTCGCAGGTGGTGAACAGACGTCTGGAGGGAACCTAGAAGACAAGACAATAAGTTCGCCACCCTCTGCCGCAAGGTAAAATCCCTGTCGACAGAGGACTTATCTGGGTGGGAGAAGAACGGGTTAGCAATAGCACAAATTTCAAGTTTGGGCGCGCTAATCCAGGACCAGAACTTGCCATCCAATCCGCCGACAGATACCAGAGGAGGCAAAAGCAGTGACGACTCTGGGGGAGGGACTGAAATAGATCTGTCGACGGAACGGTTGGCAAAGTCTAAGGCCTCAGCAAACCAGGCCTCCAATGGGAGAGGATTATCAAGCACGACGGCTAAGCCAGGCTTACCGTCGTCGCACAAACCCGTCCCATAGGAGGACAGTCCCGTTAACACAGCCAGGGACTGAACATCCTGAAGGATGTCCTGGCGGCTGAAGTCTGACCAGAGCTTAGTTCGAGGAGCAGACGGGGGCTTGGGCTTCACTGAAAAATACTGAAGGTCAGTCCTTGTCGGGTAAGCCCGCACCTCCACGTTGGCCACCTGACCATCCACCCTGATCGCCCTGAACTGCAGCTTGTCATTAATTTGGACCGACCAGTCCGAAGGTAGGGCCCTCTCACCTGACGGGAAGTCGATAGCACGCTCCGGGTGGGAGGCCTGCACCCCCTTCCAAACAGCCAAGGAGCCATAGAGGAGCGGCATAGTCCGCGACGGGACCTTGGCCTTCTGGATGGGGGGCAAGCGCGGACCCTGCCCTAGCAGACGGAGGACCCCCGCATGGGAGACAGCAGGGGCAACCACCTGAGCCAGGGCAGGAGCAGTACTAGCCGACGACCGGGCAGGCGGAGAAGCAGGGCGAGAAGGAATGTGGTCCACCGCAGAGGGGAGGGGGACCAAAGCAGGGGTAGGGTGGGTGAGGTGCTGAGGTTGTGTCACCGCCAAGAAGCGCGATAAGAGGGATTCTTGCATCGCCTCCAAGCGCGCGTCGAAGTGTGACACAACCCACCCCTGCATAGCCGAAAATCGATCCGAGAGAGGCGACCCCCCCGAAGATAGTTCGGCCCGCAGGGGCGAGCGTGAGCGAGAGCGAGACCCACGACACGAAACAGCAGCGTCGCGGCCCAAAGAAGGCGAGCGACGACGGCCGTGGCGGTCATGAGGGTCTCGTCCCCGATCACTAACGCCCGAGGGGGAAACATCACCATCCCCCTCTTCCAGCGACACGTCAGCCCCCGAGAAAGGGGACCCCGAAACCTCGCTATACTCTACCGAGTCAAGCGGCGGGGTATCCTCACGGGGAGCCGGCAAGCGAAGATCAGGAATAGAAGAAGGAAGAGGAGCAGGATGACGGGAGGGGGAAGGCTGGCCGGGTGAAAGGAGGTCAGAAGGAGCCGCGGGGGGAAACAGAGCAAGGATCCCCGGGGCTGAGAGAACAGGGCGGCCCGACACCGAGGCGGAGGAGGGAGGAACCTCCACCTTGGGGCGAGACCGAGAAGGAAGAAGAGGCACCGAAGCAGGAGAAGTAGGAGGAGAAGCAACTACATCCTGGCGGACCCTCCTGGACAGAGTAGAAGGAGGGAGCAGAGGGCCAGCTACAGCATGAACATCCGCGCGCGTAGAGGACAAATGAAGAGGACGTCTTTTGTGCAGGGGAAGCGGGCGGAAGGTAGTAGAGCCCCTATCCGGAGAGGCCAGGGGAGGGCGTACAGGGGCAGAGACGCTAACCCCGGCCTCAGGGCGAGAACCATGACGAGGGTGAACGGCGGAGTCAAGGTGATCAGTAGGACGAGGAGGGGCAGTAGAGGACGGGCGACGTGGAGAGCGAGAGCGTGGACAGAGCTGGGGATCCACCCGACGATGTGACGACCGACCACGGGACTCAGGGAGGAGGGCCCGAGCAGGGAGAGGGCCAGGTAAACGGCCTCCAGACGGGTCAGGGATGCTCAGGGCGATGCGGATCCGGTCGTCAACAAAGGCCGGGGAACGGGGGCCCACAGTCCGAATGTGGTGGGAGACCACCGCCCACACAGACTGAAGGGATGCAGAGGCCACTTCCGCGTCAGAGGAACCAGGGTGATGGTCCACCACATCCACTAGGTCCATACACGGGCCACACAAAGCAGGGAGGTAGGCCGTAGAGGACACACATTGAGAATGGCGTAAGCAGGACCTGTGGCATTCCAAGCACGGGGAGCCACAGCCCTGGCGAAAGCAAGGCATCCCACCTGCAACGGAAGAACACACACCATAAGCAGCACGTCGACGGAGTAAGTGAAGATAATGTCCAATAAAAACCAGGGAATGAGCATGGGTAAACAGGAACACACATGCAAATTGGAAGTCGTACTCACTCTAAACCGGGAGCACCGATGGAGGTGAGGAGGTCGGGTGAGGCGGAAGAGCACAAGCAGAACCTGCAAAGATGGAGAAAGTGTTAAACACCACTCAACACCTCACATGCAGGGTCCATAACACCAGGAAAGTGCATACACCAATATAGTACCAGGCAACAAGATGACACAAAAAAGGGTCACCGTGAAAGCCAACTATAACCGCTAATTTGCGGGCCAATGGAGGCATAACCGTACCAACACAACCCTCCCGCCTCACCACGAGACCCCCCAGCGATCGCCGTAAATTTGCGGGGAGCCGAAACGTCCGTGGACCGAATCGAGCACTCCGCAAATTTGCGGGACCGGCCGAGATGGTCCGGCGCCGAAAAAGCGAGAGGAGCGTCTAGGGAAGACCAACACAGGCCCAGAAAAAAGCGTCAACTCCATATGACTCCAAGCGACGATGGCCATCAAGCTGAGCAGTGCCTTCCTTGATAATATCCTGACTCAACCGGTCAAGGGAGAGGCAAGGAAGACACACCAGGGGAGAGGAGGCACATCCCCCAGGAACCACCCCACCCACAGAGATAGAGCAAAGCCCATGAGGAGAAGTGGCAGGAAGGGTGGTTTGGCACAAACAGTGGCCCCCGTAGGGTACCCCAGGAGTGGGCAAAAGGGTATGAAAGGATGGAGGTGAAAACAGTAAGGGAACACAAAAACCAGTAAATGAAACTGGCGAGAAAAAGGGTGGCCTAGCCGTGAGTAGAGAATGTGTCAGGGGCGAAAAACCCTGTGGTGTGAGGGAGGGGCCCCCGTGGGGTACCCCTGGATATCACGAACCACCAAACGCCCAGGCCCTTGAGACACGGTGAAGGCTCGAAAGGGGGGACTCGGGAATAACGCTAATAATGCGGCCGACACAAACCCTACAAACAGCACCGCCACCACGAAATCTCAGATTGTGAACCAACTGTACACCTAGGCTATGAAAAAATGAAAACTCATAGGGGCATAGCAAATCCTGAATGAGAAACAAGCTAGGCTAAAATAAGCTAAAAGCTAAACTATGCCCAGACTAACAGGAAAAAAGAATATGAAAAGAGAAAGAATGAAAAAACATAGACGAGGAACGCCAGGCGCCCCCGTACCTTCGGTAGCTATTTCCACACGCGTCTCCATTAAACACACTGAGGAGCCCATTTACGTGTGCCCTAGATCACGTAACATCTGTCTAACAAAAAGAAGGCCAGAAAAGCCGAAACAAACCTAAAACAGGGTGAATTGAAGGAGCACAACAAAAGCGGACTCAACAATGGCGACGCGTGAAAAAATGATGACAAGAGAGGGTCGCTTATGCGCACGTTCGACAGGGATCTGCGCATGACGGAACACGGGATGGGCCTTGAGCGGTAACTAAGGTAAACCCCTTTTTCTTCTCTTCTATACTTTTTTCACCTTCGGTGGTAGTTTTGGTTAATGTACAACGTCTCCTAGAGCAAGATAAGGAGTAGACTCTAGACGTTTTCTTTTTAACCGCGGTTGGAATGACGACATAGCAGTCAAAATAGACAAGTCGTCATTGCAATTAGGTTAATAGCCTTGACGTTGGATTTGCCAAGACTACTAACAAATACATATCTTGGGCACGGGCAGAGTGTAATTGTCTGAGTGATCTATAAAACAAAAAAAATCAATCTCATGACCTAAAGGCAGCATTCCATGTAGGCTTGTTCTGGGGGGGTTTGACTTGTTAAGGGGGTAGTGGATGTTTTTTGGTCTATTTATATATTTTAGAGGCTCATCGCTAGACCTCCAAGCTTAAAAATACACCCCCTAGACCGCCCCTCAAGATAAATTTGTACAAATGTCCCAGCCCAAGGCCGGTTCTTCCTAGAACTACAGGCTCACTATCGCTCGCTAGGAAAAAATGTACACCTAAATGGCACGAAAAATCTTTTTATTGACAAAGAAATGGTGCGAAAGGTCTAAAAGTCATCAAACTAATGAAACAAACATCTTAAAATCCCAAAGCTAATGGGACTAAACATGAGGGAGTTGTTGTTGTTGTTGTTCCCCAAGCTGCCTGGCCGAACAGCCCCAAGGCCCCGAGCAATTCCAAGGCCATAACCGAGCGCCCCCACAGAACCCTCTCTGCCGACCACAATAAAGCCTGGGTGACCGAAGCCACTCCATGGCGGGGAGCTGAGGAGGGTGCGGAAACGCCCGGGAAACCAAAGCCCCACCCAGGGCCCTGTGCCCCTCAGCAATTATGAAGAGAAAGTTGAGGGGCAAGGGAAAAATGTGACGCTTTGGCTTCCAATCTTGGTAGATTGGGAGGTCAATCCACGGAAAAGAAGCCGTCAATTGAGATCTAGAAAATATATAAGTTAAAGGAACAGTCAGAGTAAGCTATGGGTATGGCAGAGATCGCTCAGTTCTCACTCTGATAGACCAGCCCATCACCACATGACTAGAACCCAATCCTCTCAGCATCAGCTAGGAAAGGCCCTAGAAAGCCGCCTTTGGCAGGGGGATAGCTCCCCTATTTCAACCCCTTTCGGGGTCGGGCACCCGCCCACATGAGGGAGTAAAAGCAACTACCTCCCCTTTAATTTTTTTATTTGGGTTTGGTGATAATATGAAATCATATGAAGTACCTGATCCCATATACTTCTAGGTTAGCCAAAGTACAATTGAAATAATGCCATAGTATGGAAGGGGTAAAATAATCGTAATATGTATCACTTATGTTGTCAGTTGTACACCCTGGTAAAGTCATATAGAAAAGTTATGTTCTACCATAGTAACTTCACCCTTAACCCCGGTGACGTCCTTTTCATTGTACGTATTCTGACAACTAGTAGACGGTTTTATTCTGCTTAGGAAGGACGTCTAGTTGTCCACCCATTTAAAGGCTACAGACTATCTCAAGCAATCATTTTAGCTACCATATATCCTTCCTAAGCTTCATAAAATCGTCTAAATGTAGCTGAAATCATAAACAAATTACCTCACCGGTAATGAAAGGGTTAACCCACTCTCTATATGGGGATATAATAATCTTTAACAATCCAAAAGGTATTTTATAATTTATGTATTTGGAATTTAATATTATTTATCATTGTATTTATATATTTATTTTGTATTTTGTATTCATAAGAAGTATGATTTCATTCTCAATTCGTAATATAGCACCTGAGCTATCAATTGGTAATGGATTGGTGTTATAGCTGATGTCGTAATACAGACAAATTATGCGTTCATAGCTTAAGGTACTTTGTTTATATTATGCATCTACATTCTTGTAAATGCAGTACTGTACTGTACATAAATTTAGGATATATATACTAATTCTAATATGTATGACTGGAAAGCAATACACTAATTACTTTTTATTACTGTGTATAGTTTAATTTTCCTTGGAGGAATGTCGGGATTGGGGTTACAGATCAGATAATAATAATGAGCTGAAAGAATACAGATTGGTCTCCAGTGTTAGGAAATACAAACGTTAATAACGCATGGGTTGGCTTCAGAACCATCATCACAAACATCCTAGACGAAATAGCTCCTCTGAATACGAATTAAAGCAAGGTCAGACCCATGGATCAACAATGACATACTACACCATCTGGAACATAGAGACAATCTGTTAAAAAGGCTAGTGAAACATAGACAGGATCAAGGGCTGAAACATGAGTTCAACAGGGCTAGGAATAAACTAAGTAGGAAAATGAAATCAGCAAAATCTAATTATTTCCACAATAAGGCAGAGGAATATCAGAGTAACCCCAAAAAACTATGGAGGCACTTAAAAACAACGGGCTACAGCAACAAGGCAAGGGATTCATCTAACACTAATATTGCTCTCAAAATTAATTATCAAGTTTGCCATGATAAACGACAAATTTCAACCTACTTCAACTCCTTCACCTCCATAGCAAACACACTAGCACAGAACCTACCGCAACCTCTCAACAAATACACCACAACAACTGCCACCTTTCAAAATTTCTACAGGGATAAAGGCATACACCCGAACTCTTTTGGATTGCAAAATGTTACACCAAAATACATATTTGAGGAGCTCTCTAACCTAAATGTACATAAAAGCAGAGGACCAGACAAAATTCCTGCCAAATTTCTACGAGATGGAACAATTGGTATAGCAGGTCGCCTATCCCACATTATCAACCTGTCAATTAACACCAACACTGTACCTGCTGAACTGAAGGAAGCTATTGTAACCCCTCTATTCAAGAAAGGAAATAAATTAGATGTAACTACAGACCAGTTAGCATATTATGTATTGTATCAAAAATCCTTGAAATAGCTGTATACACCCAAATTGAACACTACCTCAAAGAAAATGATCTATTCTATAAGTTTCAATCAGGTTTCAGAGGCATGTACTCGACAGACTCCTGTCTCATCCATTTAACAGATCACATTCGTAATGAAATGTCTAAAGGTAACTACAGTACACCGGTATGGTTCTTCTTGACCTACAAAAAGCGTTTGATACAGTAGACCATAATATCCTATGTAATAAACTACAGTACAAGCAATGGGCATTGGGTCAGTGAACTGGTTTAAATCTTATCTTAGTGGTAGAACACAAAGAGTCAAAATTGAGGATAATCTTTCTGATCCCATGCCAATTAACTGGGGTTCCGCAGGGAAGCATCCTTGGTCCCTTACTCTTTCTCTGTTATGTGAACGACATGGAGCTGAGCGTATCGTGTAAATTATTACTGTATGCTGACGACAGTGTGCTTCTGGTTTCAGGAAAAGACCCAATAAGTATTGCCGCCTCACTTTCCAAAGAACTAGAATCGTGTAGTGATTGGCTAGTGGACAATAGACTATCTCTTCACCTGGGCAAGACAGAAACCATCTTATGTGGAACAAAACGCAAATTGAAATACATTGAGGGCTTCTCGGTCAACTGTAAAGATATTCCCATAACAGTGTCACAAGTGAAATATCTCGGACTAAAACTGGACTCGACTGTCAGGTGAAACAATCTTGGAATCGATCCTGAGTAAATGTAGAGCACGTATTAAATACCTGTATAGACAGGTGGGATGCTTGCCAGCGGCGACCAAAAAGACCCTATGCCAAGCGCTTGTTCAATGTCATTTTGACTATTCTGTGTCATCCTGGTACTCTGCATCATCTAAATCAGCAAAGCACAAACTTCAGGTCACTCAAAATAAAATGGTTAGGTTCATGCTGAACCTAGGACCCAGATCGCATATTGGACAGGAACAACTTCAGCCACTTGGTATGCTCAATGTCTCTGACAGGGCCAAACAAGTCAGACCCATAAATGCCTTGCAAGATATTTTATGATAGGGCTCCAGAGTATTTAAAGAGTAATTTTGTTAAAGCAAATGAGAGGATTGGACACAGTACAAGGAATAGGATGTATAATTTTACGGTCCCGAGAATCCAAGGACAGTGTAAGCTAACATTCTTCTTCACTGTCATCAAAGACTGGAACAACCTATCCCAGTCAGTCCGTGAAAAGAGAACACTGTACTCCTTCAGACGTAGCTTGAAGGAACACCTGAACCAGACAGCTGCGAGAAGGGAGCACCAAGCTTATGTCTACTACTAAATACGACCTAAGAGATAGGCAAAGCAAACTGAAATTATTACTGAAATATTTTGACCAGTCTAACTATAGAATGTCTATCTATCTATCTATATGCTCAGGCCCAATCCCCATTTTGGGGGTAGCCGACTCAAGACAGAGCAAGAACAGGGAAAACACAAAAACAACGAATAAACACAGATAAAAAGCACAAACTCACACACATCCAGGTCACCCAGGAGAAGACCCAGAGACCAGGGTCACCAAGGTCGCTCCAGCACTCCCCCGGCCCCCGACCACCCGGAGAGGTTCCGATCTCGGCAGGCAGACATGCAGCGGAGCCAAAGCCACAAGCCCTCCCACCACACTTCCAGGCGCACCCTTCATATTAATCGTCTCCCCGGGCCAGGCGCCTGATGGACTATTATCTAGTCCAACTTGTGCCCGACCCCTTACTCCAAATGACCACATGTTCACTCAACTATTCACAAGCATTCTCCATTCACTCCTGTCCACCACCACTTCCCCTGCCTGATCTATAGTCATTCCTCTATCATCCAAAGCTTTTCTTACACAGTCTCAACATCTCAATGGGGGTCTTCCTGCCCTTCTATCTCCCCTTGTACCTGACTCACATATTCTCTTTGTAAGCCTTTCATCTCCCATTCGTTCAACATGACCATACCAGCTCAGCACCCTTCTGTCCACTCTGGCTGACAAATGTTCCTGCTGCCCCACTCTCCTACGTATCTCTTCATTCCTCAATCTGTCTCTACGCGTAACTCCACACATACTACTCAAGCAGCTCATCTCCATCACATCCAGCCCTCTTTTCTCCTTTTTCTTCAGAGCCCATGTCTCAGCCCCATACATCACTGTTGGCACAACAATTTCTTGATACAGTGCACTTTTTACTTTCACTTTTTGAGATTTCTCGTCTTCCACATACTTCCCATTGCTCCAAAAACCTTCCTTCCTTCACACACTCTCTGTTTTACCTCCATTTCCATACCTCCACTCCTACTTATCGTTCCTCCTAGATATTTAAAACACTCTACTTGTTCCAATATTTCCCCATCCAGCCTCACATCTAGATTCACCCTATGCTCTCCCCTATTACACACCAATACTTTACTTTTATTGACATTCACCTTCAGTTTCCTCCTTCCACAAACCACACCAAACTCTTTGACTATCCTCTGCAGTTTCTCATCAGAATCCGCCACCAATGCTGTGTCATCAGCGAACAGCAACTGATTCAACTCCCAATCTCTACCATTCTTTCCTACTAAACCCAATCTTCTTCCCATAGTTCTCCTTTTCACCTCCCTCACCACACCATCCATAAACATATTAAACAGCCATGGTGACATTACACAACCCTGTCGCAAACCTACCTTTACCTCAAACCATTCACTTAACTCACCATTTCCTACTCTCACACATGCTCTGCTCCCTTCATAAAAACTCTTAACTGCTTCTAACAAATTTCCTCCTATTTCATAAATCCTTAACACCTTCCACATTGCTTCACGGTCCACACGATCATACGCTTTTTCCAAGTCCATAAAAGCCCAAAATATCTCCTTATGCTTCTCTAAATACTTCTCGCATAACTGTCTTACTGCAAACATCTGATCCACGCACCCTCTTCCCCTCCTAAAACTGCACTGTTCTTCTCCTATTGCAACTTCCGTACACTTTATTTTCCTCT
This sequence comes from Paralithodes platypus, assembly GCA_032716605.1. Taxonomy (NCBI): domain Eukaryota; kingdom Metazoa; phylum Arthropoda; class Malacostraca; order Decapoda; family Lithodidae; genus Paralithodes; species Paralithodes platypus. The sequence goes on along the minus strand of CM064520.1, from coordinate 25,315,123 downwards.
CTATCAACACCCTGCCATACAGCTTTCTATACTATAGAATGTAAGGTATCTTAATATAACCCCCTAGAAATACTTTCTCTAAAGTATCTACTTTTTTTTATCCTCCCCTTTTTTCCCCAGCTAACCTAATCCCACAAGGACCCCAATGGAAATACGCCGAACGGCCTTATTGGGCTATCCTTAGTTGGAATTATGCAAAGCTGGTACATGTCATATTTGTAACATATTATGTGGTACCAACATTGTAAAATGCTAACTAAATAAATATTATTAGGCTATTATTATTATTATTATTATTATTATTATTAAAGCTGTCAATTAACTCCAGAGGGAGAGGAAGACCTCGGTTGAGATGGAGAGATGATGTAATACAAGCGTTGGAAGGTTGAGAGATGACTGAAGAACAGGCAAGAGAAGTGGTAACAAATAGTAATGAATGGATAATGCTTGTGAATAGATGTGTGATAATGCGGTCGTTGGGAGAGAGCGTAGGGTGCCAGTTGGACTAGATAATAGTCCGTCAGGCTCCTGGCCCGGGGAGCCGGTACATATGAAGGGTCATGCTGGGATGTGAGGTGGGCGGGCATTGTGGTGATCAAGCTTCGCTGCGTGTACCTGCAATACATTCAACTTCATTTCTTACGTTAACAGTAGAAACGAAGTTGAATGTGTTAAATGTAGGAACTCAGCTGTGCAACATCGCGAAACCATTTGTTTTATTTGTGAATCACTCATAACACGACGTCAGAAGATCCAAAACTGTGTAAAGTGTAAACATGTAGCTCACATGAAGTGCATCTCTAAGAAGACCAACAGTGAAGAACGGGAATTCCTTTGCAATAAGTGTGCCTTGCATTCATTACCGAATATTAATGTAAATGATCCAAGTATTAACAACTCAGAATCCAGCCAGGACACATTCAAAATCAAAGATGAATACAGAGTGTTCACCAACAAAGGGCTCCATCTTATCCACATTAACGCCAGATCAATGTACCATAAATTGTCAGAAATAAACTTGTTAGCTAATAAGGCCAAAGCTTCAATAATTGCAATCACAGAAACCTGGCTGGATTCAAGTATAAACGATGGTGAAATAAACATTCAAGGTTTCAACATGGTTAGGAATGATCGCAATAGGCATGGGGGAGGAGTATGTCTGTATGTAAAAAACAACCTCACACACACAACTAGGACCGACCTCCATGTAGAAAATCACGAAGCTCTGTGGATCGACCTACACCTGCTGAGGACAAGACCCATCACAATTGGGGTATGCTATAGGCCACCAGCCGACACACAATTCTTGACCAAATTTGAACGAACTTTGTCATCGCTAGACCCTCGGAATGAATCCATCATACTAGGGGATTTTAACCTGTGTTACAAACAACGAAATGATAGGCTTGTACGAGAATATAGGCATATACTGACAATGCACAATCACAAACAACTCATCACAACCCCCACACGTATCTCTGAGAACACTGCCACAATATTAGACCACATAAACTGTAACAGAGAGGACAAAATATCCCAATCAGGGGTTATACAGACTGGGATAAGTGATCACTTCGTCACATATTGCACACGGAAAACCACAAAAATTACCCTAGAGAATCACAAGGTTATCAAAACAAGGTCACTCAGAAACTACAATAAGGAAACATTTCTGGAAATTTTATGGAATACAGACTGATCTCCAGTGTTTGGAAGTACAAACGTTAATGACGCATGGGTTGGCTTCAGAACCATCATCACAAACATTCTAGACGAAATAGCTCCTCTGAAAGACATACGAATTAAAGCAAAGTCAGACCCATGGATCAACAATGACATACTACACCATCTGGAACACAGAGACAATCTGTTAAAAAGGCTAGCGAAACATAGACAGGATCAAGGTCTGAAACATGAGTTCAACAGGGCCAGGAATAAACTAAGTAGGAAAATGAAATCAGCTAAAAATAATTATTTTCACAATAAGGCAGAGGAATATCAGAATAACCCAAGGAAACTATGGAGGCACCTAAAAACAACAGGCTACAGCAACAAGACAAGGGATTCGTCTAACACTAATATTGCTCTCACCATTAATGATCAGGTTTGCCACGATAAACGACAAATTTCAACCTACTTCAACTCCTTCTTCACTTCCATAGCAAACACACTTGCACAGAACCTACCTCAACCTCTCAATAAATACACGACAACAACGGCCACCTTTCGTAATTTCTACAGAGATAAAGACATACACCCGAACACATTTAGATTGCAAAATGTTACACCAAAATACACTTTTGACGAGCTGTCTAACCTAAATGTACATAAGAGCACAGGACCAGACAAAATTCCTGCCAAATTTCTACGAGATGGAGCCATTGGTATAGCAGGCCCCCTAACCCACATCATCAACTTGTCAATTAACACCAACACAGTACCTGCTGAACTGAAGGAAGCTATTGTAACCCCTCTTTTCAAGAAAGGAAATAAACTAGAAGTTGGCAACTACAGACCAGTTAGCATATTATGTATTGTATCTAAAATCCTTGAAAGAGCGGTATACACCCAAATTGAACACTACCTCAAACAAAATGATCTATTCTATAAGTTTCATCCACTTAACGGATCACATTCGTAAAGAAATGTCTAAAGGTAACTACACCGGTATGGTTCTTCTTGATCTACAAAAAGCGTTTGACACAGTAGACCATGATATCCTATGTAATAAACTACAAGCAATGGGCATAGGGTCTGTGAACTGGTTTAAATCTTATCTTAGTGGTAGAACCCAAAGAGTCAAAATTGATGATAATATATCTGATCCTATGCCAATTAACTGTTGGGTCCTGCAGGGAAGCATCCTTGGTCCCTTACTCTTTCTCTGTTATGTGAACGACATGGAACTGAGCGTCTCATGTAAATTATTACTGTATGCAGACGACAGCGTGCTTCTGGTTTCAGGAAAAGACCCAATAAGTATTGCCGCTTCACTTTCCAAAGAACTAGCATCATGTAGTGAATGGCTAGTGGACAATAGACTATCTCTTCACCTGGGCAAGACGGAAGCCATCTTATGTGGAACAAAACGCAAACTGAAAGACATTGTGGGCTTCTCGGTCAACTGTAATGATATTCCTATAACAACAGTGTCACAAGTTAAATATCTCGGACTGAAACTGGACGCGAGTTTGTCAGGTGAAACAATTTTGGAATCTATCCTGAGTAAGTGTAGAGCACGTATAAAATACCTGTATAGACAGGTGGGATGCTTGCCCGCGGCGACCAAAAAGACCCTCTGCCAAGCGCTTGTTCAATGTCATTTTGACTATTCTGTGTCATCCTGGTACTCTGCATCATCTAAATCAGCACAGCACAAACTTCAGGTCACTCAAAATAAAATGGTTAGGTTCATGCTGAACCTAGGACCCAGATCACATGTTGGCCAGGAACAGCTTCAGTCACTAGGTATGCTCAATGTCTCTGACAGGGCCAAACAAATCAGGCTAACTAATGCCTTCAAATTTTTCTATGACAGAGCTCCAGAGTATCTAAAGAAAGATTTTGTTAAAGCAAATGAGAGGAGTGGACATAATACAAGAAACAGGATGTTTAATTTTAAGGTCCCGAGAATCCAAGGACAGGGTAAGCAAACATTCTTCTTCACTGCCATCAAAGACTGGAACGACCTACCCCAGTCAGTCCGTGAAAAGAGAACACTGTATTCCTTCAGACGTAGCCTGAAGGAACACCTGAACCGGACAGCTGCGAGAAGGGAGCACCAAGCTTATGTCTACTACTAAATACGACATAAGAGATAGACAAACCAAACTGAAATGATTACTGATTACGGATTACTGATATTTACTATAGGATGTAAGGTATCTTAAAATAACCCCCTAGAAATACTTTCTCTAAAGTATCTATTTCTTTATCCTCCCCATTTCCCCAGCTAACCTAATCCCACAAGGACCCCAATGGAAATACGCCTAACGGCCTTATTGGGCTATCCTTAGTTGGAATTATGCAAGGCTGGTACATGTCATATTTATAACATACTATGTGGTACCAACTCTGTAAATTGCTAACTGAATAAATATTATTATTATTATTATTATTATTATTAATAAGTGGCCAAGGAACAAAGATATAATAAATTTGGTTGTATTTACCAATTCTGAAGCAAGGAGTGAGACAGAGAATGTACTGTAATAGACTTAAGAGGAGGTGAATCTTAGTAGGCGGGATAGTGTCGGTCTTTGAAAGAATTTACGAAAGAGGTTAAGCATTGAGAGATTAAGATTGAGGTGGAAGAGTGACTTTCCTTGACTGCCTAGTCTGTGGCTCATTGCCTGAACCTTTTGCTGCATGAATTTGGCTATAGAACGGCTGTTGAAAATAGTGTCTGTTATTCATTCTTTAGTTTATTGAACTTAGTGCATAGGCCTATTGTGACGACCCCAACGCCCGCCACTTTGGCAATGCAGTCAGCCTCTGTAGCATTTACGTTGATTTCTTGTTACTGCCTTATTGTAGCACGGTTAAGGCTGGTGTGATGCGGATTCGCCAGGTGCAAGTGCTTCAGGGGGACTTTGTTGTGTCTCGCTGAGACACTGTTAGCGCTATACCAACATCGGCCACTGTGATGACATGATGGGGCTGTGATGTGACAAGTCTTGATTATACTGTACTACAGTAAAGAGAATAAAACCATGCTCTCTGTGGATGAAGCGGTCTTTAAACTTGTATGTATGTATGTTCCTAAGGTGGCAGGAGGGAATGGCAGAAAAGGAATTAAAAGTGAACATGGGAAAGACAAAAAGTCATGATAAAGCGGCAATGAACGCAGAAGCGCAGTACAGAGTGGTAGTTTTCCTTTCCTTGTCTGTAAAAAGGGGGTTGGGTGTAATTCAATTCAGAGTGCCCATGCCAGGGATGGGTGCATAAGAGGTGTAGTGGTTTGAGGGGCTCCTTATTGCGGGCCGTTACCTTTGAATGTTCAATATGTAGGGGTGTCTTGGCAGTACCAGACCCCCCTGGTAGCGTAGAGTTCGGAGATGTGCACATGGAATGTGTCAATAAGTTCTGTTACTTGGGCAACATAATTGCTGCTGCTGATGAGGCTGCAGCCTGCTCAGTCGCCAGAGTCAGAAGTGAATGGAAGAAGTTCAGAGAGATATTGCCATTACTGGCCATGAAAGGGCTCTCTCTATGACTAAAAAGGAGGTTATATAGCACTTGTGTTAGAGGTATATGCTAGCGAAACCTGGCCAGTCAAGATGGAAGATATAAACAGGATGGAGCAAAATTAAATAAGAATGGGGAGATGGATGTGTGGGTCTGCTACGAGAGACAGAACTCACAGTTTGGAATCCAGAGGGCGCCTAGGAATTGAGTGTATTGGTGAGGAGACTAGATAATAGTCCATCAGGCGCCTGGCCCGGGGAGACGATTATTATGAAGGGTGCGCCTAGAAGTGTGGTGGGAGGGCTTGTGGCTTTGGCTCCGCTGCATGTCTGCCTGCCGAGATCGGAACCTCTCCGGGTGGTCGGGGGCCGGGGGAGTGCTGGAGCGACCTTGGTGACCCTGGTCTCTGGGTCTTCTCCTGGGTGACCTGGATGTGTGTGAGTTTGTGCTTTTTATCTGTGTTTATTTGTTGTTTTATGTTGTTTTTGTGTTTTCCCTGTTCTTGCTCTGTCTTGAGTCGGCTACCCCCAAAATGGGGATTAGGCCTGAGCACATAGATAGATAGATAGATAGATAGATAGATAGTGAGGAGATGCGTAGGGATAGGATTAGATGGTATGGAGATGTAGAAAGGATGGATGAGAATAATTGGGTTAAGAAAAGCAAGTCTATGAACGTGAAGGAAGTCGCAAGGAGAGGTAGACCAAAAGACGTGGGATTAGGTGGTACAAACCGATCTCGCCGGCAAAAGATCTGGCTAAAAGGGACACCAAAGACCGGGCTGCCTGGAATGCCGCCATTAGGTGACAAAAAGACTGACCTACTCCTGTGTGGATCCTAGTCTTTAATGTATGTATGCTTGTAAAATGTTTGGTCGTGGAACTGATCTTCAATCTTTTAATCTTATAAAGATACTCTTATTTCTTACAAACGCTTGCAGCTTTGATAGGGCCAGGGCAGGCAGCTGTGTCACTTTAGGTGACCCTAAACATGAAGAGGAATGGCTTGTCCATGTGATCTTGAAGACATATTGAAGTTCACATACCACAGTGAGTGTGAAAGGAGCATTGAGTGAAGAGTTTTAAATGGCCCGTATAGCAGCCTTGGGTGGTGTTTGCTGAATAGGTAGCCGGGAGAGTGCATCTACACTTGTATGCAATTTTCCCAGGCGGTAGGCGATCTCAAAGTTGAACTCTTCAAGAGATTCTTGCCACCTGACAGTTAGGGCATTTTTCGTGTCGGATTTGCGGAGCCATTTTAGGGCCTGATGGTCCGTTATGATCGTTACTTTGACTCCAGCAAGGTATGCTTTGAAGTGCTGGAGTGCCCAAATTATTCCTAAGCATTCCCGTTTGGTGACTGGGTAGTTGATCTCTGCGGGGTTTAAGGTACAAGCAATGATGTGTTCGTGGCCTTCCCGGGTTTGGGCTAGCACTGCTTCTATTCCAAATTGTGAGACGTCGGTGTAAAGACGGAAGGGTTTGGTATAATCGGGAAAGGAGACAACTGGGGCTGCCACGAGTAGGTCTTTTAAGGTTTAAAAGGCTTGTAGTCTGTGGGTGGTCCAAAGGAATGGTTCTTTTCTGGTGAGGTCGTGAAGGGGTTTTGCAATGGTAGCAAAGTTTTTCACGAACCTTCGATAGTAAGAAGATAATCCCAAGAATGCTCGTACTCCTTTGACGTTGTTGGGAGGAGTGATATCCCTGATGGCCTGTAGCTTGGCTGGATCTGGAGAAATTCCGGCTTCAGAGACAATATGACTGAGGAATTTGACTTGCTTCTTTGCCATGCTGCATTTTGATGGTTTAAGTTTTAGTTTGGCATCTCTGATTCTTTGAAAAACTTGTGCGAGTCGTTGTAGGTGTTCTGCCCAAGTTTTTCCAAAGACGATGATGTCGTCTTGGTAGGTGAGGCAAGTTTCCTAGGTAAGTCCTTGAAGTACAGACTCCATTAATCTGGAAAAGGTGGCGGGGCCGTTACACAATCCGAATGGAAGAACTGTGAATTCGTATAGTCTGCCCAGGCTGGTGGAAAAGGCCGTTTTCTCTTGATGTTCTGGCACGACAGGGACTTGCCAATATCCTGCTTGCAAGTCGAGGGTGGTAAACCATTTGGCTCCTAGCAGTGTGAGGGAGTGGGGTGGCATCCTTGATGGTAACGTCATTTAACTGCCCAATTTGCATAGGACTGGTGGTGACGTGGTTGTAGAGAGAGGCCATGTGGTTGTCCTGAAGGTTAGAATAGCTTCCCCTGTCGGCCTCGTTTTCTATGGTGCCTTCTCCATTCTGGTTTTCTTTGTCTTTTGTCTTGTTGCTATTGGGAGGTTTGACGTACCTCCCAACCTACCAAATAGGAAAACCTACTATTTGGTAGTAGTCTTGGAAAATCCAACGTCAAGGCTATTAACCTAATTGCAATGACGACTTGTCTATTTTGACTGCTATGTCGTCATTCCAACCGCGGTTAAAAAAAAAACGTCTAGAGTCTACTCCTTATCTTGCTCTAGGAGACGTTGTACATTAACCAAAACTACCACCGAAGGTGAAAAAAGCATAGAAGAGAAGAAAAAGGGGTTTACCTTAGTTACCGCTTAAGGCCCATCCCGTGTTCCGTCATGTGCAGATCCCTGTCGAACGTGCGCATGAGCGACCCTCTCTTGTCATCACATCTCACGTCAGCAGAAGAACGCGGATGGGCAGGGGTCCGGCATGAGGGAGGGTATTATGTACGTTGGATTTTCCAAGACTATTACCAAATAGTAGGTTTTCCTATTTGGTAGGTTGGGAGGTACGTCAAACCTCCCAATTTGTTAGTAGTCTTGGCAAATCCAACGTCAAGGCTGCATAACAAATAGGAGGAGGACATCCAAGCCCAACCTACCAAAAAAAACAATGCATAAAACAAAATTATGAATGACAAAGACACAATTTAAACAAGAGAGTTTAATAAAAGAGTGAAAAACTGAGGAGTAGCTAAAAAGAACAGTTTTAACACATGCCCGTCATTCATAGTAATGCAAAAACATAGACTTGTCTTAAACCAAAAAGGTACTGTACCCAAAATCCCTTTTCTTCCAATACCAACAAAAACACTGAACACAAGAACAAAACACAATTTTCAATGTGGCAAAAACACTTATGTACTGGAACAATACATAATCCCAAACTTGCAATCCAGTGTTGCAAACCCGTACACCCCCCCCCCCCCCCCTTTGTCAAATAAAACAAAGGAAAATAACGAGGGACAAGGGGGGAAGACCAGGGATCTTCGCCAGAGCACCAGGAAACACGACCCCCGAGAGCAATCACCGGCCGAGGGGGTCGAACACTGGACACGGAGAGGTAGGAGGAGATGAAGGAATTGATAGAAGACCACAAAACCGCTGAGGCGATGGCAGGTAAGGATCGACGTGGCAGGAACCGGAAGGAGGCAGCAATGGATCTGACATCGTGCGCAGAACCCCTACAAACAGGGTGACGGGCACGAATGCTCCGACAAACGTGGCGGCCCATCTGCACTTGCGAGAGCCTCCCACCTGTCCGAGGAGACACCCACACAGCAGTACCCGAAGGCGGCGCCACAGACGCAACAGAGATGTGCAAGGCTGACACCGGGCACAACACATGGCGAGGATGCCCACGCCGTAAAGCCTGGACGGTGAAAGGCTGGAAAACGGGGGCCTCCCTCCCATGCGTGGTAACAAAAGGAGGGGAGGAGGCGAACGAGATGCCATGCCAGGACGGGGAGAATCGCACGCAGTCCCGGGGCCGTGACAATGCCGCTAGTGCAGACACCCGATCCCCAGTGGCCAGAGCGACAAGGAAGAGTGGACGCCCGAGCAACGGAACCGGCGTAGCGGCCCTTGTATACGTGGGTGAAGCCAGAAGGACCAGAGCCCGCCCCAGATCCCACTGTGGAGGGACCTGGCGCGGAGGCGGTCGATCCCGGAAGGCAGCCGTCAGGAAGGAATCCAGCTCCTGCGGCGGAACGACCAACCCAGCGACGGACCCAAAGACCCCCCGGACGGCAGACAAGTGGGTACGTATAGCGTCGACTTGAAAGTGACGTGTACGGAAGAGGTGAAACAAGGAGCGTAGGACGAGGGAAGGAGAGCCAACTGGCAGGCGAGTGCCCTGTAGCCACCTAGTAAAAGACCTCCAGCGGGACCCGTAAGTCCCCCAAGGAGAAGACGGCCAGGAACGCTGCAGGAAGTCAGTCAGGGCCCGGCCGGGGACCGGGAGCCACCGTGCCTCATGAACAAGCACGATGCGAAGGCCAACGAGGTCCGCAGGTCCCCAACCTAGCTCAAGTGGAAGCCGGAGACAGGTAGAGGGACCGGACTCAGGCACCACCGCGGCAACCGGGCATACCAAGCCCGTGCCGGCCACAGAGGCGCGAGGAGCCAGACGCAGCCTCGCGAGGACTGGGCACATCAACAGCGCGTCTGGTGGCGGAAAGACGTATATCGACCGCCACCTGTACCAGGCTACCATGAAAGCGTCCGGACCCCCCCCGGAGCGCGAGGCCGGAGGGAGAGGTCCAGAGGCAACTGGCGCGGCACCCCCGATGCGAACAAGGCGACCTCCGGAACACCTCAGGAAGCCACGAGGTCGGCGAACACAGTCCGTTGCATCGCCCATTCTACAAGAACGCCCTGCCCTCTCGACAGGGCGGCTGCCCACAGGGTGGCAGGCCCGGGCAGGGAGGAGGCATGCAAGGAGAAGGGGCGTCGGTCCGCGAGGAAGAACAACTCCACCGAGACCCCCAATAGAGGCAACGACCTGGAGGACCCCCGCATTAGGAAACAGTGGACAGCTGTCTGAGTGTCCAACCCGAAGGCCACCGACTTACCCCGAAGGGCCAGCGCGTGGTCCCGCAGGAAGAACAAAGGAACCAACAGTCCGAGGGCATAGACGGGTAAGTGGAGGGAGACCCACCCATCTGCCGGGAAGTGGACGTCCCAGGTTCGATCGGGAACCTCACCCAACCTCGCTCGACGTATCTGTGTCTACCCAGACCGTTGGCGGGGGGGGCGGTCCAGGGCACAGCCGCAGAGAGCGCGCCCCGAGCAACCCAGCGACCGAAGCGTCTGCGAACGGTACGCGGGAGCGGCAGGAGCCGATCCATAGGGGCAACGGAAACACCGCGGTGCCCATGAGGAGGAGGCGGCGTAGCCAGAGGCTCCCGAAGGGAAGGGACAGAGCGGTCCAATGCAGCGAACCCACGAACGAGTCCCAGAGCCACCTCAGGAGGGAGACCGAGTGCAATACGGCGAAGACCTTCCACCGAAGGTCCACCGCGGCCAGCAGACCCTGGGTCACCGTAGCGCCAGACAAAAACCATGCGAGACCGACCCATGGCACGACACGCGACGGGGTCAAGCGTGACTTGGGAACATCGAAGGGGAACCCTAACCGTGCGACGTGGCGAACGACTGTGAAGGCGTCGCCTACGCACAGTCCTAGGGCTTCGGAAACTACCAACCAATCGGCCAAGGAAAACAGGATCTGGAGCCCGCTCCTGAGGAGAGGACCCAGAGCCTGCCCCACCAGTGCGGAGAAGATCCGCGGCGCGATGTGGAGACCGAAGGGAAGGCCGTCGAACAGGAACACACGATCGGAAGGTCGAACGGCCAAGAATCGCTGGAAGCGAGGATGGAGAGGAACGAGCCAAGACGCATCCTGGAGGGCCAGCGACACTACCCACGACAGAGGGCGCAGGGCCAGGCGTACCAGGGGTACCGGCAGCATCCGAAACCGTGTGTGCACGATGTGCCCGTTGAGGGCCGAGAGATCCACCACCGGTCGCATCGCGTCGCAGTTCGTCTACGGTACCAGAAAGACACGGGAGAGGAAAACCGGGTGACCGGCGGTCAACTCCCTCGACGCTACCCAGCTCGGGCATGGAAGTGAACACGTGGGCCACCTCCGAAGAGATGGGCCGGCGTCGGTGACAAGAGCGGAGTCGGGGTCTGGACTTCCACCTCCAGGTGAGACCCCTCCGCGCAACCCGCCGCCCCCAACGTCCCTCGCGGCCACCGAGGGGCGCATGGGCGAAAACAACCCGAGGGATTACCCGAGAGGAGGGGAGCGACCCGATCGGCCAGGCGAGAAGGAGAACAAGGAGGCCGACCCAGAGAACCTACACATTGTGTTGACGTGGAGGTACCCCCGGTACGGGCCGTGCGGGCATGAGCGCCACGTTGACCTTCTCTACCCCCCCCCAACCTCGTCGAAAAGGGCGGGCCACCCCAACCCCTGGCCGTTGCGGGGCTGACCCCGTCGAAGGGCGGCCGGAAGTGGAAGGCCGGCCAGCCCCGACATGGCAGGGATGAAAGGGGGCAAGAACAGAAGTGCGAGGCAGAACCGACGCACTGGCCTGCAACGTCCCAGTCCTGCGCCCGTGCAAGGCGGCAGCACTTGCAGCAGCACTCCGAAGAGGACCGGCAGAAGGACGGGACTGAGAAGACCCCGCACGCGACACAGCGCGTCGGTGCATGTCGTAAGCAGGGTCCGCAATGACACAGCGCGTCGTCGCGTGTCGGAAGCAGGGGCCGCCGACAGAGAAGCGTAGCATTCCCAATCATCCTGCTCAAAAAACCCCGACGTATATAGCGCAGAGTATAACAAACCCTGACGAATATCCAAGGGGACCGGCCGGCAGAACGAGGACCGTACCGTCGGGCGTTGCCGAGTTACCGCGCACAAAACCGCCTTCAGCTCGGGAACCAAAGACACCGCGAGCCGAAGGTGGATCCGCTGAACGCGGTCCAAACCCTCGCGAAGATCGCCTTGCGCAGACGCCTCGATAAGCCGCAGGTGGTGAACAGACGTCCGGAGGGACGTCAATGTCCGGACGTCTTGTCCGGAGGGACAAGACAATAAGTCTGTCACCCTCTGGCGCAAGGGAAAATCCTTGGTGACAGAGGGCTGATCCGGGTGAGAGAAGAATGGGGAAGCAATAGAACAAAGTTCAAGAACGGGCGCGCTTATCCAGGACCAGAACGCGCCGTCCAACCCGCCGACAGACACAAGAGGAGGGAAAAGCAGTGATGACTCCAGGGGGAGGGACTGAAGGAGAGCCGTCGACGGATCGGTTGGTGAAGTCGAAGGCCTCAGCAAACCAGGCCTCCAATGGGAGAGGGTGACCGAGCATGATGGCTAAGCCAGGCGTACCGGCGTCGCACAAGCCTGTCCCATAGGAGGACAGACCCGTCAACACAGCCAGGGACTGAACAGTCGGAAGGATGTCAGGGCGGCTGAAGTCTGACCAGAGCGTAGGCCTGCAGAAGGGAGGGGGACCGTAGCAGGGGTAGGTAGGGTGAGGCGCTGAGGGTGTGTCACCGCCAAGAAGCGCGAGAAGAGGGAGTCTTGCATCGACTCCCAAGCACCCGTCGATGCGTGACACAACCCAGCCCTGCATAGCCGACAATCGATCCGAGAGAGGCGACCCCCCCCAAGATTGGTTGGCCCGCAGGGGCGAGCGTGACCCACGACACGAACCAGCAGCGTTGCGGCCCAAGGAAGGCGAGCGACGACGGTTGTGTCGCCGTTGAGGGACTCGTCCCCGATCACGAAACGGCCGAGGGGGAAACAGCACCATCCCCCTCTTCCAGCGACACGTCAGCTCCTGAGAAAGGGGACCCCGAAACCTCGCTAAACCCCACCGAGGCAAGAGGAGGGGTACCCCCCTGGCGAGACGGTAAGTGAAGGTCAGGAAGAGAAGAATGAGGAGGAGCAGGACGACGGGAGTGGGAAGGCTGGCCGGGTGAAAGGAGGCCAGAAGGAGCCGCGGGGGGAAACAGAGCAAGGATCCCCGGGGCTGAGATAACAGGGCGGCCCGACACCGAGGCGGAGGAGGGAGGGACCTCCACCGTGGGACGAGACCGTGAAGGAAGAATAGGCACTGAAGCAGGTGAAGTAGGAGAAGCAACGACATCCAGGCGGACCCTCCTGGACAGTGTAGGAGGAGGGAGCAGAGGGCCAGCTACAGCATGAACAACCGCGCGCGGAGAGGACAACGTAAGAGGAAGTCGTCTGGGCTGGGGAAACGGGCGGAAGGGAGTAGAGCCCCTATCCGTAGAGGCCAGGGGAGGGCGCGCAGGGGCAGAGCCGCCAACCCCGGCCTCAGGGCGAGAACCATGACGAGGGCGATGGGCGTCGTCAAGGCGATCAGGAGGACGACGAGGGGCAGTAGAGGACGGACGACGAGGCGAGCGAGAGCGTGGACAGAGCTGGGGAACCCCCCGACGATGTGACGACCGGCTGCGGGACCCAGGGGAGAGGGCCCGAGCAGGGAGAGGGCCAGGTGAACGGCCTTCAGTCGGGTCAGGGATACCCAGGGCGACACGGATCCGGTCGGCAACAAAGGCCGGGGAACGGTGGCCCACAGTCCTAATGTGGCGGGAGACCATCGTCCACACCGACGGAAGGGAAGCAGAGGCCACAGCCGCCGCCGAGGAACCAGGGCTATGGTGCAGCACATCCACCAGGGCCAGACACGTGCCACACAGAGCAGGGAGGTAGGCCGTAGAGGACACACAGAGCGAGTGGCGCAAGCAGGACTTGTGGCTCTCCAAGCACGGGGAGCGACAACCAAGGCGAAAGCAAGGCAGCCTACCTGCACTGGAAGAGCACACACCATAATCAGCACGTCGAAGGAGTAAGTGGAGAGAATGTCCAAGAAGAACCAGGGAAGGAGTATGGGGAAACAGGAACACACATGCAAACAGGTATCCGTACTCACCCTAAACTGGGAGCACAGAGGTAGGTGAGGAGGGCGGCCGAGGCGGAAGAGCACTAGCAGAACCTGCAAAGATGGAGAAAGTGTTAACCACCACTCAACATCTTACATGCAGGGCCTATAACACCAGTAAAGTGCATACACCAATATAGTATCAGGCAACAAGATGACATCAAAAATCTCAACAGTGAAAGCCAACTATAACCGCAAATTTGCGGGCCAATGGAGGCATAACCGTACCGACACAACCCTCCCGCATCTTTGAGGGACCCCCCAGCGATCACCGCAAATTTGCGGGGAGCTGAAATGTCCCAGAGGACCGAATTGAGCTCCCGCAAATTTGCGGGACCGGCCGAGATGGTCCAGCGCCGAAAAAGCGAGAGGAGCGTCTAGGGAATACCAAAAAAGGCCACAAAAAAGCGTCATCACCTTATGAACTCCAAGCGATGATGGCCATCAAGCTGAGCAATGTCTTCCTTGAATTGATCCTAACTCAACCGGTAAAGGGAGAGGCAAGGAAGACACACCAGTGGAGAGGAGGCACATCCCCCAGGAACCACCCAACCAACAGAGATAGAGCAAAGCCCATGAGGAGAAGTGGCAGGGAGGGTGGTTTCGCACAAACAGGGGCCCCCGTGGGGTACCCCTGGATTGGGCAAAATAGATTATGAAAGGATGGAGGCGAAACAGGAAGAGAAAACAAAAACCAGTAAATGAAACTGCCGAGAAAAAGGGTGGCCTAGCCGTGAGCAGAGAATGTGTCAGGGGCGAAAAATCCTGTGGTGTGAAGGAGGGGCCCCCGTGGGGTACCCCTGGATTATCACGAACCACCTGTCGCCCAGGCCCTTGAGACACAGTTAAGGCTCGAAAGGGGGGACTCGGGAATAACGCTAATAATGCGGCCGGCACAAACTCTACAAACAACACCGCCACCAACGAAATCTCAGATTGTTTACCAACGGTAGCCTACACCTTAGGCTATGAAAAAATGAAAACTCATAGTGGCATAGCAATTCCGGAATGAGAAAACCAGCTAGGCTAAAATAAGCTAAAAGCTAAACTATGCCCAGACTAACAGGAAAAAAGAATATGAAAAGAGAAAGAATGAAAAACATATACGAGGAACGCCAGGCGCCCCCGTACCTTCGGTAGCTATTTCCACACGCGTCTCCATTATACACACTTAGGAGCCCATTTATGTGTGCCCTAGATCACGTAACATCTGTCTAACAAAAAAGAAGGCCAGATAAGCCGAAACGAACCTAAACAGTGAATTAAAGGAGCACAACAAAAGCGACTTCATTCAATGGAGCACGTGAACAAATGATGACAAGAGGGGGTCGCTCATGCGCACGTTCGACAGGGATCTGCACATGACGGAACACGGGATGGGCCTTAAGCGGTAACTAAGGTAAACCCCTTTTTCTTCTCTTCTATGCTTTTTTCACCTTCGGTGGTAGTTTTGGTTAATGTACAACGTCTCCTAGAGCAAGATAAGGAGTAGACTCTAGACGTTTTCTTTTTAACCGCGGTTGGAATGACGACATAGCAGTCAAAATAGACAAGTCGTCATTGCAATTTTTTGTTTTTTTTTTCTATGTGATTGAGGGAGGCAAAAGGCATAACTGCCTATAGCGAGTGCCTCCCCCATAGTTGAAAGAGTGACAGGGCCAAAATCAAGGGACGTTCGAGCCAAAATGCCTGGACACACGGAGTTTGAAGCAATTTAAGTCATAGGAAGAGGGAAAGACTGATTCTGGGAGAGAGTTCCAGAGCTCAGCTGTTGAGTAGAAGAAAGTTTGAGAGTAACGTTTCACTCTTGGGTTGGAGAGTTGCACAGAGTAGGGGTGGGATTGAGTTGCAAGACGGGTACCACGTGCCCTATGTAAAGGAGGTGGTATGCACTGGGATAGCTCTGAGGAACACTGATTATTGTAGTAGCGATAGAATAGCGAGAGAGATGCAACATTGCGGCGGAGAGAGAGAGATTGCAGAGAGTTGGTGAGTGGACGGGAGTTAATGATACGAAAGGCCTTCCTTTCAACTTTGTCTAGGAGAGCGGTGTGAGAGGAACCTCCCCACACATGTGAACAATACTCAATACAAGGGCGCACTATGCCCCTGTACAGAGCAAGAAGCTGTGCAGGGGAAAAGAACCCCCTAAGGCGGTTGAGCACACCCAGCTTCTGGGAGGCTGCCTTAGCAAGACTGGTAATATGGTCCTTCCAAATGAGAGCAGAAGAAAAAGAGACACCAAGAATATTGAGAGAAGATGAAGGGTTGATTTTTGTATTGTTGAAGAATAAGGGATAGTCCGCTGGGAGATCCTGACGGGTAGATAGATGGAGAAATTGGGTTTTGGAAGCATTAAAGTTAACAAGGTTTTCTCTGCCCCAATTGGAAATAGTATTTAGATCAGAATTTAAGAGTTCTATGGCTTCATTACGTTTGTCGTTGAGGGATTGCTGGCTGGGGCGTTCTGAAAAACTAATGGAGTAGTGTAAGGTTGAGTCGTCTGCGTATGAATGGATGGGAATTAAGGTACAGTTAAGGAGATAATTTATAAAAATTAGAAAGAGAATAGGAGATAGGACAGAGCCCTGAGGAACACCGGAGTTTATAGGGTGAGGAAGTGAACAATGGCCGTCCACAACCGCGGCTATGGAACGGCCGGAAAGGAAATTAGAGACAAAGGCACAGATGGAGGGATAGAAACCGAAGGAGGGTAGTTTAGAAATTAAAGATTTATGCCAGACTCTATCGAAGGCTTTCGATATGTCTAGTGCAATAGAAAAAGTCTCACCGAAGTCCCGGAAGGAGGATGACCAAGAGTTAGTAAGATATGAAAGAAGATCACCAGTAGAGCGACCCTTAAGGAAGCCATACTGGCGATCTGAGAGCAGATTATGAGAAGAGAAATGCTTAAGAAATTTGGAAGCAAGAATAGTTTCAAAAACTTTAGAAAGACAAGAGATAAGAGCAATTGGACGATAGTTGGAGGGTTGAGAGCGGTCACCCTTCTTTGGGACAGGTTGAATGTGAGCAAACTTCCAGCATGAAGGGAAGACGTTAGAGGATAGACAGAGACGAAAGAGTTTGCCTAGGCAGGGAGTCAGCACGGAAGCACAGTTTTTGAGAACAACAGGAGGAACACCGTCCGGACCGTACGCCTTATTAGTGTTAAGCCCAGAGAGGGTAGAAAGTACATCTTTTGAAGAGATTAGGATATTAGGCATAAGTAAGAGAGAGGAGGGCGGAGAGGGAGGAATAGCACCGGAATCATCCAAGGTGGAGTTTCTAGCAAAAGTTTGAGCGAAGAGTTTAGCTTTGTCAGAGGAAGAAGTGATGGTTGTGCCATCAGAGTGGGAAAGGGGAGGGAAAGACGAGGAAGAGAAATTGTTGGAGAGGTTTTTGGCTAGATGCCAGAAAGCTTGGGAAGAGCTAGAGTTGGATAGTTCAGTGCATTTATTATTGATGAAAGAGTGTTTGGCAAGTCGAAGAACAGATTTGGCTTGATTCCGGGCAGAAACATATGAAGAATGAGAGTCTTGAGTTTTAAGGCGTCGGTACCGTTTGAATGCTTCCTCCTTATTGCGGACAGCAGTAGAACAGGCGTGAGTAAACCAAGATTTTTTAGCATTAGTCTGAGAGAAAGAGAATGGAATGTATGCTTCCATGCCCGATAGGATTACCTCGGTAATGCGTTCAGCACTCTCCGAGGGTCCTCGGCCATGGAAGCAGAAATCATTCCATGGGAAATCAAAGAAGTACTGCCGAAGAGCCTCCCAGTCGGCAGCGCCAAAGTGCCACAAGCGCCGCCGGCTAGGAGGATCGGGTGGCTGTACTGGAGAGATAGGACAGGTGACAGAGATAAGTTTATGGTCGGAGGAGCCCAGAGGAGAGAAAAGATCGACAGTATAAGAAGAAGGGTTAGAAGTTAGAAACAAGTCAAGAATGTTGGGCCGATCTCCGATGCGATCCGGGATACGGGTGGGTTGCTGAACTAACTGCTCTAGGTCATTTAGGATAGAAAAGACGTAGGCTTGTTCACCAGGTGGATCAGTAGTGTGAGAGGAGAGCCAATGGCGGTGGTGAACGTTGAAATCTCCTAAGATGGAGATTTCTGAGAAAGGAGAAATGGATAGAATGTGTTCCACTGTAGAGTTTAGATAGTCAAAGAATTTCGGAAAGTTGGTAGAGTTAGGGGAAAGATAGACAGCACAGAAATATTTAGTAAGAGAATGACAGGAAAGTTTGAGCCATAAAGTTGAGAATTCAGAGGAGTCGAAATCGGGAACACGAGAGCAAGTGAGTTTGTTGTGCACATATGCACAACATCCGCCTTTGGCTTTGAAACTAGGATAGAGAAAGTAGGAGGATACAGAGAAGGGGTTGCTGGAAGTTGCTACAGACACCTGAGTTTCGGTGAGGAAGAGAAGATCAGGTTTGTAGGAGGAGAGATGGTGCTCAACAGAGTGAAAGTTAGAGGAAAGTCCGCGAATGTTGCAGAAATTAATAGAAAGAGTAACAGGCCGAGGTCCAGGTAATTGTGTGGGGTCGTCAGGGGATGGTCGGTCGGATGAGGGGGCATTTATGGTCCCCCCCCCTGGGGACTCCGAGGCTGGGCTACAATTCATCATTTTTTTTTTTTTAATTTTGGTGTGGAGGAATGAAGTGTGGTGTGCATGTTTAGTGTAGTGAAGTGGATAGGAGGAGGAGGTGTTTGTGAGAGCTAGCTGGATTGCTCTCAGTGTAAATGAGGCACAAAGAAAATCAGTAAGAGAGGCCAAGCAAATGAAACAGGAGTTCCAGCGACTCTTTATCACATTAGGTTAATAGCCTTGACGTTGGATTTGCCAAGACTACTAACAAATTGCTTGTCTTTATCCTGGTTGGTTGGTCTTGCAGGTTGGTTGTTAGTGTCAATTAATTGGTGGTTTCTTCTTCCATTTTCTTCTCCTCTGGCATCTCACCCATATATGTCAATGTTAACACCTGTCGCGCCATGTTTAACATGTGTCGATTTTTTCCTGGCAAGCGATTGCAAGCCTGCAATTTAGGAGGAACCGGCCTTTGGCCGGGAAATTTTTATGCCAAAATATTTACACATTTATCTAAGGGGGGCCATTTTTAAAAGCTTGATTGAGGTCTAGGGAGCAAACTAAAAATCTCCCCTTAAAATAGAGTACTACACAAGAAAATATACTATTAATATAATCCTACTAATATTCCTTCCATATATAAAATGGGGAAATATTGGAACAAGTAAAGTGTTTTAAATATCTAGGAGGAACGATAAGCAGGAGTGGAGGTATGGAAGTGGAGGTAAAACAGAGAGTGTGTGAAGGAAGGAAGGTTTTTGGAACAATGGGAAGTAGGCTATGTGGAAGACGAGAAATCTCGGAGTGAAAGTAAAAAGTGCACTGTATCAAGGAATTGTTGTGCCAACAGTGATGTATGGGGCTGAGACATGGGCTCTGAAGAAAAAGGAGAAAAGAGGGCTGGATGTGATGGAGATGAGCTGCTTGAGGAGTATGTGTGGAGTTACTCATAGAGACAGATTGAGGAATGAAGGGATACGTAGGAGAGTGGGGCAGCAGGAACATTTGTCAGCCAGAGAGGACAGAAGGGTGCTGAGCTGATATGGTCATGTTGAACGAATGGGAGATGAAAGGCTTACAAAGAGAATATGTGAGTCAGGTACAAGGGGAGATAGAAGGGCAGGAAGACCCCCATTGAGATGGAGAGACTGTGTAAGAAAGGCTTTGGATGATAGAGGAATGACTATAGATCAGGCAGGGGAATTGGTGGTGGACAGGAGTGAATGGAGAATGCTTGTGATTAGTTGAGTAAACACGTGGTCATTTGGAGTAAGGGGTCGGGCGCAAGTTGGACTAGATAATAGTCCATCAGGCGCCTGGCCCGGGGAGACGATTAATATGAAGGGTGCGCCTGGAAGTGTGGTGGGAGGGCTTGTGGCTTTGGCTCCGCTGCATGTCTGCCTGCCGAGATTGGAACCTCTCCGGGTGGTCGGGGACCGGGGGAGTGCTGGAGCGACTTTGGTGACCCTGGTCTCTGGGTCTTCTCCTGGGTGACCTGGATGTGTGTGAGTTTGTGCTTTTTATCTGTGTTTATTTGTTGTTTTATGTTGTTTTTGTGTTTTCCCTGTTCTTGCTCTGTCTTGAGTCGGCTACCCCCAAAATGGGGATTGGGCCTGAGCATATAGATAGATAGATAGATATAAAATCATAAAGTGTACATTACATAAATTATCTGACTGGCGGAAATTTCACTTCATGTGTTTTATGGGCAGGTGATATCGATGCCAATGTTTCGATTTAAAAAGTCAATATCCCTGTATCACAAGTCCTATATGCAGCTATCAACACCTTACAAATACATAACTTAAAATAGACTATGTGCTGTGAACGTCCTAAGCTTGAAGGTAATCCGGAAGTTGATTAATTAACTATAATAAAATTCGAACTGGACTCGTGGATCTGGGGGGAGGACCAGCTTTAATGTGACGTCATTATTCAGTGCTGACATTCGACTGGTAGCAAGAGGACGTACCTGCGTTGGCTCTTCGTATTTTCCCGTATTTAAGGTGTGTATGGGGATTTGTAATTTTGTCGTGCATATATGACATATGTATTGATATTCTATTAATGTTCAGGCGGCCATACATGTAATTCATAAGGTACGTACTATACGAAAATTGTGAACTTATGACTGTTTGAGCTGGTTCGCGTATACGTTCAGCAGACGAGACGTCTGCTGCATATATTCTAACCGCTAGTAATTACGCTAAAATCGTTGACCTCCTAGACATTTAGATAATAACAAACTATTTGGTGTGTGTACATTGCGTTGGTGAGGTGTGTGAATATAGAGGGGGTCATTAACTCGTAATTTAAGGTACAAACTAGCGAACGAGGTGACATCGCTGTTGCCCCCCCCCCCCCTTTCCTCTCTCCTTCCCCACCTTCCCTCCCCCTTTTTTGCCAATTCCCTCCCTGCCCCCACCCTCCCTCAATCCTCTCCTTTCCTTCTCCTCTCTCTCTCTCTTTTCTCTGCTCTTCCCCCTCCTATCCTCCTCTCTTCACTTCATTCTCTCTTCTGACCCCCCCCCCCCCCCTTCCTGCCCCCATGCTCTCACCCAGCCATAGACTACATATAACCTAGACACCAAAGCGTGACTTCACACGGTTAGTTTGCCGCGCGTCCTAGGGATTTGGTGGCAGCACTATTTTACTGTACAACAACCAAAGCACCTCAGTGGCTTGTCCATTATAGATAGTCTGTGCGCCGCGCGCGCCTGCCAGCTAGCTTGCTGCAGTGTTTCCAAAGTTAAGGGAATATCCGCAAAACGAGGGAGCAATAGATTAAAGAGGGAACGTATTTAAGAGTTAATTAATGTTGGTAAAAACACTTGTAAATTATTTAGTATAAATTAGATATATATATAAGCAAGATGAAAACATTAAGTATACTATACACTATACAACATAGGCTACTCATATATGATGCAAGCTGCTGTATATCTTCAAGCAACACAACAAGAATTAAATTGTAATTTTGAATATTATATTAGTATGTTACATGTTATGTAGATGTTAATTTGTCAAGTAGCACTAAAACTGGACATTTATACTTATGACATCTAGAGATATTTTGTCCCACCATTGTCGTTGGCAACTCCCGAATCTCACATCAACAATGGCGGGCCGCGGGTGTTGGAGGAGTTTTGCTTGTGTACCTCCTCATAATGACGACAATTACACGATGACTGGCGCCTTTACAGTAGCCTCTACTTATGTCTATTTAAGGCCAATATACAGGAGGCGCTACAATATAGGTAGCAAAATTCTAATGGTAGTTTTGGGTTCCTATCATCATATGCTTCATTTCTATATACTTTTTATTCCCGGGGAAAAAAAAAAAAAATCTTGGGATTTTTCATTTATTTTCTCGGGATTTTTTGTTTTGGTCATTAACCTAACCAAAAAAAACTAACCTAACCTAACCTAACCTAATAGCCCCCAAATACATTTAGGTTAGGTTAGGTTAGGTTTTTTGGTTAGGTTAATACAAAAAAAAAAAAAAAAAAAATCCAAGAAAAAATAAAAAACCCAAGATTTTTTTTTGTTTTCCCCCGGGGATAAAAAGTATATAGAAATGAAGAATATGATGATAGGAACCCAAAACTACCATTATAATTTTGCTACCTATATTGTAGCGCCTCCTGTATATTGACCCTATTTAACTATGTCATGTCTGCAGAGTCTCTGGATAATGTTCAATTGATTATTAATAGCGTTATTAGCACAAGGTAGAGATTATTACGAATTAATGAGGACTAAGGACAAGGATAGTCAATAATAATGTCTTTGTGGGGACCCTCCCCTCCCATTGTCCTTTGCGATCGTGCTGCCATCTCTCGAACGCGCGGATCCCTATTTACAGATTTGTTGCGTCTTCTTTGGTGTCTAGGTTATATAATTATAGTCTATGCACCCAGCCTTCCAACCCCCCAACCCCCTCTCGTTTTCAATTAAGGATTTTTGGTATATATACTGTATACAGTATACGAATTATAGGTATTGGTTTGTAGATGTTTAGGTGACAATCACCACGGTCGATCTGGGGATCCGGCGCTGATGAGCTCGTCCTGGAATCTTTACGACTCTGAATCTTACGATTCTTTACAGGACTGAACATGCCATTTTTATCGGCAATAGCTCAGAGAAGAGTGTTGAGAGGGGAGAAGGGGTGTTGGAGAGAGAGGAAGGTGTTGGAGTGGCTTTGTTATGTGTGTTTTGTCTGTATACGTCGTCAGGATGTCCCCTGACTGGGTGCAAGCATGTGAAACATGCTAGGACGTACTACCGCACCCACTAAATGTCCGCCGTGGCAGGGATTCGATCCCGGGTCTTTCAGATTCACACGCGAGCGTGCTCACCACTTGACCACCACGGCCTATCTAATAATTTTTATTGGCTTGGGTTTTCTTTTACGGTGATTTAGATGCTGCCTTAACACGTGATCCTGCCTGCTCCTACCTCACCCCCACCCCCTCCTCTTTCTTGCACACTCACTCTCCCCCCCATCTCTCTCTCTCTCACTTTAGACTAGGGGTAGGCTTTGTTCTGTATACCATGTAGATATTGTTCATGATTAGTAAACCACCACCTCTCTCTCTCACTCTATCACACTCTCTCTCTCCACCACTACTCACGGGCGGCATCTTTAGAATAACACCCAAACGTAATTAAAAGGAGATACTCGCTTTTTCTGGACCCCCTTCTCCCTCATGTTTAGCATATTAGGTTTGAGATTTTAAGACGTTCGTTCCCCGTTAGTTTGGTGATTTTGAGACCTTTCTCCCCATTTATTTGTCAATATTTAGACCTTTGGTAAATCTACAGTTACACTACCCCTCCCCCACCTCCCCCCTTCAAAACACGCCTTTTAGCGTGTTTTTTGGATGGTTCAGCAGACGCGGAAACGGAAAAAAATGTATTTTGATAAAAAAATGATCACCAACCAGATAAGAGTTTTTCAGGTAATTTGTTGTTGTTTTTATTGTTTTCTTTGATATACAATGTTGTTTAATACCGAGGACCGTCGCATTTTAGTATTTTTAACATTAGCCTAACCTAACTTAACCTAACCTAACCGAAAAGTAACCTGTCTTGGCGACGGTCTAAACTCCCCCTCACGTTCCCTGTTTATGGATGCGCGACGGTCTAAAGTCTAAACCCTGCTCACGTTCCCTGTTTATGAGTTTGCAAAGGTTTGTAATACTTCAATGTATCTATTTCAAGTCAAATATACATTTCCGCGCATCATCAAACCATACTAAGTCTACTAATAATAATATTAACCCATTAGTACCAACAGAATAGGGACAAAATAGGGGTAGTATAATTGTAGATTTATCGGAACGAGGAAATTTTTTCTACTGAAAAATGTACAAATCTAGCTTGAAATGGGGTCTGTTTTTTTTTTTTTTTTTTTTTTTTTTGGTTGAAGCTTGATAATGCCGAAATAAAGGCCATATAAGAATAGAAGGGCAAATTACTATCAATATACCCAGTGATTTTATATGTATGTAGGCTATAATACTCATGCCCAATCTCCATTTTTTTTTTATACCTATTTTTATATATCAATTCACTCCGGCCTTTAGTTTTACCGGCCCTATACTCTGTTTAATTTCAACTGACGGTAAATTGCAAAGTTCCCATCAAGATTTCTCAGTTATTTTGAAGATTTTGTAATGAAACATGGTGCTAAGTTTATAAACTTGGTCTTAACATGATGCAGAGACGTATTAGTATCAGGGAGAAGGGAGCCAGAAAAAGCAACCAATTTCCCCTTAACTCCTCCCCCCACACCACACACAGCGCGCAGGTCTACCACGCAGTCCTAGCAACCAACCCAACATGTCTCTAGCAACCCTCACATGGCCCTAGCAACCGACATATGTCCCTAGCAACCATCACATGCCCCTAGCAACCTACATATGTCCCTAGCAACCATCCCACACGTTCATAGCAACCCTCACATACCCTAGCAACACACTCCTCCCCTTTTCTGCTCCTCCCCCACACTACACACAATGCGCAGGTCTCCCACGCAGTCCTAGCAACCAACCAACATGTCCCTAGCAACCCACACATCCATAGCAACCCTCGCATGATCCTAGCAACACTTTATATATATATGTTAGCTTGTTCGGCGCCATATCTATCAATCAATTCCGTCCTCCCTCCACACTACATTCACGCTCTTCCTCCCTCCTACCCCAATGCATTCACCCTCTCCCTCCCTCCCCACTGCATTCCCCCCCCCCCCCTTCCTCCTCCCCCCACTACATTCACCCCCCTTGCTCCCTCCCTCCCCGCTGCATGTACCCCTCCACACTCCCTCCCTCCCCGCTTCATGCACCCCTCCCCCCCCCCCCCCACACACACACAGTACATCCATCTCCCACCCTCCCTCCCCCAATACTTAATTGAAAATATGAAGTTTCTATGTTTCAGTATTATGTTCCACGAAATGTTAAAATATCAATGGTAGTACTGTATTAATGTGCTAGTACTCCTCATTGCTCTTACAACGAATTATTATGTTTTCTCCACTAACCAACTTTACTCCTAAACTCGATTAATGAAATTAACAAACATATGTCCGGGGATTCGAACCCTCCATAGGGCGCTCACACCGAAAATCAACACACTTATGCATTGCCACCAAGAAGACATATTGATTGGCTAGGAATACGACATGTTTCTTAAATGTATATTTTATTATAAATCAGACTTAATTACTAATTATTATTTATTCTTCCTTCCAGAATGTGTGGGTTATGGTACTTATCAGTTAACTTCCAACGCTACCACCAACACGAATACCACTACGACTACCACCGAATCTACTATTGCCACCACTGAATCTACTATTACCACCACTGAATCTACTATTGCCACCACTGAATCTACTATTACCACGGTCACCACCACCATGGCTACCACTATTTCCACCACCACCACTACTACTACCACCACGACTGTTTTGGTTTTCTATGTAAGGGAGACAGAAGGCAGAACTACCTGTAGCGAGTGCCTCTCCCTAAGTTCAAAGAGTGACAAGGCCAAAATCAAGGGACGTTTGAGCCAAAATGCCTGGACACACGGAGTTTGAAGCAATTTTAGTCATAGGAGGAGGGAAATACTGATTCTGGGAGAGAGTTCCAGAACTCAGCTGTTGAATAGAAGAAAGCCTGAGAATAACGTTTCACTCTTGGGTTGGAGAGTTGCACAGAGTAGGGGTGGGATTGTGTTGCAAGACTCCCACCATTCTACCAACAGTACCATCTCTACCACATCTACCATCAGAACATCTTTACCGCAGCTACCACCATCACTCCGACCACAGCTACTGTCAGAACATCTCTACCGCTACCCCTACCACAACTACGCCTCGTACGATATCTACCACAACGACCACCATCTACAATCTCTACCACCACCTCGACCACAACTACCATCATAACTTCTCCACCACTACTGCTACTTCCACTACTACCATCTCTACCACAACTACCAGCAGAGCATTTGTACCATCCCTACCACCACCACTACCACAACTATCATCAGTATCATCTCTATCACCACCAGTAGTATCAGAACATCACCACTACCACTCGTACGATCTCCACCACCACCATCATCTCTACCACAACTACCACCACTACCAGCAGAACATCTCCACCACCACAACTACCACCACTACCAGCAGAACATCTCCACCACCATCTCTACCACAACTACCAGCAGAACATCTCCACTATTCCTACCACCACCACAACATCTAACCCAAGGTGAGTCGTTGATCGCTTGATATTCGGCTAACAAATCTTCTATATTCCATTTTTTTTCCAGCTGATGGCAAATTGCTATATTACTGTCTTGATTACTCAGTTATTTCGAAGATTTTGTAGCGAAATTTATTGTTAATTATGAAAACCTAGCATTCATATAACTTGGATATATAATAGTTTCATCTATCTATCACATTTCCTTTAAATATCGGGAAATTCGCTGCTAAGGGATTCAGTTTGCTATCAGCTGGGAAAAATAGACTATAATACAGCCTTATAATTTTAGTTCTTCTGAAACGGAGTGTATAAGAAGTACGGTAGAAAAATATGAAAGAAAAACATAATTTTAGCTCTGTTAATTTCAATAATGATAAAACTTAAGTGCGTGAATTTTCAGTACTTGGATACTATATTCTTCTTTCATATTTCAAAATGATAATCTGAAACAGAATGCATAAATAAGTAGCACACTGCGTAAATACAAAATAGCGTCACTTACTTGCAAATCGGTTAGGGTAATGTCGCGGTAATTGATTCATATCGATAGTACACATAAACAAAAATAAAAATCCGAGTAAACCATTGTCTCTACATAATTAAAACTACCAGTTAAAGCTTCAGCCTTGCTACGTATAAACTGTAATATTATATTAGGCTACTTTCAAATTTGTGACCGAAAAAGGCGATTTGTGAGTTAACGAATGGGATTGGAGAAAACTCCGCTATTTTAAGTGATATAATCATATTAATACGGCTAAATGATGCGGTAAATCGATTGTAATAGGTTAGAGAGGTGTAGCATTAGTTTAGGCGTGATGAATAAGGGCGTTTATGGCTGGAAAGGGCGTCAGGCAGACAAACACTGAGCCAGAGCTCGCCGAGTAATAAGTACTTTAATACCTTGATTATTCAGTTAATATTTGATTTTCTTTGGTTATTAAGTGTTCATATGGAACGGCATATATACTTGAATGTACAATTGTGTGAAAGAACAACTTACTTCAACCACATTTACTTATAATTCACGTTTTATGAATAAAGCTGCACTAATTTATTCATAACTTTCTTAAAATACAAAAAAATACAAATCTGAAAAACTCCATTTCTAGAAATAAATCGAACTACCTATTGTCAAAGTTTCAGCGTTGTAACTCGAAAATTGCAAAAGTTAATGGACTTTCAAATTTGTGACTGAAAATTTCTATTTGTGGCTCAGGGAAGGCGAATTTGGAGAAACTGACATTGAAACTGCAAAGATTTTTTTTTACAAAGAAAGTATTAACTCATACGGTAAACCGATTGGTGTAGGTTAGAATGCTGTAGCGTTATTTTGGGCGTGGTAATTTCGGGCGTTTTAGGCAGGTTTGGGCGACTCAGGCAGGCAGCCAGCCAGCCAGCCTGCCCCAGCACCAACACGCGCGCTACCAATTCTATACAACCCATTTCAGCAGAGACGTTTAAGTGCAACTCGGTTCTTTTGTACTGTCAACATATCCCGCAATATTATTGATAATTAGACATAATCAGAAAGTTTATAACTATTCCTTTCATTATTGATGCTTGATAATTACCATCGTATTTCGTTGCTTACCTCGCATTACTGAAGAAAAAAAACATTCCATTTGTGAAAAATAGTAGTTTTATTTATTATTTATGTGAGCTCTCATCTTGGTAATCTATTGCCCAAATTAATTTCTTGTTTCTTGTTTTCAGAATCTGCTTGTGGACTCTGCCAGCTCTACGAGACTGCCAACAACTATGGACTCTACCAACACACCACAAGCTACCAACACCATCCCGAATTATGGGACTCTGCTACACCACAACCTACCAACTGTCTGGGGTAAGTTACTGCCCAACTCATTATACTCTGTGCACGACAAGGAGGCCAATAATCAGTTTTTATTTCCACAATTTGAATGGTAAAAAGTTTACTAGAAATATGCATCATAATCGTCGCTTAATAATTAGTATCTTATATCCATATGTTAAGTAACTGTTGAACATTCAAAATAATTAACTTAGAAAAACTATACTTGAATAACTTAAAGTAATAGTAATTATACAGTATATAACTTAAGAATTTAATAAACAAAATACTGGCCTACTTGTCGTGAACAAAGCATTGTTTAATTTATTATATATGATATCAGCGCTTGTCAATCTATTGCCCAAATTAATTGTTTTGTTTCTTGTGTTTCAGGATTGGGGTGGCTGCCTGTGGACTCTGCCGGTTGCTGCCTGTGGACTCTGCCACCGCTGCCTTAGGACTCTGCCGCCGCTGCTGCCTGTGGACTCTACCGGTTGCTGCCTTAGGACTCTACCGCCGCTGCTAGAGACTGCCCACGCCACTACGATACAAGGGGAGTGATATTTGTGTTTTGTTTGTAGTAGTAGTAGTCGTAGTATGTAGTCGTAGTATGTAGTCGTAGTGGTGGTGGTGTAGGTTAGGTTAGGAGGGGAGGGTAGGTTAGGTTGTAGTCGTAGTATGTAGTCGTAGTATGTAGTCGTAGTTAGTAGTCGTAGTATGTAGTCGTAGTTAGTAGTCGTAGTATGTAGTCGTAGTATGTAGTCGTAGTTAGTAGTCGTAGTTAGTAGTTGTAGTCTGTAGTCGTAGTCTGTAGTCATAGTTGCATGGTATGAATGGTGTGTGTTAGATTAGGCTAATCTATTTTTCCCTTTCAGATGAGATAGGTCTTATTACCTTTACTCTAATCTTTGCTATTTTTCTTATTACTTCACAGTTTTGTTGCTTTGATGATGTCCCCTCTACCCCCCTTCTTCCCCGAGTTGGTTCCCTCCTTCAGCTTCAATATTTTGCTTTGCTTTAATTTCAATAATGATTGTATTTGCCTTAAATGTAACTTATGATATATTCTATCACTTGAATTCATAACTCTGTATTTGCTATTAACTTCACTTGATATAATATTATATCGTCTTTGTCACGCGAACTTTGCTTAATAAACAAATAAAATAAAACGAATTTTTATCTTTTATTGATCACTATATTATAAGCTATGACTTTTATAACTGATTAAAACTTAGAAAAATAATTCTCAATTATAAATAAAGTTCCAATATATGGACTTAGAAAAAAAAATGAAAATATACTGAATATGAAAAGAGAACTTAGAAAATAAAACAATTAACTTAGAAAAACTAGTTCTCAATTATAAATAAAGTTCCAATATATGGACTTAGAACAAAAAATGAAACTATACACATATAAGAGAACTGAGAAAATATACTGAATATGAAGAGAACTTAGAAAAATAGTTCTCAATTATAAATAAAGTTCCAATATATGGACTTAGAAAATATACTGAATATGAAAAGAAAACTTAGAAAATAAAACAATTAACTTAGAAAAACTATACTTGAATAGTAATAGTAATTATATATAACTTAAAAATATGTTGAACTTGTAATAGACAAAATATGAAGAGAACCAAGATAGTTAACTTTAAAAAAACTATACTTGAAATAACAAAATTATAATGGATATTAAACAGAATATATCAACTTAGTATTTTATTGATCAGATTCAGACATACATTTTTATAATATCTTACAAAACACTATACATAGTATATACTGTAAACTTTAAATAAACAAAAATATAGTGGATATTAAAAGGAATATATCAACTTAGTATTTTATTGATCAGAGTCAGACATACATTTGTAATAATTATATCTTACAAAAATCATATACTTTTAATACTTCGTTATTTTTGGATTACCCTTACTAGTGTATAATATATCTTATAACAAATGAACAGTTTTGTTTTTATATTACGTACCTAAAGTACTTTATACCGAACTTGGCTTTGTGACCATAGTATAACTTTTGGTTCACTATTTTATATGTCCAATATTAATGTGTACAGTAATTTTCTTCGGACAGTACTTAATAATCTTAATTTTGCAAAAACCATTGGAATTTCGGTAGTTTTTCATAGCTTTACTTTGGATTTTAAGCCTATAAGTTTCATTTGCAATACAATTTGGCATTTTGTATTCTTAATTATAGATTCTTTTAAAATTTGTATTTAATAGCCAAGCTTTTAAGTAATACTTTTATAATCTTTTCAATGTTAAGTGTGCGGTCCTTATATAATTAATTCTTCTCAAGTTTAATCCAATTCATCAGCCAACATAACATGTAGTCTACAGTACACCTGGACTATCTCCCTCTCCCACCAGGCAGTACTGAGGTAAGCCTGTGCTAACTAGTTTCTAGTTTATAGCTCAACTCTAGCCTATTCTGTTTATGAAGTAGTGTTTAATACTTTTGAAACTAGCTTATAATTATATAGTGCAGAGCTTTTGGGGGGAGGTAAGTTTTCCGAATGATTGGTTGTGTGTGGTGTGAAGGAATAGTGTTAAGTGGATGAGGGATGTTGGCAAAATGAGAAACTATTTTGACATTGTGGTAAAGTGTGTATTGGACGTGTGATGGAATTTGTGGAAGTTGACAGTACATGATCAAAGTAGGGGAAGGATATTGATCTAGTGACTGTTTAAGGGTGAATTATTAAGTGTTACTAGTGTATGGACAAAGTAGGGGGAAGGTATTGATAAGCTGATAGTGTATGAGGGTTGGCAAAGTGTTTAGCCTAAATGTGCATAAGACTGTTGGCAAAGTAAAGTGTGGATTGTTGGCAGAGGTGTTGACAATTATTGAACCTAAATGTTGGCAGTGTGATACGGTGTGTTGGCAAAGTAAAGTGTGGATTGTTGGCAGAGAGGTGTTGACAATTATTGAACCTAAATGTTGGCAGTGTGATATGGTGTGTTAGCAAAGTAAAGTGTGGATTGTTGGCAGTGTGATATGGTGTGTTGGCAAAGTCAAGTGTGGATTGTTGGCAGAGAGGTGTTGATAATTATTGAACCTAAATGTTGGCAGTGTGATATGGTGTGTTGGCAAAGTAAAGTGTGGATTGTTGGCAGAGAGGTGTTGACAATTAGTGAACCTAAATGTTGGCAGTGTGATATGGTGTGTTGGCATTGTTGTTAGTGATTACTGGAAGTGTTGGTTAATTTAATCATTGAAGGTATAATGCAACTGGAGCCATGTACAATACAGAAGCATATGTGTTGGCAGTGAAATGTGTTTAATTGGTATGGTTATTTGAAGTGTCGGTAGTGATGTTTGATGTGTTGGCAGTGAAATTAAGTGTGTTGGTAGTGTACTTTGTGTGATGACAGTGGCATTTGGTGTTTTGGTAGTGATTTGGTGTATTCAAATATTTGGTATTCTTGCAGTAATTTGGAGTGTTCAAATATTGTTTGTGTTGGTAGTATTCGGTGCTCTCAATATAACATGTGGGAGTCCAAAGTATTGCCTATGCCAAAGTTAATTATTTAAAATCCTAAATTTATCATGTGACTGGAGCTATGTGCAAGTTATGATTCAATCTCTTATCCCCATGCATTTGTTTTTACTGGCCGTATGCCATATAACTGTTAATGTTTTTAAGTTATGTATATATTTAAGTTGTATTAGGATGTGTTATGTAATCTGAATTTTAACTATTGTATATATGTAATTACTGGGTTAACTAAGCTATATATTCCTGAACTATAATCTATTCTTCCAATGTAACTGCTCCTTGGTGTATATCTACCAATGTAACTATCATGATCTATCCCATGTAACTATTGCTATTTGCCTGCTTATCCCAGACCCATATAGCTCTTCCTATCTACCTCTCCAAGAATCTAGATATATTAGGTATTGAAAGTCATCCCTCTTCACCCAGACATTTTATTTGGTAGTTCGTTTCGTGAACTTACCGTTTCTATTCTCTGGCAATGTATTCCAATATTTCAAAATTTTAATTTATAATAATTTGTAAAGTATTATTTACATTTATCGACGGTATTGGCGTGTAATAATTTGTTCAAATATATTTTTCTATTCATTCCAAAATTAATATTAATTGCTATTAATGTTGGTTATCCAAAAATATTTGCGCTATTGGATTACAATAATAATTAGTTTAATTTTTCAAAGTTAATATGAATAACTATCAGAAATATATAAGATGTATCTACAATATTGGATTACATCAACAGGTTGGAATCAATAGTCCGGATTAAAATATTTCTTCTTTATTTTTTCTTAAAGACATAGGTAGTGTTGTCCATTGGTCCAGGGTCCTTAGTCTGGTCACAGCAACACATCACATCTGTAAAAACAAGAAAATATTGAGGCACCAGAAATACAGGAGTTTTCAAGGAGGGGGTCGGGGGTAGAGGGTGGTGGGTGGGGCGGGGGGAGTGTCCTGAGGGGGTGGGGGGAGGGGTCCTGAAGGGGGGTAGAGGGAGTGTCCTGAAGGGGGTAGAGGTGGGGGGGGTCCTGAGGGGGTAGAAGTGGGGGGGGGGGCCTGAGGGGATAGAGGGGGGGGTACCAGGGGTCGGGTCGGGTGGGGGGGGGGGGGGGGTGAAGACTCGGGAGGGGGGTTCTAGTTTTTGCTTATATTTTTAATTCAGTCTCCTATATAACCATTCCACACCCGCTACGAGTTTTTCCCTTTCCCTTCCCTGGTAGTTCATCCTATTCCCATCCCAGATAGACCTTCCCTTCAGCCCTAGTCTGTTCTATTCTGTTCTATTGTGCACACTAGTTCTATTCTGTATTCTGGCTAAATCTTTTCTGTTCTCCCTCCTTCCCTGGTACATCAATACCCTCCCTGCAACACGCCCCCCAAACACACATAAGAAAAGTCAGGAATATATTTTTAATGTATTTTTTTATTGTCAGGAAGCAGTCAAGAAGTCGTCGGTGTCGAGTATGGGATATGAGCAGACTGTATCAAGAAGGACAAACGGTAGGAGTAAAGCAGATGCAGCAGACAGCAGAAAAGGCTAGGCACAGCAGAACGGGTGACAACAGACAGCAGAACGGGTGACAGCAGACTGAGTACATCGACAGCAGACAAGGAATTAGCAACGAGGTGAGCTAGCTATGGTTAGTCAAACAAATGTATCTGTTTTGACTAAGATTTGTTTGGTATATTGATCATCTGTCTTTATGCAGATGTTTGTGTTAAATATACAGGTACTGTATATGGAGAGATATTGGGTGAGCTTGAGTATGAGTATTAGTATGAGTTTGATGGGTATTCAGTATGAGGATATAGGCATTCCATTTGAGTTGGTAGATAGTGCATTGTGAGCATAAATTATCTGGTATTGATAAAGAGTATGGTTATTGTAAGAGTTGGTTGAAGTTTTAAAAGGTGGGATTCCAACAGATGTGAGCAGACGAGAGCAAATCTAGATGACAACGAAATTATAGATGGACAGACATCAACGACTGCCACAACATCAACGGCGACAGCGGCGATTGATGGATTCAGCATCAACGGCGACTGAGCGAGAGACAGCAACTTTAGCAGCATCAGAGGCACCATTGCAGCGGACAACAGCGAGCAAAACGGTTAGCAAAACTAAATATTGTTGTATGGGAAAAACAGGTCAGTCAGTACCTAACTTGATAAATAAGTCAAGGGGAACAAGAGGCCCCAAAGAAAATGAAAGAAATAGAATGATAGAAAACAGTGTGCTCAGCTCAGTAGGCGACCCTTCATTCACTCATTGATTTACTTAAAATAACTTTTATCAACCAAGTAACTTTTACTTTACATTTACAGTCTAGATCTGTATTAAAGTTATTATGAAAGCTAATAAAACATACTTCGTAAATTAAATTTAAACTATTCAATAACTAATGAGATATCTAGTTAAAGTCTTAAAACTGAATGATAAAGGTATTTTAAACTGCAAATCATATTTTAAAACTCGATTAATGATATCTTGGATGATTATTCAGGAGTTTGAAAACACTGGAGATTAATGGTAGGTTTTAAATCTAATCTTTTATCAGAATTATGCAACACTTTCTCGTAGCATGATAAACATTACTGAACCTGTAGATTATGACAACCAAACCAATGCCAGTTGAAGAACAACATTACTGAACCTGTAGATTATGACAACCCCATATTACTGAACCTGTAGATTATGGAACATTATCATAGGTTATCAACATTTACCTAAACAAGCAGGTATTAACTTAGTAAAGCAGTAGGACCGCTATTATTCTAAAGACACTAGTCAAAGCCGTTGTACGAATAAGAAATATCTAATCAGGCTTTAATACCTTTGAAGTAGTTATGAGAATGACTTTTACAGTACAACAATTTACGCTTTTGAATATTTATCACGAATCTAGGCATGTAGGCTTGACGTTAAGTATTTCAACAACTTATAAATAACATTAAAGTCCTTAGGCATGGGGGGGGGGGGCTGATATTTGCAGATATTTTGTTCGAATCATGGGGATATCTGCTTAAAACGAGGCATAAGTGTTCATAAAAAACGAGGCATAAGTGTTCATAAAAACTATCTAAAAGCTTACAGAGTCCACCTAGGATTAACATTAACAAATCAAACTTTGGATGGACCTCGGTAAACAAATTAGTCAATGCAATGTTCGTAGTCAGTGACAATTGGGACAGTATCTGACAATATGAGCAGCCTGTTTAACATATTACAGTAGAAGTCTATAATATGGTTCTTATGGATTTTAGAGTTTATAAGTTTATCTGGAGTTACCTTGGACATTTAAAAGGTCATACCGATATTGAGTTTCCTTTAAGCTGGTCTATGATAATCTTCATCTACAGTGGCATGTCAGCAGGTTAAGTAAGATTTATTCAGTTATATTGATCACAAAAGTGAAACAATTCAGTTCTATGGTAAATCTCAATTATATTATAACTTTCTTAGTCTCCAGTGTTTTGCATATTAGTATAAAACCTACTGTATTAACTTCCAAGACCTAATTAAATACATACTAATATTAACAAGGGTACAGTCAATATAATTAATTCGCCGACACTTATGACTTAAGGGAGCCCACCTCTCTTTGGTTTGTATCCATTCGGCCCACTGTTTTAAGACTTTTATCCCCATCCAAGTGTCTATTTCTTACTGGCGAGCGATAGCGAGCCAGCATTGTATGGAGAAATCCGGCTTCGCCGGACACATTTTTCTATCGAAAAATTTACAAATTAGCTTACTGTCAAAATACAAATGTATATATGATGGCCCGCTACCATTCGCCAATTAAATATTGACACCTGGATGGGGGTAAACTTCTTAAAACAGTAGGCTGAATGGGGCCGAATGGATCCAAGCCAAAGAGAGAGAAAGATAAAAAAAAGCGAGGTGTGCTCCCTTAAACAAACATTAGTCACAGGCTATTGGAAGCACATAAGGACTGTCAAGAGAAAATGCATAATAACTTAAATTTACACAGAGTATTTTGGGCGAACTATTTTTATTTCGACTAACTGGCAGCATCTTGTCTATATCCAACTTAAGGTAAAATTCGTACATTTGGCAACACTGATATTACAATAACATTTATTAATTTAAAGAACTTATGCAAAGGAATAATTAAAGTGTGAGAATATACCTATTTGGAAGCATATTAGTATTGATAAACCCATCTAAGGATAGAAAGGTATATCTAATAAACAAGGTAAGATCTATCAATTATTATGTTTTTTTCCACCAACCAACTTCACCTCTAAACTCAATGAAATCAGCAAACAAATAAATGTGGCACTCCAAGGACTCGAACCTAAGACACCCACACCGAGTTTAGTTAATTCAGCCTGTTTTCACCGTTCACCAATTTCCACAGATCTCAGTTTGGAAATTATCTGTTACAAGATGCTAAAATCAAGTGTTGCCATTTGTACGAAATACTTAAAATTGGTTAAATTAAACTGCTGCCTATACCCTGTCCACCACTTATGATAGTCTATGGAATATTTTGAAGTTTGTTAGGCTTTACTAAACTGGTCTATTTAAGCCAATTTATCATTCAGGTTTTTTGGCCAATGTAGGTTAAGTATATTATGATTATAGTCTTAAAATAGTTTAACCAGAGTTTTTGACAACTTTAAAGTTATACAAACTAACTTCGAAATTACATTATTCACACATTTAAACAAACCTTCCATAGTAGGAACTGAATTTAAAGTCGCCAAATCCCATTTTGAGAATTATGATAGTGAACATGACTAACTTAAATTTTACGATTATCGGATATCGTCGACCACTCACGAGATTAATATTTTAAACTGTGCTCCGCAAAATTAATCCTACTTTGGGGGATAAGGCACAAAGTTAAGATCTGGTTGTTATATATGCCTACGTTCATAAAAGCACTAGTCAGCCAACTGTGTGTACTCCAGGACAATTATTATTCTTCAGGCCAAAAGGGCACCAAACATTACTTTAGTATCCATAGCTAGCCTATTGGTCAAATTTAAGGGGAGAAGAGTAGTTTTTCTGGTCCCCTTTCTCCCTCGTGTTAAGCCCCATTTGTTTTGAGATTAAAAGACGTTCGGCCTATTAGTTTGGCGATTTTAACACCTTTCGCCCCATTTATTTGTCAATTTTATTGCCTTTCGTGTCATTTAGGTTTCGATCGTTTCCTGGCGAGCGACAGCGAGCCTGAATTTTTATAAAGAACCGGCCTTTGGCCGGGACATTTTTCTATTGAAAAATGTACAAATTTATCTTGAAAAGGAGTCTTTTTTTTTTGTTAAAGCTTGATAGAGGTCTAGTGAGGAAACTAAGGAATGAATGACCAAACAAACGGCTCGTCTCCTCTTAAGATCCGGTTCATTAAAACTGACAAACTTCAAAATATTACATTGCATAGACTTTCATAACAGATCGTATTAAACAAATTTAGTGACACACCCGATAATTATGATGGTTGTTGCAGAGTTGTGATGGAGAGGTGTTTGGCCACCAGTCTTCATCCGTCTGTTGTCCCCCCCAGGCTGGACGTCTACCACACATCTGAAACATTAGGTCAGTATTAGTTATTTATGTGTACAACGTCAACAACTAAAGCCACCAATGCATTATTTTTTAGCTCAGTTTGAGATTTTATGACGGTCGACCATTAGTTTGACGAAGACCTTTCGCCCCAATGTGTCAATATTAAGGTCTGTCATGCCATTCAAGTATCTAATTTTTCCTGGCGAACGATAGCGAGCCTGTCATTTTGGAAGAAACTGCCTTCGACCGGGATATTTTTCCACCGAAACATTTACACATTTATCTCTAAGGGGGGTGTTTATAGAAGTCTAGGGAGCAAACTAAAAACCTCCCATTAATCCATGACGTTTAGCAAATAATCAGTCATCAACTATATTGTCCAAAGTTCAGGTTTTAGTAACTATACATAAGCCTGTAGTGATAAGCGTTATATATTTTAGAACCTTTATTATTGAAATTATCTGCAGTGTAGTTTATGAATATATACTTCTGGATTTTTTTTTTAAGGCAGGGGGAGATTTTAATGCAGTGGCGGGTACTGTTACGGACTCTTCTAGATTAGAAGTCATGATCATAAGTTGTGTCCTACCTATAAAGAAGTTCAAAGTTTATAATTTCTAGTAAAAATAAACCATCCACTGACACATCAAGTTTGCACATATATTATTATTAAACCTTGCATGCAACAGGACGCGATTTGCG
>CM064520.1:25275855-25277127 GCA_032716605.1 Paralithodes platypus | reverse complement strand
TAATTATTTTCACTATCACAAATCAACATACTGATATTGACTTAGTGGTTTAATAGCTTAGTCGATTTTTAAGGGCGCGTGTTTCTGTTATCGTATGCAAGTGTCCAGGTGAAGGCCTATAAACTCTCGCTTGATTCCCGTAGACGGAGACACTTGGTAAAGACGCGTCGCTCTTCCCGTGGTTATTATTGATTATTGTGCGCGATATTCGTGTGCCTGAAGTGCGGAAAGAGTCTAGAAGTGACGTTTGACGAATAGCGGACGATCTGGAAGGAGAATCGGAAGGAAATAAGCTGAAATAAGGTGAGATATTTGTGATATAAGTAACCCTCTCAGGATACAATGATGCAATGTCATTATGTTATGGCTATTATTAGACAATGATGCAATGTCATTATGTTATGGCTATTATTAGACAATGATGCAATGTCATTATGTTATGGCTATTATTAGACAATTGTATGCAGTTTGGGACAGACCACTAGATATGAAATGGGCAAAAACTATCGTAATTAACCCTTTGAGAGGATTATGGCGCGTTTTGACAATTTATGCTGGCTACTAATATACGACTATATTATAATGGTGTGGATATGGTGAAAGTTACACAGAGTTACACAGATACTCAGACCACACAGACCTTGCGGTCCCTATTAGGTGGTCCGGCTTAATACTAATAGAAAGGGACAGTTTATAGTAGAAAACTAGGACAGCCAAGTAAAAGACTCTCCCCACCTTCTGCTCCCTCCGGCTAACCGAGTTGTTGATAGGTGGAATAGGCTACCAAGTGCTATAGTGGGATTAATAACTATAGAGAGTACAAATTAGATATTTACAGTATATGGACGAAATGGGTTGGGTGTGAGGGGGATCTACTGGGTGCGGGCTAATCGGCGCTCTGTAGATCCCGTTTTCTTATGTTGACCTCTGACCGTTTTGGTGAGTTGGGCTTATAATAAGGCTATATAATTAGGGTTGGGTGTGAGAGGGATCTGCCTTGTTTGGGCCAATCGGCTTTCTGGAGACTCCCATTTTCTTATGTTTTATAGTAACGAACAGATAATGCTGAACGTTCTTATTATATACGTTTTATTATTTTGTTTGTCAATAATTGATCGGTGTCATACAGTATATCATGTTTATTATTTTGTTTGTCAATAATTGATCGGTGTCATACAGTATATCATGTTTATTATTTTGTTTGTCAATAATTGATCGGTGTCATACAGTATATCATGTTTATTATTTTGTTTGTCAATAATTGACCGGTGT
>CM064520.1:25095855-25270855 GCA_032716605.1 Paralithodes platypus | reverse complement strand
GCCCTTTCAGGGATAGGTACTTGTTTTACGTTCTGGGTCTTATTTAGGCATGAAAATGATCACGTAAACAGCCCTATTTTGGCTAAAAACACCCCGCTGTGCGGTACACATAAATAAACCGCATAGGCCGCTCGTAAGGTGTTAAAGTAGAAAAGATTACTAATAAATAATATATATAATGGTGAAAATAACGTTTAGCGTACGTCGTCTGCCAAGTCTTCGCCATGTAAACAAAAGATTTGGTCAATGACTTATTGACTTTATTATGATCTAAAACACATACTCCTCCCATATTAGTGCAAAGGAACTTTGGTCAATATTTACGAGCCGCACCACAGCTGGGATCTCATTTATAATGGTAGTTTTGGGTTCCTATCATTTTATGCTTCATTGCTATATAATTGTTATCCACCGGATATTGATATATTTTTTTTTTTTTTTTTTTTTTTTTTTTTTTTTTTTTTTAGCATTAACCTAACCAAAAAACCTAACCTAACATAACCAAAAAGCCTAACCTAACCTAACCTAATAACCCCCAAATACATTTAGGTTAATGCAAACAAATAAAAATAAATCAATAAAGCCAAGATTTTTTTTTTATGCATGAAGATAAAATAATACGTAATTTTATACACTTGTTTATGTATTAAAACCGAGTAATTAACTTAAATATTCAAATTTCATACTCAATCTCTAAAATTACGTGGACCTCGGACCCTCCGCGGAAGCAGGTAGGCTCCGTGGAGCAG
Organism: Paralithodes platypus; assembly: GCA_032716605.1. Classification (NCBI taxonomy): domain Eukaryota; kingdom Metazoa; phylum Arthropoda; class Malacostraca; order Decapoda; family Lithodidae; genus Paralithodes; species Paralithodes platypus. The sequence continues at coordinate 25,270,106 of CM064520.1, read as the reverse complement.
GTGACCCCAATATACTGCCATAGTCGACGCCCCTCCCCCCAACCAGCACCGCCTTCGTTCATATACTTTCTCACTCCATCCTTCCACCTCTCTTTCGGTCTAATTCTCCCTCTCTGTCCCTCCACCTCGCTCTCGTACACCCTCTTAGTCATTCTCTCGCTTTCCATACGTTCCATATGGCCGAACCATCTCAAGTTGTTCCTTTTCACACTTTCCAGCACATCTACCTCCACACCACACCTCCTTCTTACTTCCTCATTAGTCTGTCTATCCCTCCATGTAACTTCGCACGCACTTCTTAAGTAATTAATTTCCACTGCTCTCACTCTTGGTCTGAGTCTCTCAACCAACGTCCATGCTTCGCTTTCGTAAGTCAGTTTCGGGATTACCACACTGTCATGCAAGGACTTCTTCACTTCCATACTGACCACCCTATTTCTTGTTACTGCTTTCAGCATTCCTACAACCCTCTACCCCTGTTGTACCCTCTCCCGCACTTCTTTATCCATAGTCCCATCTTTACTCAACACACTGCCCAGATACTTAAAAGAGTTGACGGTCTCCATAGCCTGACTGTTCAGCTTCACCTCACACTCCGTGACTTCACCCCTTTCGAAGACGATAACCTTGCTCTTCCCCGCATTTATCTTCAAATTCCGTTTTTCGAACACTGTTCCAAACTCATTTACCAGACCCTGCAACTCCCATTCATTATCACTCATCAGAACTGTATCATCCGCAAATAGCAGTATAGGTAGCTTCCACTCAATTCCCTCCCATTTCAGCGATACACCAACATCCACTGCTCTTGATAGTATTTCTTTCATGACTCCATCCATATATACAGTAAACAACCACAGGGCATTTCCCCACACACTCCATCTGTTCCTGGTGCTTTCCCCAACTTCACTCTTTTCATGGCTTCCCACACTTCTGACCTCCTGATCCCCACCTCCTCCTCCACTACTTCTCTTCTTCTCCCTCCCATACCATATCCAGCTATGTTTGCTGGCTCTTCATTCCTTACATTTAGCAACTCACTGAAGTACTCCCTCCATCTTTCGACTCTCTCTTGCTTCTCGGCTAGCATTCTCCCATTCTTATCTTTCACACCCTTACTGTTTCCCTTGCTACCTTCCCTAACTTTCTTGACTTCTTCCCAGAACAGTTTCTTACTCTCCCTCCATTTTACACTCAGGTGCTCGTTTCTGTCTCTCGGAATCTTCATTCCCTCTACTACCCAACCACTCTCTATATGCTTTCTTCTTTTCTTCCACAGCTATTCTTACCTCTTCTGTCCACCATGCTGTACCTTTCACTCCCCTCCCTCTTTTCCTCACTCCACACACCTCCTCACATGCTGCACAGAGCTCATCCTTAAACACCTTGCTCATCTCCTCCACTTCCTCCATAACTTCCAGGTCGAACCCACCTAGTCGTCTTTCCACTGCTCTCCTGTACTCCTCCCTGACTTCCTCCTCCTGCAACCTCTCCACCCTCCTCACCATTCCACCCTCCTCTCGCCTCCCTCCAGCTCTCCTCACCCACTTCTTTTGTATCCTAACCTTAGCTACCACTACATAATGATCAGACAGACCCCCTCCAATACCCCTATACACCCTAGCATCCATCACAGATTTATTCATTCGTTCATCCACACATACATAATCAATCAATGACTTTCGTTCCACCACTGTCTTATCCTTCATCGTCAACATCCGTTTCCTCGTGTACCTGTGGATCATTCTGTGTCGGAAGAAGGTGTTGGCTATCCACAGCCTCCTCCCCACACATACGTCCACAAGTGCACTACCATTCCCATTCACCTCTGATGGTACCCCCCACCCTCCCACCACTCCCTCAACTTTCCTATCACCCACCTTACCATTCATTTCCCCAATCAGAAATATTCTTTCGTTCTTGTCAAACTTCTCCAGGCACGCCTCCACATTCATCCAGAACTCCTCTTTCTTTCTTTCAAGTATATCCTCTGTCGGGGCATACACGCATACAATCAATACAATATTTTTAACATGAGGTTGCTTATAATAATTTGTACCTCTGCAGTATCTCCATGGCTAACGAAAAAGGCCACATTCCTAAGAAGCCCCAACCAAAAAGGCCAAGCTTCTGTACAGAAAAAATGCCACACCATTACCCTTATGGTGACCCTATCAAATAATCAAAACAACCACACTTCTTAACCCAATTCCCGCAGGGCCCCTCATATGACGGAGAAGATTTTCCAGCTATTTTGTAGCCTGTGAGCCAGGCCAGCTTTTGCAAGCAGCACGGATGGACGTCAGCCGGAGCCTACAGGCCCCGCCACGACACTGAGGTTTGTGTGAGAGAGAGTTCACTTATGTGCAGCGTCACACATAGCGAAAACAGAAAATATTTGGTAATTATTAGCGATTTCGCCTAGGCCTATCGGATTTGGTAATTTTTAGCAATTTTGCCCTTCGTTTGCAAGATCCTTACACGAAAAACAGACGTCGTACAGGGATGATTCAGAAGTAATTTGAAAGCTATTACCGTACTTTCACGAATACATAATTGTATTACGCTCTGGCTTTTGCTTATGCATGAAAATGAGCAGGGAATGAAGGCAATTTCGGGCAATTATGCCTACTCGTACAGGAGTCCTTGGAGCGGCTTCGGTCGCGCCGGGAATTTCCACACCTCTCACACCACACACACACATCACACAGTTTTTCCTACACCGAGAAATGACTCTCCGGCTGTCATTTCTCGAAGACTTCTTCTAGCCGGAGACATTGAGAGCAACTCAGGACCCACCTACACATACATATGTCCAACTTGCTCAAAACCCATCACTTCGAGTCGCCACACTAATGGTTCAGTTCTCTGCAATTCATGCAGGAACTGGACCCACTTCACCTGCACAACACTTGCCTCCAAGAAACACTACACGAACACCTGGACCTGTTCCTCATGCCCCTCCCTCTCCCAGTTCAAATCCCTCGCCTAAAACCCGTCCACCTCCCCTCCCAACCCACCTAACCTCCCCATATCATCCACACCCCCCCCTAAAACGTGTCCACCTCTCCTCCCTAACCATCCCATACCATCCGCATCCTCAACTCACATACCACACCCCATCCTAATCCATTCCAACCCCCATCTCCTGCTCCCCAATCCCCACCCCCACCTCACCCATCCCAACCCCCAGCCCCACCCCCACCCCCTCCCTCACCCCCACCCCCTCCCTAACCCCACCCCATCCTCGTGCAGCAGCACCCAACATACATCGTGCACATAACATTACATTCTCCAATTGAACATAGATGGCATCAACACAAAGAAACACGAACTCTCACACTTTCATCAAACAACACAACATACACATTGCCATCTTACAAGAAACAAAACTCCGCACAACACAATAAAAAACACCCACATTTCATGATTTTTCACCACCATCAGACAAGACAGGGCTGTCGGCGGAGGCGGTGGACTCATCTCACCCTGGTACACAAAGAAATATCATACATAGTTACCAGTGTACAAACCAAATCCCTCCTCCCCCCAAATGATAACACAACAGAAATACAATCCATTAAAATACGCACTGGCAACAACTCCAACATAACCATCATAAACACATACATCCCCTACAGTACCAAATGAATACAGACCACACTTACAACACATCACAAACACCCCCCACATCATCCTGGGTGGTGACTTCAACGCCAAGACGTCGGCCTGGTTTGTCGACAACCCCGACACAGACAGAGGGCTGGTACTACAAAACCAATCTGTTAACCTCATCATCCTTAACGACATCCATCAACATACCCATATTCCTCACCAAGCCCTCTATAACCCATCATCTCCAGACATCACCTTTTGCTCCCCAGAATTCGCCCCCACAACATCCTGGAGGGTGGTCAGAACCTTAGGCTCTGACCACCTCCCGATCATTATCACCACCAAAACCAGACTCACCCAGCTAGCCACAAAAACCACATACACCAATTATAAAAGACCTAACTGGGAAGCATTCACAAATGAGACAGAAAAACACTTCACAACTCTAAACAGTACACCCATCACTAACATCAACAATGCTGTACACATACTCAATAAAACTATCCAAAACACTGACAAGAAACACATTCCAAGAGGTAACAGAAAAAGACACAACCCCAACTTCACACCAGAAATTCAAAACCTCATCAGACAACGCGACATACTGAAACACTCCCCAGCACCCCACACACAAGACATCACACAACAAATCCAAGCACTCAACACCCAAACTAACAACAAAATACAAGAACAACAAAAACTAAATTGGAATAACTTCCTACAAACACTTGATCACAAAACAAACCCCAAAAAACTCTACAAAACACTAAACAGCATCACACTTTCCAACAGCAACACAACACAATCACATGCTGCAATCACAACAACAGACTCTACTCCTTCATGTATACAACAAGCAAACACTCTCATCAATCACTTCTCACATGTCAGTCACCTAAAACCTCACAAAGACGACCGACGTGTCATCCGACGTAAGAGACAATTCCCCACAGACCCTGACTATACACCCTTCACCAATCACCAGACAAAGCATATCATCAACAATCTCAAGCACTCACTCGCTTGTGGCCTAGACAACATAAGCAACATACACCTCAGACACCTGGGACCACAAGGCATACAAGCACTCACTAACATATCAAACTACAGTTATTCACACAACACAATACCAGACATTTGGAAGCATGGTCTCATCACCACATTCCCCAAACCCAACAAAGACCCCACGCTACCCTCCTCGCACTGCCCCATCACACTCCTTTGCTCCCCCTCCAAAGTCATGGAACGCCTAGTATTACAACTAATTACACCCAACCTACCCCTAGCTCCAACACAACATGGCTTTAGGCCACTGCACTCCACAAACACTCTTCTCACAGACCTTACACTAAGAGCTTTTGACGGCATCAACTCAGCTAGACCACACACAGATCACTATTAGCCACACTCGACATTAGTAAAGCCTTCGATGCCATCCCCCGCCACAACCTAACAAACAAAATCTACAACACAAACATGCACAACAACACAAAAAGGTGGCTGGCCAACTTCCTAGCAGGCAGATGTGCACACGTATCTTTTGCCAGTCAGTCATCTAAAATCAGAAACTTTCCAAACGGAGTCCCACAAGGATCCGTCCTATCGCCCGCACTCTTCAATCTGTACATGCACGATATAACTACACCCAATACGCCCCAAATAAACTTAGCCTCCTATGCAGATGACATAACACTCACATGCACATACCATGACCCAAAAAGAGCAACAGATCTCCTTCAACCCTATCTCAACACACTACATGGCTGGTGCACTACACACAGACTTAATCTACCCCCAGCCAAATCCACTGCAACCCTGCTCACAAGCTGGACAGGAGAACACAAATACATCCCTCAACTCACCATAAACAACACACCCCTAACACATACACACACACAAAATCCTAGGAGTAACATATGATACTCATGACATTCAAACAGCACACCACAAACATTAAAAAGAAACTGACACCCAGACTTAACGCCCTCAGGTCACTTGCTCACACAAAATTTGGACACAACAAAGAAACTACCACCACAGTATATAAACAATACATAAGATCAGTGATGGAATACGCAAGCCCAGCCTGGGCTTCTAACCTAGGTGAAACATATCATAAGACCTTACAGACTATTCAAAACAAAGCCCTGAAGATCATTACAGGCTGCACAGCTACTGCACCCACAGATCACCTACATCAAGAAACCAAAATCCTCAAAGTCAAAGACCATCTGGACACGAGAGGCACTCAATTCCTGGCAGCAGCCTCCACGAACCAAGACCACCCACTAAACTACATGGCAACACACCCACAGACACCAAGAAATATCAAAACAACACCCAGCACACGGTATCACACACAATTACTGTCCTCTCTCCCACCCCGAACCACCTTCCAGAAGCACATCCATACTCATATCTCTCGCCGATCCATCCACTCACTCACAGACAACACGCAGCTGCAAGCACGACCTCCCGAAATCCATCCTTCCGAATCCTCCCTCCCTCGCGAGGACAGAGTCCACCTGGCCAGGCTGAGATGCGGACACCATCCAGCTCTCCTGAGCTATCAGAAGAGACTGGATGACTCCGTTGTCGATGCCTGCCCGGGATGTAACACAGCACCCCATACCATTAAACACATAATAGAAGACTGTATTTCACACAACCACTTACGCCAACAACACAATCTACACTCAATGAGAGCTCTGTGGGAAAGCCTGATCATGGCCATGGCCTTCCTCAGGGACTCGGGGCTGTTCGGCCAGGCAGCTTAGGGAACAACAACAACAACAACAACGAACTTGACAATAATCTTGATCCCTGACCTCTCTGTAACTCAAAAGGGCCTAGATCAAACTGGACCTTTATTTTCTTGATATGCACCATACAGTTACGCTCTTTTAAATAAACTACCTTGTTTATTTTAATCTTTTCTTACCTTGTTTTCTTTTATTTGGCTTCTTTTAGTGCTATAGATTAGATGTCCAATTTATGACAAAGAACAAGCCAAGTAAGAGAACAAAAAATAAGAAAAGACGCAAATAAACAAGGTAGTCTATTAAAAACAGCGTAACCGTATGGTGCAGATCAAGAAATATCAATGCAATTTCACTTCAAGCCTGACATTTTGCACCATATTATGTCTGGTTACGGCCTTAGTGTGAACACACCCTTAGTCAAGCTATAGCAGACAAGCTGAGATGAATTGTGGATGTTGGGTCAAGTAGGCACCAGTGGTCATGTGCAAATAACGTCCCAAGTGTCCTCTGAATCCCACACAGCAAACCCTACACCCGCCTGCTTGAAAAGAATCTCAACAATCCGCACGGCCTTCAGATCTGGATCAGGCAACATGTAGTCTAGGAAATGATCTAGCAAATCGCCAGTAGGGATGTGTGGATTGCCCGATGCAAACCAGGCGAAGGCATTGCAAAGGAAATAGCACGTGCCCAGTCCATCCCCCTGCATCTCCTCAGTGAGACTGTAAACCACGCTGGGGCCCGAATCACTCATCCGATGTACAATATCAAATACCCCACGCCTGATGAAGAGAGGGGAGGCAGAGTCAAAATAAACGAACTCGCCATCCAACCCTCGCCACAGGACCGTCATGTGGGTGTCTTCACCGGGGAAAGGGTTGGGTACACCGTCGGGAATCAGCAGCTCAACATCCACACAGGAGCTCATGAAGAACATCCCGTGGCCTGGCAGCAAGGTGAAGGGATCGTTATGGTGCTGCTGGTACATTTCGAAGTGGGTTCCCAGGTAAGATTTTGATAGCAGCTCGCGGTGGATCCCAATGTGGGGAATAACCACTTTATTCAGCTGGGGGTTGTATGTCTGCATCATGAATATGTCTATATTGATGAAAATAATTGAGTTTTCAAGAAGCTAAGCTGAAAATACACGAAACAAACAGAGAAATATCGACTACGTCCGACAAGTCTGAGTCTCGATCTAGAATAGACTGTATACTGTCGACATCACCCTTACAGACTCAACATATTTTGAATCTGCAGTTTTTATTATTATTATTTTGTTTTTGTTTGCCTCAGATCATCGCAATGTTTTCTATTATGTAACACTTCATATACATATACAATAATATACATAATATTAGAAGTATTATTAGAATTTTCCTAAAATACATTTAATAATTAACTGGATATTAGATCAGTATAGTTTAGTTTACCATAAGAAATAGCGTTCTCTCTCGTACGATATTAAAAGAAAACGTAATTGAAAGCGACAACTTATTTATATTCAAAGTTACTATAGGCCAGCAGGGGTGTCAAACTCATGGCCTGCGGGCCAAATGTGGCCTTTGGGATGGTCATAAGTAGCCCGCAAGACAACAGCAAGATTTAATTGATCGTGGCATTATAATTGTTATGAAGGAAAATATAATAATGCTAGGAGACAGAAACTTCATATATTACATATTGTTCATAATGGTAATACTTTAATCTAATTAAACAAAGATATAATATTGTTTTCTAAAGGGAATATTTGTATAAATAAATATAACAAATCCGTATCAAACCGAAGACACAGCTATTGCTGGTATCTGAACGCATGAGCCGCAAAACGTTTTGACAAAAAATAAACACGGAGAAGCGGTGTACGCTTATGGTGGGTTCACACATTCACGTATATTGCTCCCGTCAGCTCCCGTCTGTTGTAAACGAAGGTATATTGGTAGTTGGCAACCGATTACGTAAAACGTAATGGCATAATACGCAAAACTTTAATGAAATTACGGCCAGTCGGGGGGGTACTCTCGCATGGCGCGAGTAGAAACGAGTAGCCCACGTGGGTCGGGAATGTTGTGGGTGCGGCCAAGGCCGCGCGGTTGCTGATTCGAGTCGAATCAGGAACGTGGCTCGCCCTCACGTATGTCAAAAGACGGGGAAACTTACGACCGACCAGGCCACCACGGTCGTCTGACCAGAGCATCCTCGTCAGACGTAGCAGCGACCACGTGAGACGAGAGCTGCTCTCGTCAAATCGTAGAAAGTTCCAGTCGAACGTGGAAGTATACGTTAGTTAGGCCGCATCTGGCAGAAACCGCCGCACTGCGGGTTGGCGGGAAGACGCGGCAATCGTTGTACGAGGGGACAACGGGACCAGCGAGGGACCCTCCAGTCACACCTCACCACACCGGAGCAGCACCAACAAGGCAACCCTGCCACCCTCTGCACCCTGCCGAAAACAAATCGTAGCAGCGAAACGACTGCACCTATGGCTTTCATATTTTTACCACACCCTTTAGGCTACCCACCACAAAAATCCCAAATCCCTCCTCCCACCCACTCGCTGACTGTCGGTCCCCGTCAGAAGGAAAAAAAAAGGAAATCTGTGGGGGCGAAACGACCTGCACCAATCGGTTCCATATTTGTGTGACAGTCTCTTACCCTTCTGCCTTCCCCCCACCACACACCCCAACCTCCTCCCACCACCCACTTCTAGCGTATCCGTACGAAGAAAAGGAAAAAAAAAAGGAAAATCTGTGGCGGCGAAATGACTGCACCAATCGCTTCCATATTTGTTGTGACAAGTCTCTTACCCTTCTGGCTTCCCCCCACCACACCCCCAACGTCCTCCCACCACCCACTTCTAGCGTATCCGTACGAAGGAAAGGAAAAAAAGGAAAATCCGTGGTGGCGAAACTACCTCACCAATCGGCTTCATATGTGTAACACAAGTCAATTACCCTTCTACCTTCCCCCAACCAACCCCAAAACCACCCTCCCACCCATACATTCCGATACCATAAAAGTCTCTGTAGTCTATAGTGTCTTTTCAGCTACTTTCGCCCATCGGGGACCTGATTTCTGGCGAGGGGAGTGTTTTTTTTACCATTTCTCTCTCAACTTAATAGATTTAGCAAAAAAAAAAAAAAAAAAAATATGGCACTGGCAGAAGCACACTGTCAAAATTGGCTGGCACTCAGCGGGTTACTCCTCCAGGATGAATTCCTCGATGTTACTCCTCCAGGATGAATTCCTCGATGTTGTTCATGGTGCCGATGAAGGACTGGGAATGGGAATGGTGTGGCCATTCCTGCCCTTTTGTAGTTCCCAGATTCCAACCCAGACCTACGTGGTTGACAAAGACTGTCTTTGTCTGTGTTTGGTCAGACGGGGTGTGCCTACGATTGGCCAGAACCGGTCCAGGTACGACCTAACAAATCCCAAGACATGCGGCCTCATCTACGCCGGTCTTGAGGGGGGGTGGCATGGGCGTGGCCTGTGTTCCCGCAAATCGTGCAGCCCATGAGGTCGAACGGGGCTATGCTTACGCACGTCGCAAACACGTACGTAGTTCAATACGACTCCATTACGTCTGACGTAACACTGGCCCCGTTACGCTACGTCTGTCGGTAAGTGCAATAGACGTGGAAGAACGGGCGTTCAACGGCAGAAACTACTCGCGTCTTTACATAAATTGGCGATACGCCGGACGGGAGCAATATACGTGAATGTGTGAACCCACCATTACTGATAAAATCACGCCGCTTCTGTAGCGAAATCGTGACTTATACTTCGCTTTTTAATTACTCAGTTAACCAAACTATAAATAAATATATATAGAATTAAGGTTTACCTTTGAAATAAAGTAGGGAATGGTCAAAACCGGTAACCAACACCTTGTGCCAGGCTTTCCTACTGAAGCATACGGCGTTATTTAGGCTTATGTCGTGTGGGTGGTTTTATGCAATTATATAATTTTAATTTTGTAAAGTGTAAAATTGTAAATAATCAGTTTATCTACCTTCCTGGCTGACTGACTCTCTCTCTTTCTCTCCTGGTTTGATTGTCTATTTACGGAATAATTAGAAATTTAAAGCAATACAGTCAGTTCTTTGTGAAATTGTGACACACCCAGTTTTATCCGAGAGTAGGAAGGGAAAAGCTACCACATATTCATCACAGTGCATACTTTTTGGTTGTTCAGTTTGGAAGTAGTTATGTCTGTGAACAATCATTATCTCGGATGAAGATGAATGAATCCAAGTACCGGTACCGAACTAATATTACAGACAAACACTTGGATGCCATCCTCCAACTTGGAATACCTCCTTTGCAGCCAAATGTAGACAAACTTGTGGTAGCAAAACGTGTGCAGTGCAGTGGTAAAGGAAGTCAAAGATGCGTGTTGCATAATATATGGTACTGTATAATATATATTTATCTAAATTTATTTTGCATCCCAACAAAAAATATTTTGTACGTTTCAAAATTCAAATTAATTTAGTCACAAAACCCAAATGAAAATCTATAATATACTGTAGCCCCAGATTAATGCATATTGATACATGAACCTATTGTTATCATTAGTGTCACTGTTTATGAAACAAAACGAATTTTACATACTCAAAAACACTAACTCTACTAACATATTCCTGGTAAGCCAGGTGAGTATTAAGCTGTAAACTTCAGTCTTGCAAATACATACTGGCCCTCAAGACCGTAACTAAATTAAGAATTGGCCCTTCAAAGGTTTTGAGTTTGACACTCCTGCATATAGGGGAATTCATTTGCAGATTTCCAAGCAGATATCCGGATTGGTTATTAGTGACTCACAGGCAGCCCTTGCTCTTATCCGTAACCCACCCCAACATTCCTCCCCTCTCACTACCTCCATACACGCACGGCTACCGGGCCCTAGGTCTATAAATATTGTGATCAAGTAAAAGAAACATGCTGAAAGACTTCGTCATGAATACAAAAGTTTTAAATCATCTCGCCGAGACCCTTTGTTACGACTGAGGTTTAAATATATCAGGGTTCTTATTCATTGGACTAGTAATGGCATAAATGCTACAACGGAAAGCGCAAGATCCAACCTCTGATGTATATTCCCAGTGAACAAAGAACACAAATACTCTCCAGAGTTCTATATGCAATAATAGGTTATTAAACTCTCAATAAATGTGCGTCTACTCTAGGCTTAATGTTATGTGAAAACAGCCTATTACTACCTATAACCGAAGGTGCTTGGTTATGGTATGCAAAGTAAGGTGGTAAGAGAAGTTACAGCTTACGTTACTTTAATCAATAAATGTCAGGCACTCATGCATGAAAGAAAGTGCACTAAAGTCCTTCAACACCAACAAGGAATCTTCTTTAAATGTTAGATGCTATCAAGATGCTCAAATCGGAAATGGAACCCAAAAAGGCAGGCAGCGGAACAATGCTCGTGCAGGCTATGCACACAAAAAGGCAGGAGATATAATACAGTCGGAGCCAAGAATATCCTAAACGCCACAACAATAATAATAATCGCCATGACAATGCAGTATTCCTATCAACAAAAAGAGCCTAAGTCGTTTGTGTCTCAATACATCAAACTAGGCTGCGAAATGCTTGTGTAATCATAAACGGGTATGCATAAAAAGAGTAATTGGTTTAATATACTTAAAGTCTACTGTGACTGACAAAGTCTAGCTAGAGTCAATGATACGAGATACTGGTGCGCATGGCATGCCGCATAGCCTAGTGCAAATCTCAAGTCTGTGCGTCAAATATTACGTTATAATGAAGGGTAGCTCTCTTGAGAAACCTTAATACCGAAGTATTAAGCGTTCTCCTGGTGTACCTCAAAGACAAACAACGAGCTTAGAACAGTGCAGAATGGTATAGGCAAAAAGCCCTCATTCGTCCATGCTCTACTCTCAATGGCACACAGACTAGAATTTACCCAATCAACTCCAGTTCTCAGGTATGTCGTGCAGCTTTTAACTAAAGCCAGCACCCATCGGAAACAATACCTTATAGTATCAGACTCCTAGTCTAGCATTATCTAATCCAGCAGAACACTAATAATTATAGGAAGCGGTACTGAACAATATGAATGCCAACCAATGCTTCGTGATCAACTTATCTTAACAACTAACATACATGGGTTATATAAGACCTTAACGCACAATACAACTGTCCAGCATGAAGCTTATTATGCAGAGTTAACCAGAGGGGGCATAATATTAATAAAAGGTGGTGAAAGATATGAAAAATGAGAGAGATAGGCAGAGGAAAAGGTTCTCAGGTGCGGAGAGGGTGACAGATATCAAAGGGATAAGAGGGATGCGTTCTAGAAACCAGATCTGCGGGAGAGAGTGGCGAGAGAGCTGTATATATACTAGCACTAGCTCGCACCGTGTAGACAAAGCGGTAACAATTCCTTCAGCCAATGACAAAGAAGCTAGCCAAACATGACGTCACCAAGCATGGTAAAAATCTCCTCCAACCAATCCCAGGCCAGCCAGCCGTGACGTCATCAAGCATGGCAAAAAACACTGCGTGCCTCCTCTCACTCTGTTCTACTCTCTCTCTCTCTCTCTCTCTCTCAAATCCTATCATTACTACTTAATGATAAAACATATACTTTGCAATTAAATATATAAAGCCTTGACATGGGCGAAAACAAAGAGCCTTTCTGGACTGCCCATGACACGAGCTTTCATATGAAAGAAAGCACACAATAATACATCAACTGTAGCCACATCCACTGCCCTGACGATCCTAGCGAGTCACTGTAGGACAAGCCATGCGGTTCTAACGGAGTGGTTAACGTCACACCCCCCCCAAGATTTTTCTCAGAGGCCCAAAGCTCAAAAAAAATCTGATGGTTAGAACCCATGCTATATCTCTACTTCCCATCACCCAGCGGCAGTACAATATCTGGCAAGAGCGAGCTTCTCTAGCCCAGCATTCTGAGAGGAGTGCAACTCAGAATTACTGCTATAACATACTGAAAAAATTCAACTATCAAAGAAAGAGTTTTTATTTGATTTTTATGTTTTTAATTTGTTTATTTCGGCTGCACTATAGGGGCAAGCCTAGTTTTTTCTTCTCTACCAAACGCTCAACTCCTGCTTTACGACCCAATACGCTGGGCTACAACCGCGAGCCAACAAGCACCAAGCGCAAAATACTATTCAAACTAAAGCAGGAGGCTACCCGTGTGTCAATCTACCCAGGATCATCTACCCTTGAAAGACAATCTGCAACCACGTTGTCACAACCGGCAATATGGCGTATGTCCAGGTTATATACCAATAACCTTAGTGACCACCTGGTCAGCCTCATATTCCGATTGTGAAACTGGTCCAAGAACTTGAGAGGGTGATGATCTGTGTAAACTAAAATGACCGGACCATAGGCTGGAACATAGACCTCGAAATGCCTCAGTGCAAGCACAACTGCCAGCAGCTCCTTCTCGACAACAGAGCAGCTCCCCTGGGCTGAATTGAACTTCTCCGAGCAGAAACTAACAGGATGCACCAGCCCATCATCGTCCTCTTGCATAAGGACGGCACCAGCCCCCAAACCACTAGCATCCGTTGCTAGTTGGAAAGGTAGGCGAAAGTCAGGGGCCCTGAGGATCGGGTGAGTGCACAACAGGTGTTTTACTACTCTAAACGCCTTATCACACTCAGGCGCCCATTTGAATTTCTTATCCTTCCAGTTATCCTCCACCTGAGCTTGACTGTCCCGTTCTCCTTCTCCACCTTGACTGCTAAACGTCATCCCAGGCACAGTGAGAGGCTCAGGGGGGTGCCTCACATACTCCTTCATGAGATTAACGTGACATAACTGATTGCGCTTACGTCTGTCTGGAGCGGCCACCAAGCAATCCAGGTCCGATAGCCTCTCAACCACCCTATAAGGACCAGTGTACTTCGCGGATAAGGGATGACCTACAAGGGGCGGTAGAATCAACACCTCCTGACCCACGTGAAACTCCCCGAGTTTAACCTTGATGTCGTACCTGTCCTTCATGAGGGCCTGAGAGCTAGTCAAATTACGGCCAGCCAACTCCAGACTGCGCAACATCCGTTCTTGACTGCCGAGGACATAGTTGAGCATAGAACAAGGTTTTTCTGCGCCCTCCCATATTTCTTCAACCATATGGAGAGGCCCTCTGACACGGTGTCCAAAGACGAGCTCATTAGGGCTGAATGCCAAACTTTCCCCAGGTACCTCCCGTGCAGCAAATAAAACATATGGCAGGCCAAGATCCCAACCTTTCCCACTCTCAAAGCAACAACAACGAAGCACAGAATTTAAGGCTGAGTGCCATCGCTCTAACACACCCTGGCTCTCCGGATGATACGCAGATGACACAACCGTAACAATCCCATGCTGCGGCACTGCTTGAACAAAGAGGCTAGAAGTGAAGTTGGATCCTTGGTCTGACTGAATCCCCTGCGGGTAACCATACCGGGAAAAATACACTAGCAAGTTTCGGACCACCGTCTTCGCTGACCCATTTCTCATAGGGTACGCGTCAGGATACCTTGTTGCAACATCTCCCGACTGTGCATCACTGTCCTCCTCCAACTCGACAGCACCGGTACCACATTCAAGAACCTCCGGGTCTTCTAATTGCAATTTACGAATGTCCGAAGGAGCAAGCTTATCTAAGTGTTTACGAAACAACTCATGCCCCCCTCCTACATTGAATTTAGCCTCCCGTTGCTTTCTCTCTGTGTATCGTTGCTGTCTCTTCGTCTTTTTAAGCCCATCCTCTGCCTTCTTAGTAACAGTTAATGGGTCTTCTCCAGACTCGAAAATCGGTCCTAATAATGAGTCCCCGAGAATGTCCGTCGATACTAAACTCTCAACCGCATCAACTTTCAACCCCTTCTCGGTACCTTTCCTCCGCTTGTCTAAAGACTGTTGACCAGAATGTGACTCCCTGGATGCAAGAGATCTATCTGGTGACAACACACGCCATAGGATGCACCTGACACCTCTCAACCCACTCCTGCTCCTCCCTACTCACGTCGGCCGGCTTCTCGGCAACGACCAAAAGGTGGAGCCTCAGAAGTAGGCCCCGCAAAGTCGTTGCCGAGAAGGAGGTCGATGCCCCTAACAGGCAACTTCTCCACAATTCCTACATCCAGGTCACGAGTCACACCATCAACTTCCATCTTCATTCTTACAAGCGGGTATGACCTTGTTGCATTAACTCCCTGAACCACAACCACCCGCGCCGTATTTACAGGTTTACCAGTGAAATTTCTCAACAGTGTTTGCGATGCCCCAGTGTCACGCAAAATTCTCACCTCATGTCTTCTACCCCCCCACTCCACACAACCGAATCCCCTGTGGTCACTAAAGGCATCACGGACAGGGAATAAGCCTTCCGGATCCTTCTGCACTGGCAGTGTATTTACCTCGGAAGAATTGCCTCTAACAAACTCCGATGTCCTCTTGAACACTCCAATGCCGTGAGCAAAAGACACGGCTGCCGGAGGAGGTCGACTAGGGCACTCATTTGCCTTATGACCCTCCTGGTGGCACTTAAAACACATAAATTTCGGTTTCGGCTTATACTGTGATGTAAAAAGCCCCTGACTTTTCTCATACGGCGTGGTGTTAGGTTTGGATTCAGTTTTAGTTTCATTGCTCTTTTGTTTAAATGTGTCATTGCTACGGGGAGGGGGAGGATAACGGTCCCTAGCACTTGCATCGTACTTCTGTGAGGACCCGCAACCCCGAATCAATGACAGCCGTCGATCAGCCATTTCTGCTGCTTCGACTAGAGTTCTTGGGTTTTTCTCCTTTAAGTTCAAAGTTAGATCACCGCCCGTGCTCTTAAAGAACTGCTCCAACATCATTAACTGCTTAATTCCATCAAATGTTGTTACCTTCTCAGATCGGAGCCAGTTTCCCATAGCATCGGACAAGTCCCGGGCGTGTTCCAAAAAGGTGCTATCTCTTCCCTTGGTTACACCCCGGAACTTCAAACGGTACGTTTCTGGTTGCAGTTCGTAAGCCCTCAGGACAGCCTCCTTGAGATCCTCATACACAATACATGACTCCAAAGGTAACGCATCGTAGGCTTTAAGACCCTTGCCTATTAATCTAGAGGATACAAGTGCTGCCACTGGTGTTCCTGGCACTTCTTCTCAAAGCGTGCGAAAAATTCTGTTACACCACTCTCATCAAACACCGGAACCAGTTTCAATAAGTGCGAGAGAGATTGATCATGAGCACGGTTACCAGCCCCAAGTCGCTGTCCCGTTGTCTCAACTCGCGACTTCTCTACGCCCATGTCGGCACAGTACCTAGTCAACTCTAAATCAGCTTGGATTTTTGCTAGCTTGGCTCTCTCTTCTATCTTAGCTAATTCTAATTGCTGCTGAAGCTCACATGCCCTTTGTTGCTGCTGAAGCTCACATGCCCTTTGTTGCTGTTGAATCTTAGCTAATTCGAGCTGAAACAATAATTCTGGAGTTAACCCTTGAGGAGGTGAAGGTGCTACAATGTTTGAAATTACCGGTGGTCCCCCCAGGGGCAACCCACCCTGCCAGTCACCACCCAACTGCGAAAGCGTACTCGGGGTCGGCAAACTACTGGGATGGCTGGGAGTCGAGTGTAGGGGAAGCATGGCCGAAGGGCTCTGAGCACTCAACCCATCTCGCTCACCAGTCACCCTGCCCAGTACACACGTTATCAAGTTATCCCTGGTTATGCTGCTAGTACCCGCATGACCGATAGCTGTGGCCAGGCATTGAAGACCGTACTGATTCATACCCTCCAACCGCTCGGCAGTAACAGGCCATTGCAAAAATATCCTAGCATCCTCCTCACAGTTCACCTGATTAACCATATCATCATACTGCTGTTCCTCAGTTTCGACATTACGTACTGTGTCTCCATTCTCCTCTGATCCGGTATAAGACATGATGCTCACAAAAATTTCCCACCTCAATATTCAGAAAAGAAACACCCCAAACTCTTATACCTCAATATACACACACAAATTCTCGGAAATACTCAAGGGCTATACTATGTTGCAAAACAAAAATATTCTTGCTGATCCCCACAAAATATTCCCCAAAACAACAAATGTTCCCTGCTAATAAATGTAGGTTCACCAAATCCTAGGTAAGGTCGCCATTTATTATGACTGAGGTTTAAATATATCAAGGTTCTTATTCATTGGACTAGTAATGGCATAAATGCTACAACGGAAAGCGCTAGATCCAACCTCTGATGTATATTCCCAGTGAACAAAGAACACAAATACTCTCCAGAGTTCTATATGCAATAATAGGTTATTAAACTCTCAATAAATGTGCGTCTACTCTAGGCTTAATGTTATGTGAAAACAGCCTATTACTACCTATAACCGAAGGTGCTTGGTTATGGTATGCAAAGTAAGGTGGTAAGAGAAGTTACAGCTTACGTTACTTTAATCAATAAATGTCAGGCACTCCTGCATGAAAGAAAGTGCACTAAAGTCCTTCAACACCAACAAGGAATCTTCTTTAAATGTTAGATGCTATCAAGATGCTCGAATCGGAAATGGAACCCAAAAAGGCAGGGAGCGGAACAATGCTCGTGCAGGCTATGCACACAAAAAGGCAGGCTATTACAGTGGATGCTCTCCTAAACGCACAACACTAGAATTTACCCAATCAACTCCAGTTCTCAGGTATTCGTGCAGCTTTTAACTAAAGCCAGCATCGGAAACAATACCTTAGTATCAGTCTCCTAGTCTAGCATTATCTAATCCAGCAGAACACTAATAACTATGAGTAGCGGTACTGAACAATAGGTATGCCACCCAATGCTTCGTGATCAACTTATCTTAACAACTAACATACATGGGTTATATAAGACCTTAACGCACAATACAACTGGCCAGCATGAAGCTGATTATGCAGAGTTAACCAGAGGGGGCATAATATTAATAAAAGGTGGTGAAAGATATGGAAAATGAGAGAGATAGGCAGAGGAAAAGGTTCTCAGGTGCGGAGAGGGGGACAGATATCAAAGGGATAAGAGGGATGCGTTCTAGAAACCAGATCTGAGGGAGAGAGTGGCGAGAGAGCTGTATATACACTAGCACTAGCTCGCACCGCGTAGACAAAGCGGTAACAATTCCTTCAGCCAATGACAAAGAAGCCAGCCAAACATGACGTCACCATTCACCAAGCATGGTAAAAAAACTCCTCCAACCAATCCCAGGCCAGCCAGCCGTGACGTCATCAAGCATGGCAAAAAACACTGCGCGCCTCCTCTCACTCTGTTCTACTCTCTCTCTCTCTCTCTCAAATCCTATCATTACTACTTAATGATAAAACATATACTTTGCAATTAAATATATAAAGCCTTGACATGGGCGAAAACAAAGAGCCTTTCTGGACTGTCCATGACACGAGCTTTCATATGAAATAAAGCACACAATAATACATCAACTGTAGCCACATCCACTGCCCTGGCGATCATAGCGAGTCACTGTAGGACAATCCATGCAGTTCTAACGGAGTGGTTAACGTCACACCTTCTATCTAAAATATAAGAAACACATGTGTACTGTGTACACGTCTTCTTTTTTATAGTCGTGAACCAACCAACCTTTTTAGCCTCTCAGATAACAGAATGACCCCCAGGGATACCAACACAAGCTCACCAGCCAGGGTCCATATAATCATGTAGATATCCCTCTTGCATACATCTGAGTTCAGAAACTATCAGTATTATCCCTAATAAGTCAATCTAGCATGAACACCTATGTTATCCATATTAAGAGCAACAGACCTATCGGGAATTTAGATAAAGAGGTTAATTTACATATCACTGGTACATGAAATATCCCAACAAATAGTTATAATATAATTACCAACGACGTAGTCGTTGATGGGTGTAATCCAGTCCCCCACACGCGGCTAGTTCAATTGCATGACATGTAGGAATGTTCACATAATACAATATCGATACAATGAACTTAGCTTAGAGGACTGGTGATGTAGGACTGTTGTTAATATTGTTAGTAGTTGTAGCACATGGTGAACTGTGGGTTGAGTCAGGGCCGGGGGAGGAGATGTTGACTGTATGGTGTTGGTTGAGAGACTCAAAGGCCGGCGTCCGATCGCTTCGCGAAATTACATATGGCTGCCGGCTCATAATAATTATAACCCATAACTTGGTTTCATAATACATCTAGAGCTGATGTAGATATTTATACATTACAGTTAATATTTAACCTAACTTAAGAATAAACTACAATACACAAAGAACCAGCCGAAATCGTACAAGCGATATGATACCGCCAAATTCAAATGTCCTATTGGACCAAAACCTGTCGGGATCATTACCCTATTCCCGACATATTGCCCGCCACCAAAAATGATATACAGGAGCTATATACAGAGAACAAAAAAAGGACATCGAAGTCAAAGATCACCTTGTTTGATCTTTGATCTCCAAAGATCCACGGAACTCATAGCCGTCCTCCTTTTGGGACGAGCGCCACCTGAAGCCTGAGGAGGATCATCCTTCTCATCATCAGCTGCCCCACCTTGAGGAGCACTGTCACCAGCACTCTCCCGCGGAGGGGTATCAGTAGAGACGCCAGGATCATCCGGCAGTTCTACATCCTGCTCCAAGGGATATAACCTTACGACTGGGCGAGTAGTAACCCCAGTCGAAGTTCGTATTCTAGCAACCCTTATAAGACCATCAATGCCCTGGAACAAATCGATAATCCTCCCAAGCTTCCAAAATAACCTAGGACGCTCATCATGAATCAGGACGATATCCCCAATACGAGGCCATCGTTGATCCGTCCCTTTGATCTTATGAGAGTGACGCTCGCGAAGAGACAGCAAATATTCTTGGGTCCACCGTTTCCATAGATCGTCGGACATCTTGTTTATATACTGGAAGCGACGACGTGTGGCGTCAGCATTGCCGAACGTAGGGTCTTGCAGATCTTCATCATTTACGGACGATCTAGGAAAGGTATTAAGGGTTCGTCCACGTGTTGGCATAGAAGGCGAAATGGGTAAGAGGTCATCAACATCTGCCGAGGTATAGGTCAAGGGCCTGTCGTTGACTGACATCTCAATTTCTATTAAGATGGTTTGCAACTCCCGTCTGGTCACCAGTGCCCTTCCTAATACCTTCTTCATGGCAGATTTGACGATACCGATAGTTCTCTCCCAAATCGCCCCGAACCATGGTGCACGTGCTGGTATAAATCTCCACTGACAACCCTTTCCAGTGAGGGTAGCCACAACCTGCGGGTCATCCATTAAACTCTGGAGATATTTAGAGGCCCCGACAAAACAAGTCGCATTATCGCTCATAATAATTTGAGGGAAACCATTGCGGCCTGCAAAGCGTCTTAGAGTATGCAAAAACCCTTCACTGGATAGGTCGTCAATCAATTCAATATGAATCGCTCTGGTTACCGCACATGTGAATAGGACGGCATATACCTTTATGATATTACCGGGCGATTCTCTAACATGAATCGCTCCGGTGTAGTCTACCCCGGTTACCTGAAATGGTTCAGTCCTTTGTACCCTGAACTCAGGCAAGGGAGGTAGATCAACTGGGGAGTAAGGCTTACCCTGTAATCTTTTACAGATAGTACAGCTATTGTGGATCCCTTTAATTGCTTGTCGCATCTTAGGGATCCACCAACGTTGTCGCATATACGCCAGAACATAATTTACGCCAAAATGTAGGCAGGTCCGATGGCATTGGCGAATCAACAGTTTGGTAATCAAATGAGAGGAGCTAAGGAGGACAGGATATTTTGCAGAATCAATAATGTCCGCCTTTTGTATCCTGCCTCTACACTTAATTATGCCTCCTTCCATATATAATCCTAGCTGCCTCATTAAGTTCGAGGGTTTGGCCTTTGACTCCTTGATCAGGATTTGATGTTCAGTAGGATAAGATTCCTTTTGTACTAAACATATTAGTTTTGCTTCTGCTGATCTAATTTCATGGAGTCTGATATGCTTCGAATCTTCACTAAGGAAAGACCCGTGAGCCCGACTTCTCATGTTGTTAATGAAACGGTATATCCATGCAAATACCCGTATTACTTGATCATAGCTGCCGTAACGTTCCCACTCTACCAACTTGTTATCCTGATGTGTAGTACTCACATTCGAACTACTTAACACATCATCTTGGGGCCGACTTGAAGGATCAGATATGTATTCCCTGAAATCCTGAGGCCATTCAGTTGGAGATGTAAGCCATGGAGGTCCATGCCACCAAATAGAGGAAGACATAAACTGCTGTGCCGAGATCCCCCGGGAAATTATGTCACTGGGGTTATCCCTGGTGCTCACATAGCGAAATGTAGCTGTAGGAACTAAGTCATGAATCTCATCAGCGCGATTAGAAACATAAACAGGTAACACTTTCTGGCTGTGTACCCATGAAAGCGCTATTTGACTGTCGCTCCAGACATAGACGTTATTAATCTGTAGTATGTCTGCATAAGCATCCAGTGTAAACTTTATTAGACGAGCAGACAGAAGCAATGCAGTAAGTTCTAATTTAGGAACTGTAATCTTCTTTATAGGGGCTACTTTGGCCTTCGCTATAGCCAGCGTCGCTTCACTACCATTGCATATGTATATGGCAGTACCGTACGCACTATTACTAGCATCAGAAAAGGCATGTAGATCCACTTGGTGACCACTAATAACCCGACGATTAAGTTGGACCTTGCAACATGTGGAAAGGTCCGACCAAATCAACCGCCAAGTATCTTGTAACTCAGTCGGGAGGGGCGTGTCCCAATCTAGTTTTAGCCGCCACAGTTGCTGTAAAAACATACGAGCACAGATTGTTACAGGCAGCAAAAAACCTAGGGGATCAAACAACCTCGCTGACAAGCTTAAGCAGTTTCGCTTGGTCATAAGCTCACTGCCGCATGGGGTGTGACAGAAGGATATACAATCTGTGGTAGTGTCCCATTTGTGGCCTAAAAACTTCACCTCACTATTCTCAGTAGCTACACCGTCAGAAGCAAATTGACCTTTCAAAAGATCACTATTAGTGGCCCATTCTCTTAAGTATAAATGAGCCTTGGCAAATATATCACGGATCTCCCAGCATCTCTTGAGCAATAAATCTTCATTGTCTCCGGTGCCTTGAAGATTGTCCACATAGATCCCATTCTTGAAGTCAGGATCTAGTCCAGCCTCCTCAAGATGACGCAAGATAGTAGCGTTGAGAAGGAACTGGGAACAGGTCGCCCCGAATAAGACGACTCTGAACCTGTAGACCAGATACTCTGAATCTAGATCCATTGGGTCCCGTGGCCATAAATATCTTGTCGAGTCCCTGTCTTCACGATGGAGTTGAAGCATCAGGAGGGCCTTCTCAATATCGGCGACCCATGCAAACTTATGACATCTGAAGCGCAACATAATTTGCGCTAGATCAGAGACCAGGGACGGACCCGTGTACAGACAATCATTCAGGCTATAGGAGCGATCACTGGATTTAGCAGAGCAGTCATACACAATACGAACAGGAGTGGTGGAACTGTCCTTTTTAATCCCATGGTGAGCAAGGTAATGGATGTTATCCCCATACTCACTGAGATCTACTCTCTGGGTCAATTCCAATATTGTCCAAGTCCCATAGCTTATCTATATCAGTACATGTATTATCAGGCACATTTGGCCTAATATATTTATCTATGGGGCTTACTGCTACCTTGAGGACCGTAACCACCTCCACCTGTGTGTCTTGAGAGGAAGTGGCATAGGATCCAGAAATGGCATAACCTTGGATCGTGGGGAGCATTATTAGCTTATCTACCCGCCGATATCCAGGGTGAACCAGGTCGTAGTAATAATCAGCTCCGACCAGTAGCATAATACCATTGTTAGCAGAGAGTTGATCATCAGCCAGTTTATACCCCTTGCTTCTGAGATATTTCAAATGTGGTTGAATCTCTGATGCTATATAGAAACTGGGTAGTGTGTCGACCACAACAGCCTTGATGGGACATACCTTTTTTCTATAAACATATGAAATCTCCACAATATCATAGTCACTGGAATCTATTTCACCAGTGAAACCATGGAGACGCAAATTCTCTTGACCCTTGCTGGTACACTTGAGCTGGGGTAATGATGACCGCAGAACGAATGACCTCTGTGAGCACTGGTCAAGTAAGGTGCGCGTCATTATAGTATTATTATTACTCCCCACTACTGGCAGCATCATAGTAGGAAGCAATTGACATTCTCGCGAAGCAATGGACATGGCAGATACTTTATCACCCTCGCTCTTACTTTTCTCATGTGACTCTTTGGGGGTTCTCCCCTTTTCTTTGCCGTCGTGCCGATCAGACTGGGTGCAAAGGGAAAACCAATGTTTCCCCTTGCAATACTTACAAGGTTTGATGTAGGAATTGGTGCAGGTACTGTTGAAGTGGTCTCTTGCCAGACAGCTGGTACATAACTTAAGCGATTTAGCCTTGCTAATCTTCTGTGTAGCCTTAGGATACTTAGGACACTGATACCACAGATGACCGTGGACACTGCACAACTTACAACCTAATGATATTGGCCTTTTCTGTTTAGGAGAAGTCTGTACCGGGAAAGCTGCAGTAGATGACGACATCTCCACTTGTCGGTAGTGTCCAGTACTCTCCATATTGAAGACTTCAGTCTGGTACACCTGCACCAACGCTTCCAAGTTTAGTGGAGAGTCGCTTAGTTGTCGTCGTAAGATTTCCCTAGGGGAGAGGGTATCTTATTCAAGATATTCACACTAAATATCTCCTCCTTGGTGACGGCCATTGCCTCCATAGATCGGAGGAGGCTCTCAAAGGAGGCATAGTACTCCTTTAGGTCCGCCACATCATAGGATGGAGGATCTAGTGTGAAGAACAGAGGTTGATTCTTGGGTGGAAGATAGTCTGGCTAAGGCTGTATTAACATTCTCAAAGTACTCAAGATCTGCCGACATTTCTTCTTCCACATCGTCAGTAACTGTCAATAAACCATATACCTGCTGAGCATAACTATCATAAGTAGCTAGCGATTTAGTAACAGTAGCAAATTTACCTTTAATTTGATCAGCCGTAGCACTTATTAAAAATTCATCAAGATCTCTTAAACATCTATTTAAACTTCCCTTCATCCCTCCCTTAAGAATCTTAAGTTTCTTTAAATCTGTCATCTTTAAGGTCTAATTCAAGCAACTTAAACTACAATGAGGTCAGACTACAAACCGTTAATCGCTTAGGAATCAACAGCGGCAAACCCCCATTACTTAAGAAATTTACTCAAAAAGAATTACATAGTACTTACATCCCCCTTAACATAAACTATCGAAAGGAAATTATCTAACTAGACAAAAGAATTAAATACTAAATCCATTAAAAGAAAGGGTAAGGTGAAGCACTAATTATTGTAAGCCCTTTATAGGTAAGCATTGTTGGTTAAGCTACAATCATGAGGTCTGACTATTAACCGTCAATCGCTTAGGAATTAACAAAGACCGACACTCATGACCGCCACTTTAAGCAACTAGGCCTAGGCTATTATGAAATTTAAATATAAAAGGTCACATGAGAACCCTCCCCACCAGCATAATCAATACTGAGTCCCACAATGACAAAACACAAGCAACACCACAGGCACACCACCAAAGCGAAATGAAAAGCCACCACAGACACCTGCAGGCCTAGACTGCCTAGCCTAGCCTATGAGTGCGAAATGGCGCCCGACGAAATTACCCCAACCCCAATCTCCAGCCCAGCTTACCCACCAAAAAAACGCCAAGGATCACACGCCCAAAAAAAACTGGAAACTAGTCCCAAAAAAGATAGAGACGGCGCCTAAATGGTAAAAAACATGAGGGAAGAAGCTGGGTGTAAACTAGGGAACGGCAGTCGGCCAACAACGCGCGAGGTGGCAGCCATTTGTAAGCCCACAAGCGTCAAGGAAGCAAACAAAACGGTACTACGGTAAGGAAGCTTTAGGGCACGAAGGACCATTATTTATCGGGAATTTAGATAATGAGGTTAATTTACATATCACTGGTACATGAAATATCCCAACAAATAGTTATAATATAATTACCAACGACATAGTCGTTGATGGGTGTAATCCAGTCCCCCACACGCGGCTAGTTCAATTGCATGACATGTAGGAATGTTCACATAATACAATATCGATACAATGAACTTAGCTTAGAGGACTGGTGATGTAGGACTGTTGTTAATATTGTTAGTAGTTGTAGCACATGGTGAACTGTGGGTTGAGTCAGGGCCGGGGGAGGAGATGTTGACTGTATGGTGTTGGTTGAGAGACTCAAAGGCCGGCGTCCGATCGCTTCGCGAAATTACATATGGCTGCCGGCTCATAATAATTATAACCCATAACTTGGTTTCATAATACATCTAGAGCTGATGTAGATATTTATACATTACAGTTAATATTTAACCTAACTTAAGAATAAACTACAATACACAAAGAACCAGCCGAAATCGTACAAGCGATACGATACCGCCAAATTCAAATGTCCTATTGGACCAAAACCTGTCGGGATCATTACCCTATTCCCGACAAGACCCTTGTATGCAAACCTATAACACGTCTGACAGAGAGGCTACATGTCCGCGTGCCCCACTTGACCCCCAGGGTTGCCAACATAACCTCAACGCCTGGGAGTCCTCTAACTCATATAAAACTTCTATTTTATATCTATAGAAGCTTAGAAATTATCAGTATTAACTCTACAAAGAAAACCTAACATGCTCATCTATCTCTATGATCAATATTAAAGACAACAGACCCTTGTCTGCAAACCTAGAAAACGTATGTGAGAGAGGCTACATGTACGCGTGTTCCCCCCAGGGCTACCAACCTAACCTCCACGCCCGGGCGGCATCTAGCTCATGTAAAAACGTCTATCTCGTATATATAGCAACTAAACAATTATCAGTATAACTCTACAAGGAGAACCTAACATTTTCACCTACCCCTGTTCTCAATATTATCAGTGACAGGCTCTTGTTTGCAAAAATAATATCCAACGACACAGAGAAACCTCACTTCCTCATACCCCTCTTCCCCCTGAATTCTCACGCTCCAAGGTCAAGCCAAAATGTCCTCAAAACCTTGAACAAAATCCAATTATAACCATTACCCCCTGACTCCCCCAGTAACCTATAAAGCCAAATAAAACCTTGACTTAAATAACGTCTACATATAATACCACCTTGATCAACTCGTCAAGTATAGTAGAATTATATCATAAAGTAAATGAAGTCAATCTCCCCTAGGACAAGAAGGACTTCTTGACCTAAAAGAAAGTGCATACGCACGCCCTTACTATCCTTCCACAGAGGATGGGTTCCCCTCAGTAATTGTGCATACTAGGCCAAGAAAATCTTAAGGAAATTAAGTCATTCTAAGGCTTCTCAATTGTTGGCACCCCACTTTGAGAAATATTATTTTTACCCCTCCATACAGTCTGGATGCACAGCACCCCGAAGTCCTTATACTGTCTGTGAGTAAGAAATCCTATTATAGGATCTTTGTTAATTGTGGCATCCCAATCAGTTGACCCTTTCACGCATTTATGACGCAGAGGTTGCCAGATTAGCAATAAGAAATAGAGTTCTCTCACTCTTATAATTACCTCTCCAAAATTAGTTTTCTGCCCACAGCTAACTCAAAGACAACTGCAGAGGTTGAAGTAACTAAACTAAAGGTTTCTAAATACCCCTGATGGTAACAAAGGCTTTAAAGTATCCCCAATAGGCTCAAAATTGCGTCATATGTCGGAGAGGGTTAACATAGAGAACTCTAATAGGCTGTATCGCCAATGTTAAAGTTTGAAGGGTGTAAGCCTCCCTCCACTTCTATTTCAATATTGTAGGTACGGCAATTGTGCCCTATACAAGGAACTTTATTATTACTGGCACCCCAGTGATTAATATAGCCACCTTCTCTAGGTTATACTGATTCTAGTTAAAAGTTGAAGGACACAACCATTTCTCACAGAAGATCTGAGATCTAACGATCTTTTGTGTTATAAGGGCTTAGCGAGACAACCTCACTTCGTCATAACTGAGGCACAATATTAAAACCCCCACTACAAGAGTACCTTAACAGAACTTCATCACTGGTTAATATAAAGGTCAGGATAGACGAGTATACTTGGTAAAGCTATAGGCTTAAATACTCGTGTTAGTCCGATATGGTGCCCAACTGTTTCATTACAAGTTACGGAGCCATATTTAAGACCCCACACCCATCTGTAACATTACTTCACACGACCGGCCAACCTGGACGGCCTACGGAGAATCAGAAGACATCAAGCAGCTAGTGTTCTACAATTCTAAGAAAGGAAAGATTATAGAAAGATTCCTAAATAAATGCCAGTGACGAGGTAGAAATAAGTTAGAGTTCAAAAAGTGATAAAAATAAACAGTCCCTTCAACCATTTATTCAGGATAAAAATCACTAAAGTATTCATTTAAGATAATCTATAGAAACAGATTACTTATATTTGTGTACCAGTGATAAATGCGTTTAGTACCCCTCTCTAACTTGAATAAGGAAATAAATCCAAATAAGACGGATTTTGTGCATAAAATAACTGTCATATTTCCGCCCAGTGAGAAAATAGTCAGAGTCCATACACTTCTTATTTTGAAATAAATCATCAAAGTGTTAATTTAAGCTAATCTATACAAACAGATTACTTCTATCCGTATACCAGTGATAAATACGTTTAGTACACCTCTCTAACTTGAATAAGGAATTAAATCCAAATAAGGCGGATTCTCACCTCAACGAACTCTGAAATACTACCAACCAGTGAAAATATTTTAGAGTCCACAAAACTTGAATTCAATCTTATGAAGTATATCAGTGTATGAGATTATATATTCATAGAAAAAAAATATTAACTTACTTTAACCTCATCAAATACTAGTAGCTAATTAAACCCAAGTTAAGGGATATAGCAAACATTAAGGTAACCTGATTAGATGTCCATACAATCCTTCCACAATAGAAGATTGATTTGATTCCAAAAGAAAATGATTAACTTTAAGCTGCATCGAGTATACCTGATCTCCATCTAGATCCGCGATCGTGCTAGATGATATTTAATTAAGTTGTGTCACTTATGTTCTCGTGTTTAGTGATTCTGATTCAATATTATGTACTTAGTGAATAAGGGAAATAAAGCTGTACTATAAACTATATTTTGATATTATACATAATCCTCTATTATCTTCTTTAAATGTATTTGTATGAACTTGGATATCCCAGTCTCGAAAGAACTCACCCTAACTAATAGATAAACCTGAATAAAATCAGGGCATAACACCTACTAAACCCAATCCTCTTCCCATAGTTCTCATTTTCACCTCCCTCACCACACCATCCATAAACATATTAAACAGCCATGGTGACATTACACAACCCTGTCGCAAACCTACATTTACCTCAAACCATTCACTCAACTCACCATTTCCTACTCTAACACACACTCTGCTCCCTTCATAAAAACTCTTTAACTGCTTCTATAAAAATTCCTCCAATTTCTTAAATCCTGAACACCTTCCACATTGCTTCACGATCCACACGATCATACGCTTTTTCCAAATCCATAAAAACCCAAAATATCTCCTTATGCTTCTCTAAATACTTCTCGCATAACTGTCTTACTGCAAAAATCTGATCCACGCACCCTCTTCAAACCGCACTGTTCTTCTCCTATTGCAACTTCCGTACACTTTATTATCCTCTCCATCAACACCCTGCCATACAGTTTTCCAACCACTGATAATAAACTAATACCTCTATAACTTGAACACTCCTGCCGATCTCCCTTCCCCTTGTACAATGGCACAATATATGCACTCTTCCAGTCTATTGGTAGGCTACTATTGACACAACAAAGCACACATTGAAAAGTCTCACCAACCAATCTATTATCACATCTCCACCATTTATACACTCCACAGCAATACCATCCAAACCTTCTGCTTTTCCCGCTCTCATATGTTTCACTGCTTCTTTCACCTAATTTTCCTCAATCCTTTCATTCATTCCCTGCCACCTGGGTGGCCTAGCGGGTAACCTATCTCCATCAACCACTGCTTCTCTTGCTATAGCAAATATTAAAAATACTCAGCATATCTTGTCCTCACTTCAACTCCTTCCACTAGTAATTCTCCATTTGCATCTTTCACTGACTCTTCCATATATGTTCTTATATTTTTTCATATAGGCCTAGCCTACAGTATATATTATTTTTTTATTTTTAGTCCGGACTCCCTTTTATCGCGCTTAGTTCCATTAGTTTTGACATTTTAACACGTTCACCCCATTAGTTTGGCGATTTTAAGACCAATCACCCCATTATATTTTGTTTTCAATTTTGAAAACTTTCGTGCCATTTATAGCAATAAAGAGCTTGGATCAAGCGGGTTATTTTTCTACCGAAAAATTTACAAATTTATCTCTAAAGGTCTTGAGGTTATTATGTTTAATCTTGATGGAGGTCTAGGGAGGAAACTAACAAGGAATAAATATATTTATAAGTACAATTATCTCCTTAATCTTCAATCTTTATTCCCCCCCTTCAGTACAAGCCACAGCACTCTGGGAAACGGTGTAGCTGAAGGAGCATGTAATTGTGAGTGCACATGTGTCTTTGGGCATAAACAAATATTTGTGTGCGTATTTAGTTTGTGATTGTTTATATAATAGCTTACCATTAATATCCATCAGTTATCTCTCCTAAAGTATTCAAAGAAAACCTATTTTATGGATAACTAATATAGTTTTTTACATATATAATACTAATATAACCTATTATTACTATATTTCATATCATAATCAATCAAATAATGGATGTGTGGCATATTTATAATAATGTGTTGATGAAATAATTATGAAACTTAAAGAAAAGGAAGACATTATTACATGTAGATATTATGCACCGATAGGCTAATCAGCGAGATTCATTCGTTATCTAAACTTCAACAGATCAAGACCTAGTGTATCGCGTTCATTCTTTACTAAGTTGTGTTGATTAATTCGTTGGCGGTGAGGAATTCATTGATCTGCAGTTAGTTACTTTGATAGGAAAGTGTTTTACAAGTGATATTATAATTACATTACAAGTTTACAATAAATATGATGCGTCTTATAGTGAAGGGCCTACGGGCGGAGAATCTGCCCGAGCTTCCCGCTGTAGCCACGGTGGCCAAGATCAAGGTAGAGAAGACCCCTAAGGAACGATGGATGATGGGTCTACAGTTCCACCGTAACCCTTTTAAGAAGTTCAGGACTGTGGCTGAGGTGCCTCTCTCAGCTAGATCAGAGGACCAACTCTACAGGGGTTATTATGGTCAGGGATTCTACTTCTTCATAAAATTTAACCCGGTTCACGTCATTGAAATTCCAGAGGATAAACTGAGGGTTGATGAGAGTATTCTACAGATTAAGCTGAAGTCTGGGAAACGAACCTTCGCTAAGGAATTCATGGAGGTTTGTTTTGTAGATGTTTAGGTGACAATCACCACGGTCGATCTGGGGATCCGCCGCTGATGAGCTCGTCCTGGAATCTTTACGACTCTGAATCTTACGATTCTGTACAGGACTGAACATGCCATTTTTTATCGGCAATAGCTCAGAGAAGAGTGTTGAGAGGGGAGAAGGGGTGTTGGAGAGAGAGGAAGGTGTTGGAGTGGCTTTGTTATGTGTATTTTGTCTGTATACGTCGTCAGGATGTCCCCTGACTGGGTGCAAGCATGTTTTCACATGCTAGGACGTACTACTGCACCCACTAAATGTCCGCCGTGGCAGGGATTCGATCCCGGGTCTTTCAGATTCACACGCGAGCGTGCTCACCACTTGACCACCACGTGGGCGCAAGAATGAAATTAGCGATATGCTAATGTATTCAACTCGGCCCCGGCGGCATGGGTCATAATTTGGTTGTCTCCACGGCCAAATGACATTGAATAGGCCTAGATGGCTGGTGTTATTAAAAAAAAAACAAAAAAAAAAAACAAAAAAAAACATTGTCATCGTGTATTACTTTTATTATTATTATTATTAGGGGTTCGTCCCCTACGGGGAACCCCTATTGTAATCATTAAACCTGGGATTTCATCCAAATTCTTCTTACGCGCCGGTTTCGATGCAATAACTCCAGAACCGCTTTTTGGATCGGGATCAAACTTTCACAAGAGGTGCGTTTTTGTATTGGGCAACTTTTGATATGCTAAACATCCGGCATGGTGGCCAAACAGGTCCGTGGCACCCGATTTCCCGAAAAACTTGACGCCTAAATACCGTCTCTCCCATTCACAGGAAACGACTGGGCTTTGGCATACGCACTCCCCTACTAATGCTCCGCAAATTTTATAGAGGTTTTGCTTTTGCACGTGGGTTTTTTTCCGGCAATCTTGAAAAAAACTCTAATTCCACTTAAAATTCCACATCTTGAAAACTACGCCGATGATCAAAGCCATGCTTGCGTAGTTGGGTGAGGCTCGCGATTCCGAACGTTTTGATACCAAAAAAATATAAATGGGTGGAATAGTTTGGCCGCAGTATTGAAAACTGTCTATTCTTAAATTACTTTAACCCCTAAGTGTCGGCGCGCAACATAAGTCGAGTATAATAAATCTGGACTATCTGGCGGCGCTCGACATAGGTTGTGTGGCAATTACAGCACGTAATGTTGCTGGGAGAGAGAGACAAGTGGTGGCAGGAGAGTAGCGAGCGTATGACTGCTCCAGACCACCGCGGCGAACCTACTGACACGAATCCCACCTCCTCCCTCCCTCTCTCACTCGCTACATACGGAATTGTATGGGGAAAGTGCCGAATTACATGCTTTTTGCACTCGCGTTGCGCGGTTGTTGCAAGAAAACTAGCCATCATAAAAGGATCGTTATGGTGTCATTGGAAAGCTCTGTTTATGCCCTTTCAGGGATAGATACTTATTTTACGCTCTGGGTCTTATTTAGGCATGAAAATGATCACGTAAACAGCCCTATTTTGGCTAAAAACACCCCGCTAGCCCGCTAATCTAGTGTTAAAACCGAATTCGCTACCCACACAAAGTTTACTGTCTACAGTCTATAGGCTTCCACGCATCCCCCAGTTTTGCTTAATAACATAATCTCTTTATTATTCAGATCTATAATTTTTTTTTTTATTTAACTCTCTCAAAACAGTTCGAGTCCCTACGAATTCCAGCAATTATTTAGCCAAGCTACCTATACATACCTACCCTACCAAATAATAATGATAAATTCAAATTTATTTTTGGTGAGTGACAGAGTATTGGCTAAGGTTTTTAACAATTCCTCCCTTTGCCAAATGCTTAGTTTAATAACAATGATATGGACCTTTAAAGTTTTGGCAATTGCCCGTGTGAGTCGTATTTTAACCCTCCTAAAGTGTTACCACGAAATACCGCTAGATCCTTTCTCAAAAGTCGCTAGCATGTTGCTACATAGCCAAACAATGTTAGGATAATGCTGCAATTTCTAAAGAGTTTTGGTTTGTTTGTTTTGCAAATTTTACAATGTAGTATGACTAGAATGTCTGAAATTTTCAAATGATCCCTAGTAAATGTCTCTAGATATAAAACAAAATGGCTGCTAGATTGAAGTAAATAGCTCTACATTTAGCGGTAATATGTAGCTTTACAACTGGCAACACTGCAACCACCACCTCCCTCCCACCCTCCCAGTATGTCTCCACAAAATACCGCTAGATCCTTTCTCAAAAGTCGCTAGCATGTTGCTACATAGTCAAACAATGTTAGAATAATGCTGCAATTTCTAAAGAGTTTTGGTTTGTTTGTTTTGCAAATTTTACAATGTAATATGACTAGAATGTCTGAAATTTTTAAATTATCCCTAGTAAATCTCTCTAGATATGAAAAAATGGCTTCTAAATTGAAGTAAATAGCTCTACATCTAGCGGTAATATGTAGCGATACAACTGGCAACACTGCCTAAGTGTTACACCAAAATACCGCTAGATCCTTCCTCAAAAGTCGCTAGCATGTTGCTACATAGTCAAACAATGGTAGAATAATGCTGCAATTCCTAAAGAGTTTTGGTTTTTGTTTTGCAAATTTTACAATGTAATATAACTAGAATGTCTGAAATGTTCAAATTATCCCGAGTAAATGTCTCTAGATATGAAAAAATGGCTGCTAAACTGAAGTAAATATAGCTCTACATCTAGCGGTAATATGTATAGCCTATAGCAACACTCAAACAAGCACACACATAGCTACACAAGACCATCACACAAGCACGCCTATCTAGCGACGAACTGTCCTGTTTACATATCATACACACTCATCGCCAATGATTATGCTCTGAGGTTTGTATTTGCTTATCTTATCCTGTGTATAAATGTAACCCTTACACATGTTTTTATTAAATAATGACATTAAACAGGATTCATGATTTAAATACAAGGCTAGATATTTATCGGAAGTACGTATTTACCTTCGGAAAGCTAAAATATAATGTTTACACATATGGGATAGGGAGGAGGGAGGGAGGTATAAGGGGTGGACCGATGGAAGGGAAGAGAACCCTGATATACGAGATACATAGCTTCATATGCATGTATTGATCACTTTCATGCTATTATGTATGCATACAGAAGTAGCAGGGCACATATGTCAAGAGTGAACACCAATAACTTAATCCATAGACAGTAAAAAAGACGGAAATAATATCGTACATACAAAGTGATGGAATGGGGATGAGGGGGGAGGGAGAGACGTACTGTAGGTGCGGGTCTCTGGGGAGGGTAGGGGAAGGTGGTGGTTGTAGGCAGTGTTGCCAGTTGTACTGTACGCATTAGTTATCTCTCTCTCTCTCTCTCTCTTATTTATCGCTGTCTTCCATACGATTACGACATACTGTACTAGTGCATGAGAACAGGAAATTGGGAGCCTCGCTCTCTCTCTCACAAATGAGAACATAAGTAAACAGGAGTCTGCAGAGAGGCGATTGGCTATAGGACTCGGTAGCCTATTCCACATATCTACAACTCTGTTACTAAACGAATAGAGGCAGATCCCTTACACACCCGTCTCTCTCTGTAGCTCGTTTGTTTGCACACCGGTACAATTTAATGAGGCAGATTCCTTACATATGATGAACATGGAAATCTGCAGAGACAAAAGTGGCCCACAAAAGGCAGATCCCTTTCACATCTAACCCATTTCGTCCATAAGACTATCTGATTTTAACTTGAAATTCTCTATTGTTCTTGGTCCCACTATAGCACTAGGTAGCCTATTTCACATATCTACGACTCTGTTACGAGAGGCAGATCCCTTACACAGCCAATCTCTCTCTTATTTGCACACTGGTACAAAGGAGGCAGATCCTTACACATGCTACCAAGATGAAAATGGGAGTCTGCAGAGAGCCGATTGGCCCACACGGCAGATCCCTTTCACACCCAATCCATCTCGTCTTACCAAATTTTATGTTGAAGCTCTATTGTCATTGATCCCACTATAGCACTTGGTAGCCTATTCCACATATCTACAACTCTTTTACCAAGCAAATAGAGGCAGATCCCTTACACAGCCAATCTCTTTCTCTCTCGCTCTTGTTTGTTTGCACACCGGTACAAATGAGGCAGATCCCTTACACATGCAACTAAGATGAAAATGGGAGTCTGCAGAGAGCCAAGTGGCCCACATGAGGCAGGTCCCTTTCACACTCAACCCATCTCATAAACGTTACCTGTTATTTACACTACCGGTACTTACTATACACCCATGTTATCATATACCTGCAACCAAAACACAATTGTAAGAAATAGGAACATAAGAAAATGGGAGTCTGTAGAGAGCCAATTGGCCCACACAAGACAGATCCTTTTCACACCCAACCCATCTCATAAAAACTCTCATTTATCTCTGTCTTCCTTACATTTATGACATCCTAGTGACCTAGTCTCTCTCTCTCTCTCTCACAAATGAGAACATAAGAAAACCGGAGTCTGCAGAGAGCCGATTGGCCCACACATGTCAGATCCCTTTCACACCCAACCCATCCCGCGCTCTCTCTCTCTCATATTTATCGCTATCTTCCTTACGTTTACGACATCCTATTCTCTCGCCATACTCCCTCTCTCCTTCACAAATGAGAAAATAAGAAAACGGGAGTCTCCAGAGCCGATTGACCTGCACATGGCAGATCCCTTTCACACCCAACCCATCTCGTTCTATCTAATTTCAAGTTGAAGCTCTATTGTTCTTGATCCCATTATAGCACTCGGTAGCCTATTCCACATATCTACAACTCTGTTACTAAACGGATAGAGGCAGATCCCTTTTACAGCCAATCTCTCCCTCTCTCGCTCTTGTTTGTTTGCACAATCTGCTCCTTCTGTAGTTTCTCCATGCCCGATAAGTTAAATGATCTTTTGATATCTGTGACACAGCATCTGTATCCAACACAATACCCTGCTTTGCAAAACCGTCGAACCCCAGACAACGTTGCTTGCAACTTTAATTATTATTATTATTATTATTATTATAACTGAACAAAAAAAATTCAAAGGAAACAAACATGATACGCATAAGTGTTTACATAGTTTATGTATTCAAATGAACCTCACATAAACGACTGGAACACTTTTTATGTGTATCATCTTGATTGTATTTGAATTCACATGTTTTACAGTGTAGTAGTAGTATTAATAGTAGTTGTAGTAATACTACTCCATGGTATGTAAGAAGGAAGGGTTTATTAGCATCAGGCAAAAATAAATGAGTAACTTAACGACGAACAAGCTTAGGGAGGTGTGTCATGATGAGGCTTGCAAACCAACAATCATCCCCTTAAATGGTGAGATTTTGCAGCACAGGACAGAAAACACATCAAATGATGCACGGATGGATATTAGTGCAAGGGCCTTCTGGACAAGATGACAGTGCGCGTTCTTTGACATCATGGTATTCATATAGAGTGATCCAGGGTAGTGCTACTATCCTCAAACCAGTATATAAGCGACCCTGAGTCCACGATTCTTGGCTATACTGGGATTCTTCGCGCGGCCCTGTGTAAACACATTAGCAGCTGATATATAACAGTTTGGTTGATAAGCGTCTATGACCTCTTTCACCTCCCATATCCATTCTCATTCACTCTCTTCCTCCCTCATTCTATATACCGGTACTTCTATTAATTAATCATTAGATAAAGTGAATACACCCAGGTGATTTTGTTCAAATTAGGAAGGACCTCATATATACTGTATATATATATATATATTATATATATATATATATATATATATATATATACTGTATATATATATATATATTATATATATATATATATATATATATATATATATATATATATATATATACAGTATATATATATATATATATATATATATATTCTCTCTCTCCTACCTACCCACCTATCTATCTGTCTATCTATCTATCTAACCATCGGAGAAATGCAGGAATGCCAACACTTTAATTTTTAACAAATAAATATA
Organism: Paralithodes platypus; assembly: GCA_032716605.1. Lineage (NCBI taxonomy): Eukaryota > Metazoa > Arthropoda > Malacostraca > Decapoda > Lithodidae > Paralithodes > Paralithodes platypus. Next base: position 25,233,154 of record CM064520.1, on the reverse strand, counting down.
GTTTTGTTTTTATTGTACGTTTTTTTTTAATAAGAATGAATGAGTTACTGCTCTAATAGAAGTACAGTGCTGTATTCTATGTTTACCATGTTTTGACTTCGTTTCCACACCACCCTTGAGGTAAAAGTCTAGGTGCGGTTTTTTTTAGAGGTACCGGCGACGTCTTTTGAATTTTGTTCTAGCTATATTTGGACGATTTTGTGCATTTTAACCCTTTGAAGCTCTGACGCGTTTTAGCAGTTTATGTTGGCTATCATTAGACGATTTTATGCAGCTGAGGAAGTATCTGTGGGTATTAAAAGGGTAAATACTATCTCAATCAACCCTTTGACTTCCATATACCGTTACTAATCTGCATAAAATCGTCTAATAGTAGCCAGAAACAGAACATAAACGCTAATTGGAGCTTGAAAGGGTTAAGAAGGATCTGTGGTAGTAAAAAGGGTTAAATGAGATAGTTCGAAGTCTGTTAATTGCTGGAGACCCTGTTTAAACTGAATAAAGTCGTCTAATTACTCTAATAGTAGCCAGAATAAAGTTAAAAAGGACGGTCCCGGTAAAGAAGGGTTTAAGTCGGTATCACACGAGCGCTTTTTCCCTCAACATTTATCGTCAACACTGGTCTGGCAGCTTATGAGGTCAACATTTGGTATGTTACGGATACCTAAATTCATCTATAATCCGTCTACACTCTGTTTCTTTACAACTGGCGGTAAACTGCAAAGTTCCAATCAAGAATTATCAGTTATTTTGAAGATTTTGTAGTGTAAAATGGCGCTAATTATATAAACTTGGTCTTAATATGAAGCAGAGACATTGCAGTTTCATATTTTTCCATTAACACTATCCGGTGCAACGTCTTAGGGGTTATTATGGTATTTTGTTTAATTATTATTGAGTTTTAATTTGTTTAGCCATTTTTGAACAATGTGTTTTTAGTTTACCCCCCCAAGACTTAGAAACACACCTCTCGAGACCCCCTACAAACTAAAAAAAACGTACCCCAGACCCCCTTCAAGCTAAATATGTACATTTTTCGGTAGACAAATTTCCCGGCCAAAGGCCGGTTTCTCCCAAATTGCAGGCTTGCAATCGCTAGCCCAGGAAAAATCAACACCTCATTGGGCTTAAGCATCTTATAATCGCCAAACTAATGAGGTAAAACGTCTTTAAATCTCCAAGCTAATGGAGTAAAACAGGGAGGGTCGAAATTGACCCGCCCTGCACCTAAAAGGGTTAAGGGGAGGCAGACCGTTTGTTTGGCCTATTAATTCATTTATTCATATATTTTTTTTAGTTTCCCCCCTAGACCTCCATCAAGCTTAGAAAAACACCCCCTAGACCCCCCCTCAAGATAAATTTGTACCATTTTAACCCCTTCTGTACCGGCGACGTCTTTTGTCTTTGATTTCAGCAACATTTAGACGATTTTATGAAGCTTAAGAAGGATAAATGGTGGCTAAAAGGATTAATTGAGATAGTCTGCAGCCTTTTCATTGGTAGACGTCCTTCCTAAGCTTCACAAAATCGTTTAAATAAAAGCTAAGATATAATATAAAAAGGCGTTACCGGTACAGAAGGGGTTAATTACGAAATTCCTAAGCATTCGGCTATAATAATACGAAAAAACACGGTTATTTATCGCATTGCATAATGTTTAAGGAGAGATGGGTCGTTTTTCTGGTCCCTCTTCTTGCTCATGCTTAGCCCCATTAGTTTTCAAATTATAAGACGTTCGGCTCATTAGTTTGGTGATTATAACACATTTTGCCCCATTTCGTTGTCAATGTTATGATCTTTCGTGCCATTTAGGTGTCGACGTTTTCCTGGCAAGCGATAGCGAGTCAGACTTTTTAAAAGGATCCAAGGCCGGGACATTTTTCGACCGAAAAATGTAGCCTACACATTTATCTAAGAGATGTTTTTCTAAGCATAAGAGGGGATGGTTCACTTTTTGGGCGATTTTTGCATGTATTCATTATTTTTCTAGTTTCCTCCCTAGACCTCCATCAAACCACCCCCCCCCCCCCCCCAAACAAAAAAAACCAACATCCATTAGATCCCCCTTCTAGATTAATTTGTACATTTTTCGGTAACAAAAATGTCCCGGCCAACATTACAGGCTCACTATCGTTCGCCAGGGAAAAAATCGACACCTAAATAGCACGAAAGGTCTAAATATTGACGACGAAATGGGGCGAAAGCTCTTAAAATCGACTGTTACAACTGAGGTTTAAATATATCAGGGCTCTTATTCATTAGACTAGTAATGGCATAAATGCTACAACGGAAAGCGCTAGATCCAACCTCTGATGTATATTCCCAGTTAACAAAGAACACAAATACTCTCCAGAGTTCTATATGCAATAATAGGTTATTAAACTCTCAATAAATGTGCGTCTACTCTAGGCTTAATGTTATGTGAAAACAGCCTATTACTACCTATAACCGAAGGTGCTTGGTTATGGTATGCAAAGTAAGGTGGTAAGAGAAGTTACAACTTACGTTACTTTAATCAATAAATGTCAGGCACTCCTGCATGAAAGAAAGTGCACTAAAGTCCTTCAACACCAACAAGGTATCTTCTTTAAATGTTAGATGCTATCAAGATGCTCGAATCGGAAATGGAACCCAAAAAGGCAGGCAGCGGAACAATGCTCATGCAGGCTAAGCACACAAAAAGGCAGGATATATAATGCAGTCGGAGCCAAGAATATCCTAAACGCTACAACAATAATAATATTCGCCACGACAATGCAGTATTCCTATCAACAAAAAGAGCCTAAGTCGTTTGTGTCTCAATACATCAAACTAGGCTGCGAAATGCTTGTGTAATCATAAACGGGTATGCATAAAAAGAGTAATTGGTTTAATATACTTAATGTCTACTGTGACTGATAAAGTCTAGCTAGAGTCAATGATACGAGATACTAGTGCGCATGGCATGCTGCATAGCCTAGTGCAAATCTCAAGTCTGTGCATCAAATATTACGTTATAGGGAAGGGTAGCTCTCTTGAGAAACCTTAATACCGAAGTATTAAGCGTTCTCCTGGCGTACCTCAAAGACAAACAACGAGCTTAGAACAGTGCAGAATGGTATAGGCAAAACGCCCTCATTCGTGCATGCTCTACTCTCAATGGCACACAGACTAGAATTTACCCAATCAACTCCAGTTCTCAGGTATGTCATGCAGCTTTTAACTAAAGCCAACACCCATCGGAAACAATACCTTATAGTATCAGACTCCTAGTCTAGCATTATCTAATCCAGCAGAACACTAATAATTATAGGAAGTGGTACTGAACAATATGAATGCCAACCAATGCTTCGTGATCAACTTATCTTAACAACTAAACATACATGGGTTATATAAGACCTTAACGCACAATACAACTGGCCAGCATTAAGCTGATTTTGCAGAGTTAACCAGAGGGGGTATAATATTAATAAAAGGTGGTGAAAGATATGGAAAATGAGAGAGCTAGGCAGAGGAAAAGGTTCTCAGGTGCGGGGAGGGTGACAGATATCAAAGGGATAAGAGGGATGCGTTCTAGAAACCAGATCTGAGGGAGAGGGTGGCGAGGGAGCTGTATATATACTAGCACTAGCTCGAGCCGCGTGGGAAAAAAGCGGTAACAAGTACTCCAGCCAATGCTAAAGAAGCTTGCCAAACATGACGTCACAAAGCATGGTAAAAAACTCCTTCAACGAATCCCCACGAGGCCAGCCAGCTATGACGTCATCGAGTATAGCAAAACACTGCGCGCCTCCTCTCACTCTGTTCTACTCTCTCTCAATTCCTATCATTACTACTTAATGATAAAACATTTACTTTGCAATTAAATATATAAAGCCTTGACATGGGCGAAAAAAAAGAGCCTTTCTGGACTGCCCATGACACGAGCTTTCATATGATATAAAGCACACAATAATACATCAACTGTAGCCACATCCACTGCCCCGGCGATCCTAGCGAGTCACTGTAGGACAAGCCATGCGGTTCTAACGGAGTGGTTAACGTCACACCCCCCCCAAAGATTTTTCTCAGCGGCCCAAGGCTCACAAAAATCTGATTGTTAGAACCCATGCTATATCTCTACTTCCCATCACCCAGCGGCAGTAAAATATCTGGCACAGTTCTCAACAAAACATTTTACAAAATTATAACCCTCCCCAACACAATAGGTTAAATCATATGTAGTTATGCTCCTCAAGAGCGAGCTTCTCTAGCACAGCATTCCGAGAGGAGTGCAACTCAGAATTACTGCTATAACATACTGAAAAAATTCAACTATCAAAGAAAGAGTTTTTTATTTGATTTTTATGTTTTTTATTTGTTTATTTCGGCTGCACTATATGGGCAAGCCTAGTATTTTTCTTCTATACCAAACGCTCAACTCCTGCTTTACGACCCAATACACTGGGCTACAACCGCGAGCCAACAAGCACCAAGCGCAAAATACTATTCAAACTAAAGCAGGAGGCTACCCGTGTGTCAATCTACCCAGGATCATATACCCTTGAAAGACAATCTGCAACCACGTTGTCACAACCGGCAATATGGCGTATGTCCAGGTTATATACCAATAACCTTAGTGACCACCTGGTCAGCCTCATATTCCGATTGTGAAACTGGTCCAAGAACTTGAGAGGGTGATGATCTGGGTAAACTACAACGACCGGACCATAGGCTGGAACATAGACCCCGAAATGCCCCAGCGCAAGCACAACCGCCAGCAGCTCCTCCTCGACAACAGAGCAGCTCCCCTGGGCCGAATTGAACTTCTCCGAGCAGAAACTAACAGGATGCTCCAGCCCATCATCGTCCTTTTTCACAAGGACGGCACCAGCCCCCACACCACTAGCATCCGTTGCTAGTTGGAAAGGTAGGCTAAAGTCGGGGGCCCTGAGGATCGGTTGAGTGCACAACAGGTGTTTTACTACCCCAAACGCCTTCTCACACTCAGGTGCCCATTTGACTTTCTTATCCTTCCAGTTATCCTCCACCTGAGCTTGACTGTCCCATTCTCCTTCTCCACCTTGACTGCTAAACGTCATCACAGGCACAGTGAGAGGCTCAGGGGGGTGCCTCACATACTCCTTCATGAGATTAACGTGACATAACTGATTGCGCTTCCGTCTGTCTGGAGTGGCTACCAAGTAATCCAGGTCCGATAGCTTCTCCACCACCCTATAAGGACCAGTGTACTTCGTGGATTAGGGGTGACCTACAAGGGGCAGTAGAATCAACACCTCCTGACCCACGCGAAACTCCCCGAGTTTAACCTTGAGGTCGTACCTGTCCTTCATGAGGGCCTGAGAGCTAGTCGAATTACGGCCAGCCAACTCCAGACTGCGCAACATCCGTTCTCGACTGTCGAGGACTTACTTGAGCATAGAACAAGGTTTTTCTGCACCCTCCCATATTTCTTTAACCATATGGAGAGGCCCTCTGACACGGTGTCCAAAGACGAGCTCATTAGGGCTGAATCCCAAACTTTCCCCAGGTACCTCCCGTGCAGCAAATGAAACATATGGCAGGCCAAGATCCCAACCCTTCCCATCCTCAAAGCAACAACAACGAAGCATAGATTTCAAGGCTGAGTGCCATCGCTCTAACACACCCTGGCTCTCCGGATGATACGCAGATGACACAACTGTAACAATCCCATGCTGCGGCATTGCTCGAACAAAGAGGCTAGAAGTGAAGTTGGATCCTTGGTCTGACTGAATCCCCTGTGGGTAACCATACCGGGAAAAATACTCTAGCAAGTTTCGGACCACCGTCTCCGCTGACCCATTTCTCATAGGGTACGCGTCAGGGTACCTTGATGCTACCTCCATGATGGTCAGGGGATACTTGTAAAAATCTCCCGACTGTGCATCAGTGTCCTCCTTCAACTCGACAGCACCGGTACCACATTCAAGAACCTCCGGGTCTTCTAAGTGCAATTTACGAATGTCCGAAGGAGCAAGCTTATCTAAGTGTTTGCGAAACAACTCATGCCCCCCTCCTACACTGAATTTAGCCTCCCGTTGCTCTCTCTGTGTATCGTTGCTGTTTCTTCGTCTTTTTAAGCCCATCCTCTGCCTTCTTACTAACAGTTAATGGGTCTTCTCCAGACTCGAAAATCGGTCCTAATAATGGGTCCCCGAGAATGTCCGTTGATACTAAACTCTCAACCGCATCAACTTTCAACCCCTTCTCGGTACCTTTCCTCCGCTTGTCTAAAGACTGTTGACCAGAATGTGACTCCCTGGATGCAAGATCTCTGGTGACAACACACGCCATAGGTTGCACCGGACACTTCTCAACCCACTCCTGCTCCTCCCTACTCACGTCGGCCGGCTTCTCGGCAACGACCAAGGGTGGAGCCTGAGAAGTAGGCCCCGCAAAGTCGTTGCCGAGAAGGAGGTCGACGCCCCCAACAGGCAACTTCTCCACAATTCCTACATCCAGGTCACAAGTCACACCATCAACTTCCATCTTCATTCTTACAAGCGGGTATGACCTTGTTGCATTAACTCCCTGAACCACAACCACCCGCGCCGTATTTACAGGTGTACCAGTGAAATTCCTAAACAATGTTTGCCATGCCCCAGTGTCACACAAAATTCTCACCTCATGTCTTCTACCCCCCCACTCCACACAACCGAGTCCCCTGTGGTCACTAAAGGCATCACGGACAGGGAATAAGCCTTCCGGATCCTTCTGCACTGGCAGTGTATTTACCTCGGAAGAATTGCCTCTAACAAACTCCGATGTCCTCTTGAACACTCCAATGCCGTGAGCAAAAGACACAGCTGCCGGAGGAGGTCGACTAGGGCACTCATTTGCCTTATGACCCTCCTGGTGGCACTTAAAACACATAAATTTCGGTTTCGGCCTATACTGTGATGTAAAAAGCCCCTGACTTTTCTCATACGGCGTGGTGTTAGGTTTGGATTCAGTTTTAGTATCATTGCTCTTTTGTTTAAATGTGTCATTGCTACGGGGAGAGGGAGGATAACGGTCCCTAGCACTTGCATCGTACTTCTGTGAGGACCCGCAACCCCGAATCAACGACAGCCGTTGATCAGCCATTTCTGCTGCTTCGACTAGAGTTCTTGGGTTTTTCTCCTTTAAGTTCAAAGTTAGATCACCGCCCGTGCTCTTAAAGAACTGCTCCAACATCATCAACTGCTTAACTCCATCAAACGTTGTTACTTTCTCAGATCGGAGCCAGTTCCCCATAGCATCGGACAAGTCCCGGGCGTGTTCCAAAAGGTGCTATCTCTTCCCTTAGTTACACCCCGGAACTTCAAACGGTACGTTTCTGGTTGCAGTTCGTAAGCCCTCAGGACAGCCTCCTTGAGATCCTCATACACAATACATGACTCCAAAGGTAACGCATCGTAGGCTTTAAGACCATTGCCTCTTAATCTAGAGGATACAAGTGCTGCCCATTTATTCTCTGGCCACTGGTGTTCCTGGCACTTCTTCTCAAAGCGTGCGAAAAATTCTGTCACCCCACTCTCATCAAACACCGGAACCAGTTTCAATAAGTGCGAGACAGACTGATCAGGAGCACGGTTACCAGCCCCAAGTCGCTGTCCTCTAGTCTCTACTCGCGACTTCTCTACGTCCATGTCGGCACAGTACCTAGTCGACTCTAAATCAGCTTTGATTTTTGCTAGCTTGGCTCTCACTTCTATCTGGGCTAATTCTAATTGCTGCTGAAGCTCACCTGCCCTTCGTTGCTGTTGAATCTTAGCTAATTCGAGCCAAAACACTAATTCTGGAGTTAACCCTTGAGGGGGTGAAGGTGCTACAATGTTTGAAATTACCGGTGGTCCCCCCAGGGGCAACCCACCCTGCCAGTCACCACCCAACTGTGGAAGCGTACTTGGGGTCGGCAAACTACTGGGATGGCTGGGAGTCGAGTGTAGGGGAAACATGGCCGAAGGGCTCTGAGCACTCAACCCATCTCGCTCACCAGTCACCCTGCCCAGTACACACGTTATCAAGTTATCCCTGGTCATGCTGCTAGTACCCGCATGACCGATAGCTGTGGCCAGGCATTGAAGACCGTACCGATTCATACCCTCCAACCACTCGGCAGTAACAGGCCATTGCAAAAATATCCTAGCATCCTCCTCACAGTTCACCTGATTAACCCTTTCATCATACTGCTTTTCCTCAGTTTCGACATTATGTACTGTGTCTCCATTCTCCTCTGATCCGGTATAAGACATGATGTTCACAAAAATTTCCCACCTCAATATTCAGAAAAGAAGCACCCCAAACTCTTATACCTCAATATACACACAAAAATTCTCGGAAATACTCAAGGGCTATACTATGTTGCAAACAAAAATTATTCTTGCTGATCCCCGCAAAATATTCCCCAAAACAACAAATGTTCCCTGCTAATAAATGTAGGTTCACCAAATCCTAGGTAAGGTCGCCATTTGTTACGACTGAGGTTTAAATATAACAGGGCTCTTATTCATTGGACTAGTAATGGCATAAATGCTACAACGGAAAGTGCTAGATCCAACCTCTGATGTATATTCCCAGTGAACAAAGAACACAAATACTCTCCAGAGTTCTATATGCAATAATAGGTTATTAAACTCTCAATAAATGTGCGTCTACTCTAGGCTTAATGTTATGTGAAAACAGCCTATTACTACCTATAACCGAAGGTGCTTGGCTATGGTATGCAAAGTAAGGTGGTAAGAGAAGTTACAGCTTACGTTACTTTAATCAATAAATGTCAGGCACTCCTGCATGAAAGAAAGTGCACTAAAGTCCTTCAACACCAACAAGGAATCTTCTTTAAATGTTAGATGCTATCAAGATGCTCGAATCGGAAATGGAACCCAAAAAGGCAGGCAGCGGAACAATGCTCATGCAGGCTAAGCACACAAAAAGGCAGGATATATAATGCAGTCGGAGCCAAGAATATCTTAAACGCTACAACAATAATAATATTCGCCACGACAATGCAGTATTCCTATCAACAAAAAGAGCCTAAGTTGTTTGTGTCTCAATACATCAAACTAGGCTGCGAAATGCTTGTGTAATCATAAACGGGTATGCATAAAAAGAGTAATTGGTTTAATATACTTAATGTCTACTGTGACTGATAAAGTCTAGCTAGAGTCAATGATACGAGATACTGGTGCGCATGGCATGCCACATAGCCTAGTGCAAATCTCAAGTCTGTGCATCAAATATTACGTTATAGGGAAGGGTAGCTCTCTTGAGAAACCTTAATGCCGAAGTATTAAGCGTTCTCCTGGCGTACCTCAAAGACAAACAACGAGCTTAGAACAGTGCAGAATGGTATAGGCAAAAAGCCCTCATTCGTGCATGCTCTACTCTCAATGGCACACAGACTAGAATTTACCCAATCAACTCCAGTTCTCAGGTATGTCGTGCAGCTTTTAACTAAAGCCAACACCCATCGGAAACAATACCTTATAGTATCAGACTCCTAGTCTAGCATTATCTAATCCAGCAGAACACTAATAATTATAGGAAGCGGTACTGAACAATATGAATGCCAACCAATGCTTCGTGATCAACTTATCTTAACAACTAAACATACATGGGTTATATAAGACCTTAACGCACAATACAACTGGCCAGCATTAAGCTGATTTTGCAGAGTTAACCAGAGGGGGTATAATATTAATAAAAGGTGGTGAAAGATATGGAAAATGAGAGAGATAGGCAGAGGAAAAGGTTCTCAGGTGCGGAGAGGGGGACAGATATCAAAGGGATAAGAGGGATGCGTTCTAGAAACCAGATCTGAGGGAGAGAGTGGCGAGGGAGCTGTATATATACTAGCACTAGCTCGAGCCGCGTGGGAAAAAAGCGGTAACAAGTCCTCCAGCCAATGCTAAAGAAGCTTGCCAAACATGACGTCACAAAGCATGGTAAAAAACTCCTTCAACGAATCCCCACGAGGCCAGCCAGCTATGACGTCATCGAGTATAGCAAAACACTGCGCGCCTCCTCTCACTCTGTTCTACTCTCTCTCTCTCTCTCTCAATTCCTATCATTACTACTTAATGATAAAACATATACTTTGCAATTAAATATATAAAGCCTTGACATGGGCGAAAACAAAGAGCCTTTCTGGACTGCCCATGACACGAGCTTTCATATGAAATAAAGCACACAATAATACATCAACTGTAGCCACATCCACTGCCCTGGCGATCCTAGCGAGTCACTGTAGGACAAGCCATGCGGTTCTAACAGAGTGGTTAACGTCACACGACTAACTAATGGGGCAAACATCTTAACATCTTAAACCAATGGGGCTAAACATGAGGGAGAAAGTGTTCCAGAAAACAGGCCCATCCCCCCTTAATGAAGGTCTAGGGAGGATAGTAAGACATAATGGAATAAATGCATTAATACAAAAAAAAAAAAAAAAAAATGCCCATCTCCTCTTAATTTATTATCCTCGGCCTAAAATGGTTTGGCCGAGGGAGGAACGATGATGCTAATCTATTTTTTATAAATTTCACCACAACACCAAACACCTCCAATGAAATTAATGAAAGCATATATGTGACCCACCAGGATTCGAACCCGGGTTATCACACACACATTTTTAGACACCTTAACCATTACACCAAAGAACAGAACGGGTAAATGGGTTCACACCGTCTCCACCCTTAACCCCTTCTGTACCCCTAACATCCTTTTAAATTCTGGCTGAGATGCGACGGGAGAAAGAAATCCTAAAGGATCACCACGAAGTATCACCAGTTTTTATTTAACTTATACATGTGAGACTAAGGTGATAAATTAGTTACCGGTAACAAATTGCAAAGAGCTATTTCTATTTCTATTACACAGTATCATATAAGTATAGCCTATTATTGATTTAACTTATACATGTGAGACTAAGGTGATAAATGAGTTACCGGTAACAAATTGTAAAGAGCTATTTCGATTACACACTATCATACATATTTTTTGTTTTATCTATGTGGATGAGGGAGATAAAAGCCAAAACTGCCTGTGACGAGTGCCTTCCCCAAGAGTTGAAAGAGTGACAGGGCCAAAATTAAGGAACCGTCGAGCCAAAATGCCTGAACACACGGAGTTTGAATCAATTTAAGTTATATATAATTATAGCCTATCATTATTTATACATATACATGTGAGACTAGTGTTAACCAGGTTGGCCAGTACCAGTTATTCCTTATTGCTTGCTTCACGTTGGCATAGGGTACGATCTACATAACTATCCCTCCTCTCATATAACCTTCTTGCTTGGTTTGTGCGTTCGTTCGTACGTGTGCGCCTCCCACCACCACACAAGACAGGACCTCCCCATTCTCTTTCTCTCTCACATGCACACACATACATACATACATACATACATACATACACACACACACACACTCCCTCTCCACATCAACCTAATGAAATGCAGTGTTGCCAGAAATCCCAGCCTCTTAAACCCTTTCAATCAATTGTTCCAGTTAACCATCAGTCTATGCAACATAAATTATACATAACAGATGTACTAAACCACAACAGGATACTACACGCTTTTCTGTGTTTTATTTTAAATAAATATACTAAGCTATCAAGGTCTAAAATGCCCATGTAAGGATAAAATACGGCATATGTGATATGCAGGTATGGGCTGTAGGCAATATCTACCCTCATATGGCACTAATACCTATTGTTTTACCCTGGGAATTGGACACAGACATCTGCCTACCTTCTGTAGCGTTATGAAGGAAGGCCAAGGTTGTGAAAGGCCGAATATTGCCGTACGATGGTTATTAAATCCTGAGATGTCCTCCTCAACACTCACTCACAAGTTCCAATACTACTAACGCCCTGCATTTCTCGGATTTACCCATAGACTACATATAACCTAGACACAAATGCGTACGGTTAGTTTGCCGCGCATCCTAGGGATTTGGTGGCAGCACTTTTGTACTGTACAACAACCAGAGCACCTCAGTGGCTTGTCCTTATTATAGATAGTCTGTGCGCCGCGCGCGCCTGCCAGCTAGCTTGCTGCAGTGTTTCCAAAGTTAAGGGAATATCCACAAAACGAGGGAGCAATAGATTAAAGAGGGAACGTATTTAAGAGTTAATTAATGTTGGTAAAACACTTGTAAATTATTTAGTATAAATTATATATATATATATATATATATATAAGCAAGATGAAAACATTAAGTATACATATACACTATAAAACATAGGCTACTCATATATGATGCAAGCTGTATACCTTCAAGCAACACAACAAGAATTAAATTGTAATTTTGCATATATATTAGTATGTTACATGTTATGTAGATGTAAATTTGTCAAGTAGCACTAAAACTGGACATTTATACTCATGACATCTAGGGATATTTTGTCCCACCATTGACGTTGGCAACTCCCGAATCTCACATCAACAATGGCGGGTGTTGGAGGAGGTTAGCTTGTGTACCTCCTCATAATGACGACAATTACACGATGACTGGCCTTTACAGTAGCCTCTACTTATGTTTATTTAACTATGTCATGTCTGCAGAGTCTCTGGATAATGTTCAATTGATTATTAATAGCGTTATTAGTACAAGGTAGGGATTATTACGAATTAATGAGGACCAAGGACAAGGATAGTCAATATAATGTCTTTGTGGGGACTCTCCCCTCCCATTGTCCTTTGGGATCGTGCTGCCATCTCTCGAACGCGCGGCTCACTATTTACAGATTTGTGGCGTCTTCTTTCGTCTCTAGGTCATATGTACTCTATGGATTTACCCAGGGAAGCTGAACGATAATTTCGATAAACAGTCGTCGAAACATTTATGAACGCTTCGTTAACAACCGAGACGACCACGAGTGAAAAGTTCGAACTTTTGGCCGAAGTTTGCTTCCCCGACATGCGCCAAGCCCTTGACTAAACAATGCCGTAAATTCCAGGATTGTTTGTGCAATTTTCACCCACTTAGAGGCATCATTCAGAGTTCTCTTGGTAACCAAAAGATGCAGATTTTTTCTCTTTCCAACCGTATATAAAAAGTTTAATATTGTGCAAGTTTTGTGTACCTTTTACCTATGAACGATGTCTAATGGGAATTGGCGTGGACGAGAGTTCTGGGAAAATCGATGCACTATGAAACCGAATAAATTCGAATGAGATAGAAACAGGGTTCATTGCAGGTTCACATGCTTCGTTCAACCCACCTCAGTGAACCAAATTTTCTCTTATCTGGCGGTCAGTGGCAACTTTTCCCAGATTACTTCCCAGATCCCAGATCCCAGATTTCAGTTGCCCTCTGACCCCTGACTAGTGCGGACGTCCCCAGTGACCGCTAGTGAACCTGTTTACCCTTAGTGAGGTCCTAGTGAACTTTCTTAGTGATGGCTGTTGTTGATGAGTCTGCTGTCTCCTCCCATACTCTCCAGCTTTGTCTTGCTTTGCAAGAAAGACTGGAGAGTGTGGAGCAGGAGATTCAGTGTCTCAAAGATGAAAATTTGGCCTTGAGACTAGCTATGGCGGAGAAGAAGTGTGAGGCTACCGGAAGTGTTCCCAGGGATCGTGAAGCCCCTTGGAAAGTGGTGTCGACCAGTGCAACGGCCTGCAAGCTGAAAAGGCAGCCACTCAAGACCCACAACTACTTCAGCACCTTGGCTGATGAGAGTGATGGCGAGGAAGTGGCGATCATCGAGGCAGTGAGAGGGGAGGGGGGGGAAGTCTGCTGCTGTTGCTGCTACAACTCCTGCTACACGCCGACAACGGAAAAAAGCTAAGTTCATTGTCGGTGATTCAATGGTTAGGTACCTTGACGGGGCTACTAACACTCATGTTAGTAAAGTTGTCTGCCTACCTGGAGCCGGAGTCGGGAGGGTGGCAGAGAAGATGGATGGTGTCCTAGAAGTGGGTGGGGAGGACCCCATCATCTTCATCAACGCGGGATCCAATGACATATGGAGATGCAGGACTGAGGAGTTGCTGACCAAGTACCAGGAAATGCTGGAGAGGATCAAGGAGAAGGGTGGATTTCCTGTGGTACACAGTATCCTGCCAAGAAGAGGGGTACGGAAGGAATGGTCCTCCAGGGCTATTGGTGTAAATAGCCGGCTGGAGAAGTATTGCAAGGCAAAGTCAATACAATTCCTAGATAACTGGACCCACTTCTATGGTAAGGATGAACTGTATGCCCAGGATGGAGTACATCTTTCTCGACTAGGAGTTTCGACCTTGGCCAGCTCACTGGACAAGATTGTTGCGGGGTTTCGTTAAAAAAACCTGGGTGTGTAAGTAAAATACTGTCTCCATATGGAGCAGGTACTTCATGTGACAAACCAGTGAGTAAAATAGAAATAATCAGTCAAGATAGTGCGAATATAGTGATGTGTAATAGTAGTATCGATAACACTACACATGTAACTGATAGTAAAGATGAGATTACTGATAGAGTAGAATTTCCGTCTAGAGCTAGTAGTTCAACAGGAAATAATAAGTTAGCTAAAAACAATAGAAAATTAGTTGCAAATAAAAGTAATAGGTTGAGGGTATATTATACAAATTGTAGGAGTTTATGTAACAAAATGAACGAACTTAGAGCACTCGTTAGCACAGAAAATATAGACATAATAGCGCTAACTGAAACGTGGATTAATACAGAATCTAGGCATTTTTTAGCAGAATTTGATATTCCAGGATATAGTTTGTTTAAATATGACCGAACAAGTAGGAGGGGCGGGGGTATAGCAGTGTTTGTCAGGAGTACATTAAAAAGCTGTATTAAATCAGGTATTAGACTAAATAATGATAATGAAAGTGTTTGGGTAGAGGTTAACGAAGGTAGTGAGACCATAGTTATTGGAGTTATATATAGACCGCCTAATATGAGTAGAAATGGCGGAACATCGTTATGGGAGGAAATTAAAATAGCATCAAGGTTTAGCAATGTGTGCATTATGGGGGATTTTAATTTTCCGAACATTGATTGGCAGCACCAAATAGGCGACTCCGATTCAGTAGAGTTTATTGAGGTAGTACAAGATAGTTTTTTATTTCAATTCATAGAAACGCCGACTAGAGGTATTAATATTCTTGATTTAGTTTTCAGTAACAATGAACATATGATAAATGATGTAGAGATTGGTGACCACCTAGGAAATAGCGATCATAAATCTATTTATTTTAATATACAATGGACAGGGAATGCTAAAGAGAATACGACACTTATCCCAGATTTCAGAAAAGCCGATTATGGTGGGCTAAGAAGTGACTTAAGGGTGGACCCTATTCTTAAGCAATTAAGTCAGGATATGCCAGAGTTAAACTTGCCACCTACATATAACCAGTTTATTGCTTCACTCCACAATGCTCAAAATAAATATATCCCTAAAAGAAAATTTAGATCGCCGCAGAACCAACCAAAATGGATGACTAATAAGCTAATAGATCTTATAGGAAAAAAGAAAGGAATATATAGAAAAATAAAGAAAGGCGAAAATCATCTACATATATACTATCAGACTCTATCAAGACAGGTCAAAAAGGAAATCAGGAAAGCAAAAAGAAATTATGAAATAAGGATAGCCAGTGACTCAAAAAATAACCCTAAAGCTTTTTACCAACTATATAAATCTAAAGTTAGAGATGTAATAGGCCCCCTAAAAACTTCAATAGGAGAAATAACAGAAAATGATTTAGAAATGTGCAGTACATTAAATAGTCAGTTTCTTTCCGTTTTCACTAATGAAAATTTGGCACAGATTCCAGAAGTCAATATGGTATATAGTGATAGTATAGAAAATATGTTAAGTACAGTTAGTATAAGTAGAAATGATGTGCTTAAGGAAATTGACAGACTGAAACCTCAAAAATCGCCTGGTCCTGACGAGGTATATGCTAGAGTATTAAAAGAATGCAGAGATGAGTTAAGTAGCCCATTAGCATTTTTATTTAACAAGTCTTTAGAAACAGGTTTAGTTCCAGAAGCTTGGAAGCTTGCAAATGTAGTTCCGATCTTCAAAGGTGATAAATCGATAGCATCCAATTACCGTCCCATTAGTCTCACATCAATCATAGGAAAGTTGCTAGAGTCTATTATTGCTAGGAAAATTAGAAGCCACTTAGACAAATTTAACTTAATAAATTCTTCTCAGCATGGATTCACTCAGGGACGTTCTTGCCTTACTAATTTGCTTAGCTTTTTCTCAGAGGTATATGAAGCAGTAGATAGTGACAAGTCATATGATATTATTTATTTAGATTTCAGTAAAGCTTTCGACAGAGTCCCTCATGAGAGATTGATGAGAAAGGTTGAGGCACATGGAATAGGAGGATCGTTGTTGGGATGGATTAGGTCATGGCTAATTGGTAGGAAACAGAGAGTCAGCATAAATGGTACCAAGTCAGAGTGGGGAGCAGTCAAAAGTGGTGTCCCCCAGGGATCGGTATTAGGTCCCCTGTTGTTTCTTATATACATAAATGACCTAGATTTAGGTATAACTAGTAGGATAAGTAAATTCGCAGACGATACTAAAATGGGGAGATCAATTGATTCAGATAGCGATATAGAGTGCCTCCAAAGGGATCTAGATACCTTACATGAATGGTCAGTAAATTGGCAGATGAAGTTTAACATTGACAAATGCAAGGTATTAAAGATAGGGAAGATGCATACAAATGTTAAATATAAACTAGCTAATTTAGAATTAGAAAATTCAGACTGTGAGAAAGATCTAGGTGTGTTTGTTAGCAATGATTTGAAGCCTAGAAAACAGTGTATAAGCGTTCGTAATAAGGCAAACAGGATTCTCGGGTTCATCTCTAGGAGTGTGAGTAACAGAACTGCTGATGTTATCTTAAAACTTTACTTGTCATTAGTGAGACCCCATATGGATTATGCTGTCCAATTTTGGTGTCCTTATTACAGAATGGACATAGATTCATTGGAGAGAGTACAGCGTAGAATGACAAAAATGATCCATAATATTAGAAATCTTTCGTATGAAGAAAGGTTGAAGAAATTAGGTTTACATTCGTTAGAGAGACGCAGAGTTAGAGGGGATATGATAGAGGTGTTCAAGTGGGTTAGTGGGATTAACAAAGGGGACATGACAAATGTACTAAAGCTCAGTGATAGCGAAAGAACTCGTACCAATGGTTTCAAATTAGATAAATTTCGTTTCAGAAAAGATATAGGCAAATATTGGTTTGGTAACAGAGTTGTAGATGGGTGGAATAGACTACCAAGTGCTATAGTGGGGTCTAAAACGGTAGGGAGCTTTAAGATAAAATTGGATAAGCATATGGACGAGAAGGGTTGGGTGTGAAGGGGGATCAGCCGGGTTGGGCCAATCAGCACTCTGCATACCCCCATAATCCTGCGTTAATCTCTAACCGTTTTGGTAAGATGATCCTCAGGGTATTAGAGTGTTGAGCCTATGATTGGGCTTTGTAATTGAACTGGGGTTGTGTGGGACAGGGATCTGCCTTGCTTGGGCCAATCGGCTTTCTGCAGACTCCCATTTTCTTATGTTCTTATGTTCTTACTAGAAATCAAGTGCTTATTTCTAGTTCTTCTAAACACAATTATAATTCAATTAATTTGATTAATGGGATTGCTGTGTGGTAATTGGGCATATAGTAAATTGGTCAACCTATTATGTTTCCGAAATAATCACTCCTTGAGGTCATTTAATGGCTATTCTGTGAAATATAAAGGGATGTTTGTTTCATTACATTTCTGTGAATTTTACCAAATATATGTTCCCTGAGCAGCATTTATAGTATTTATAGGAAACAAAATATACATATATGCCTATATATGACACTTTAACATGGTATGAATGATTATATTAAACTTAAGTTGCATATTTGTTCTTCCCCACTATTTCCTCAAATTCAGGCATTTCCTGGGATATTTTGACTTATATTTGATTGTAAATATGGTCAAGGCATAATACCATTGAATTTATCCATGCCTAATTCATACGCAAATCAAAGTAATTAAGTTAGTATATTAGATAATTTTTACTAAGGATCGAAGGGAGAGGATACAACATCTATCTGGCAACACTCAACAGCTGATCGAATGGCGACTTTGGTGCCTGAGTGTGTGCTGAAAACTCAAGGAAGATCACAATTTTGGGCGTGATAGTGGCCTCCCTCGGCATCTGCACCGTCACCACATCCTGCCAAAGGATCTGTGGACGTGTAGGGCTGACCAGGAGGACGTGGAAGGACCTGTTTGGTATATTACGGTAAGCTTTATTCGTGTGTCATTCTCGGCAAGATTCTCGGTATCTCTTGGCTAATGGCGAGGTGGTGTAAGCACAGAGGTGTGGTTAATTCTCTATATTATATTTAAGTGTGGCTGAATGCTGTTATCCTATTTTGCCGCATCGTATCGTTTGGCTGGGCGGGTTGGAAATTCGTTGTCCGTGTTTTATTAACGGTATATTGTGTCGTAAAGTTAGATATACCTTGGTCTGAAACGGTGGGATGGTTTGTGGGAGAGGGAGGACGGTGGGGGGATTGGAGGAAAGAGAGAGGGGGGAGGGGGCTGGTGGAGGGAGTTACCACCCTCCCCATCCCACTGCGGCCCGACTCTGCCGACACCTCATCGCGAGCAGGGAGGTAGTATGGAGGGCCTCAGGGCCCATCAGCTTCACAAGTTGATCTCACTCCGCCATCTCATTCCTCCTTCGGAAAATTCTAGCAATGGCTCCAAATCGATTTTAGCATGGATTATTTTATTTTTAATTCCTTAGCTTTCCTTCATATTTCATGTTTTGTGATATTAAGAATTAGTGCAATTTATGTTTTTATTAGGCATACCAAGTATAATTTAAACACGAAAATGTCCCAGTTTATAGTACCAGAAACCAATAGGCCTAAGTAAGTACTGTATATAAATAGATGAACGGAAATAATTTTAATAATCTAATTAATTGCCAAAGGATAAAATTTAAGGTAGATATCATTTAACGGGTAGACATCCTTCCTTAGCTAAATAAACCCGTCAACGTAAAGTCGTCTAAATGCCGCTGAAATAAAAACAAAAATACGTCGTCGGTACCGGTACTATAAGGGTTAAAGTTAATATGTTAAGGTGGGATTACGAGAGAGAGTGTGAGTCTGGGGGATGCAATACCGTCGATTGTTATTGATAGTACAAGTAATAATGTACATTTATATTGATTTACCTTTCTTTCCTTATCGTATATGTATGTTTTATTACTATCAATATACCTTTAACCCCTTCTGTACTGGGGATATATTTGTAATTGTATTTTAGCATTATTTAGACGATCTGTGGTAGGAAATAGGGTTAAGTGAGATAGTTCGAAGCCTGTTACTTGCTGGAGGCCCTTTTTAAATTGAATCAAAATTGTCTATAACAGTAGCCAGAACAAAGTTAAAAGGACGTCACCGGCAGAGAAGGGGTTAATGTGTGGTGGCCTGTCATGGTGAGATTACTGGAGAGGGAGGGAAGGAGGGGGGAGAGAAAGAGCGAGTCTGGGGTGCATATTTACCAAGTCGAGACTAGTAGGTGCCATAGGGTAAATTAGGACCAATCACAGCTCGAGTTTACCCTAGGATGAATATTACCAAGTCACAAGACTAACTTCAACCATGCATATAAGCCTGGACAGCCAACATTGTAGCACTAAGTCATGAAAATATAACTACAAAGAAATAGGAAATTCTTATAATAATGCCCTCGGCACTTTAAATTATGCAAATAAATATATCCCATTATGTTGTTGTTGTTGATGTGTTGGAGGGAAGGTAGCAACTGAGCGTCACTAATAAACCCTAGCGAGGACAGTTTTATCAGGACTGCCTTTAGAGTCGTGGAATTCTCCCCGACTTTTTAAGGAAATTAATTGTGCATTGTAACACTCTCTGCCTTTTCTCTGGGGTCACGTTTATTGCTCCTAGTAGAACGGCATATCCCATTATGTTTTACGATAGTAAGAGTTAAAGCGTATCTGGCAACAGTGTTTAGTCCCAGTAGCCTACAGCGATCATTCGGCATTCAGTGTATTCGCCTTAATACTATATATCCTATTATAATAGATAACTATTACTATTATTAGGTCCTGATGTGGCGGCGTCTACGCCGTGGGGCCACCTCCCGAGGCTGCCAACCGCGGATGGCTGCCGACCCTCCACAGCCGAAGACAAAATCAACGACCAGTGGAGGAAAACCGGATGCCGGCCGCGGGGAGCAGTTTCGGGAGCCAAACCGTCACAACCATCCCCTGCCCCCTCCCTGGGGGCACGGGTCCTTGGAGCGGCTTCGGTCGCGCCGGGAATTTCCACACCTCTCACACCACACACACACATCACACAGTTTTTCCTACACCGAGAAATGACTCTCCGGCTGTCATTTCTCGAAGACTTCTTCTAGCCGGAGACATTGAGAGCAACCCAGGACCCACGTTCACATACATATGTCCAACTTGCTCAAAACCCATCACTTCGAGTCGCCATACTAAGGGTTCAGTTCTCTGCAATTCATGTGGGAACTGGACCCACTTCACCTGCACAACACTTGCCTCCAAGAAACACTACACAAACACCTGGACCTGTTCCTCATGCCCCTCCCTCTCCCAGTCAAATCCCTCGCCTAAAACCCGTCCACCTCTCCTCCCCAACCCACCTAACCTTCCCATATCATCCATTTCCCCCCTAAAACCCGTCCACCTCTCCTCCCTAACCCACCTAACCTTCCCATACCATCCACATCCTCAACTCAACACCCCATCCTAATCCATTCCAACCCCCATCTCCTGCTCCCCAATCCCCACCCCCACCTCACCCATCCCAACCCCCAGCCCCACCCTCACCCCCACCCCCCCCATCACCCCCACCCCCACCCCATCCTCGTGCAGCAGCACCCAACATACATCGTGCACATAACATTAACATTCTTCAACTGAACATAGATGGCATCAACACAAAGAAACACGAACTCTCACACTTCATCAAACAACACAACATACACATTGCCATCTTACAAGAAACAAAACTCCGCACAACACAAAAAACACCCACATTTCATAATTTCACCACCATCAGACAAGACCGGGCTGTCGGCGGGGGCGGTGGACTCATCACCCTGGTACACAAAGAAATATCATACATAGTAACCAGTGTACAAACCAAATCACTCCTCCCCCCAAATGATAACACAACAGAAATACAGTCAATTAAAATACGCACTGGCAACAACTCCAACATAACCATCATAAACACATACATCCCTCCCCAAACATCCCCTACAGTACCAAATGAATACAGACCACACTTACAACACATCACAAACACCCCACACACCCCACACATCATCCTGGGTGGTGACTTCAACGCCAAGACGTCGGCCTGGTTTGTCGACAACCCCGACACAGACAGAGGGCTGGTACTACAAAACCAAACCGATAACCTCATCATCCTTAACGACATCCATCAACATACCCATATTCCTCACCAAGCCCTCTATAACCCATCATCTCCAGACATCACCTTTTGCTCCCCAGAACTCGCCCCCACAACATCCTGGAGGGTGGTCAGAACCTTAGGCTCTGACCACCTCCCGATCATTATCACCACCAAAACCAGACTCACCCCAGCTAGCCACAAACACACATACACCAATTATAAAAGAGCTAACTGGGAAGCATTCACAAATGAGACAGAACAACACTTCACAACTCTAAACAGTACACCCATCACTAACATCAACAATGCTGTACACATACTCAATAAAACTATCCAAAACGCTGACAAGAAACACATTCCAAGAGGTAACAGAAAAAGACACAACCCCAACTTCACACCAGAAATTCAAAACCTCATCAGACAACGCGACATACTGAAACACTCCCCAGCACCCCACACACAAGACATCACACAACAAATTCAAGCACTCAACACCCAAACTAACAACAAAATACAAGAACAACAAAATCTAAATTGGAATAACTTCCTACAAACACTTGATCACAAAACAAACCCCAAAAAACTATACAAAACACTAAACAGCATCACACTTTCCAACAGCAACACAACACAATCACATGCTGCAATCACAACAACAGACTCTACTCCTTCATGTAAACAACAAGCAAACACTCTCATCAATCACTTTTCACATGTCAGCCACCTAAAACCTCACAAAGACGACCGACGTGTCATCCGACGTAAGAGACAATTCCCCACAGACCCTGACTATACACCCTTCACCAATCACCAGACAAAGCATATCATCAACAATCTCAAGCACTCACCCGCCTGTGGCCTAGACAACATAAGCAACATACACCTCAGACACCTGGGACCACAAGGCATACAAGCACTCACTAACATATCAAACTACAGCTATTCACACAACACAATACCAGACATTTGGAAGCATGGTATCATCATCACTTTCCCCAAACCCAACAAAGACCCCACGCTACCCTCCTCGCACCGCCCCATCACACTCCTTTGCTCCCCCTCCAAAGTCATGGAACGCCTAGTATTACAACTAATTACACCTGACCTACCCCTAGCTCCAACACAACATGGCTTTAGGCCACTGCACTCCACAAACACTCTTCTCACAGACCTTACACAAAGAGCTTTCGACGGCATCAATTCAGCTAGACCACCACACAGATCACTATTAGCCACACTCGACATTAGTAAAGCCTTCGATGCCATCCCCCGCCACAACCTAACAAACAAAATCTACAACACAAACATGCACAACAACAATGGCTGGCCAACTTCCTAGCAGGCAGATGTGCACACGTATCTTTTGCCGGTCAGTCATCTAAAATCAGAAACTTTCCAAACGGAGTCCCACAAGGATCCGTCCTATCGCCCGCACTCTTCAATCTGTACATGCACGATATAACTACACCCAATACGCCCCAAATAAACTTAGCCTCCTATGCAGATGACATAACACTCACATGCACACACCATGACCCAAAAAGAGCAACAGATCTCCTTCAACCCTATCTCAACACACTACATGGCTGGTGCACTACAAACAGACTTAATCTAGCCCCAGCCAAATCCACCGCAACCCTGCTCACAAGTTGGACAGGAGAACACGAATACATCCCTCAACTCACCATAAACAACACACCCCTAACACATACACACACACCCAAAATCCTAGGAGTAACATATGATACTCATATGACATTCAAACAGCACACCACAACATTAAAAAGAAACTGACACCCAGACTTAACGCCCTCAGGTCACTTGCTCACACAAAATTTGGACACAACAAAGAAACTACCACCACAGTATATAAACAATACATAAGATCAGTGATGGAATACGCAAGCCCAGCCTGGGCTTCTAACCTAGCTGAAACACATCATAAGACCTTACAGACTATTCAAAACAAAGCCCTGAAGATCATTACAGGCTGCACAGCTACTGCACCCACAGATCACCTACATCAAGAAACCAAAATCCTCAAGTCAAAGACCATCTGGACATGAGAGGCACTCAATTCCTGGCAGCAGCCTCCACGAACCAAGACCACCCACTAAACTACATGGCAACACACCCACAGACACCAAGAAATATCAAAACAACACCCAGCACACGGTATCACACACAATTATTGTCCTCTCTCCCTCCCTGCCCACCCCGAACCAACTTCCAGAAGCACATCCATACTCATATCTCTCACCGATCCATCCACTCACTCACAGACAACACACAGCTGCATGCACGACCTCCCGAAATCCATCCTTCCGAATCCTCCCTTCCTCGCGAGGACAGAGTCCACCTGGCCAGGCTGAGATGCGGACACCATCCAGCTCTCCTGAGCTATCAGAAGAGACTGGATGACTCCGTTGTCGACGCCTGCCCGGGATGTAACACAGCACCCCATACCATTAAACACATCATAGAAGACTGCATTTCACACAACCACTTACGCCAACAACACAATCTACACTCAATGAGAGCTCTGTGGGAAAGCCCGATCGTGGCCATGGCCTTTCTCAGGGACTCGGGGCTGTTCGGCCAGGCAGCTTAGGGAACAACAACAACAACAACAACTATTACTATTTCAATATAATACAACCATAGACAATGCCATTACATATTATTTGAATATGATATAAAGTTCTCGACTATATGTTAAGCATGAACAGTCATGACAGAACCGAAATATTATCTATTGACTTTAGTGCATACGATAAATATAAGCTAGGTTAAGTATGGATTAGGCTAATGTTACAGTTCTGTAGTTCAAAATTCATTGTATTGATTGATTGATTGACTATATTTATTAAGAGTTACATACACCCTGATAGGGACAGAAAGTTGGCGTATTTGTTAAAAGCACCCCAATACAGCATGATCACTCCCACAGGGATAACCCATGGGATAACCTACACAATTTTAGCCAAGTTATTTCCATTAGGGTCCCTGTTGTGAGGTAAGAATGAGAAGTCTAGCCTCAAGGGAGTCTAACAAACTACAGTAGAAAGTGAAACTCCACCACATTGTAGACCCCCTGTACCATCTCAATGAAAGATCTAATAATAGGCTAAGTATCCTAGTAATAGCCTTCCAAGACAAATACCGTGCAACAATTAATTACTTAAAATATAGTAGTAGGCTATACAAAATAAGTTATTTTTACATGCAGAGAATATTATTTGGTGGCCTATTACATGTTGCAAAGAATATTTTTATGCGAAGAACATTTTCAGTTGCCCTCTGACCCTTGACCAGTGCGGACGTCCCCAGTGACCGCTAGTGTACTGTTTACCCTTAGTGAGGTCCTAGTGAACTTTCTTAGTGATGGCTGTTGTTGATGAGTCTGCTGTCTCCTCCCATACTCTCCAGCTTTGTGTTGCTTTGCAAGAAAGACTGGAGAGTGTGGAGCAGGAGATTCAGTGTCTCAAAGATGAAAATGTGGCCTTGAGACTAGCTATGGCGGAGAAGAAGTGTGAGGCTACCGGAAGTGTTCCCAGGGATCGTGAAGCCCCTTGAAAAGTGGTGTCAACAAGTGCAACGGCCTGCAAGCTGAAAAGGCAGCCACTCAAGACCCACAACAACTTCAGCACCTTGGCTGATGAGAGTGATGGCGAGGAAGTGGCGATCATCGAGGCAGTGAGAGGGGAAGGGGGGGGGGGGGGGGGAGTCTGCTGTTGTTGCTGCAACAACTGCTGCTACAACTCCTGCTACACACCGACAATGGAAAAAAGCTAAGTTCATTGTCGGTGATTCAATGGTTAGGTACCTTGACGGGGCTACTAACACTCATGTTAGTAAAGTTGTCTGCCTACCTGGAGCCGGAGTCGGGAGGGTGGCAGAGAAGATGGATGGTGTCCTAGAAGTGGGTGGGGAGGACCCCATCATCTTCATCAATGCGGGGTCCAATGACATATGGAGATGCAGGACTGAGGAGTTGCTGACCAAGAACCAGGAAATGCTGGAGAGGATCAAGGAGAAGGGTGGATTTCCTGTGGTACACATTATCCTGCCAAGAAGAGGGGTACGGAAGGAATGGTCCTCCAGGGCAATTGGTGTAAATAGCTGGCTGGAGAAGTATTGCAAGGCAAAGTCAATACCATTCCTAGATAACTGGACCCACTTCTATGGTAAGGATGAACTGTATGCCCAGGATGGAGTACATCTTTCTCGACTAGGAGTTTCGACCTTAGCCAGCTCACTGGACAAGAGTGTTGTGGGGTTTCGTTAAAAAAACCTGGGTGTGTAAGTAAAATACTGTCTCCATATGGAGCAGGTACTTCATGTGACAAACCAGTGAGTAAAATAGAAATAATCAGTCAAGATAGTGCGGATATAGTGATGTGTAATAGTAGTATCGATAACACTACACATGTAACTGATAGTAAAGATGAGAATACTGATAGAGTAGAATTTCCGTCTAGAGCTAGTAGTTCAACAGGAAATAATAAGTTAGCTAAACACAATAGAAAATTAGTTGCAAATAAAAGTAATAGGTTGAGGGTATATTATACAAATTGTAGGAGTTTATGTAACAAAATGAACGAACTTAGAGCACTCGTTAGCACAGAAAATATAGACATAATAGCGCTAACTGAAACGTGGATTAATACAGAAGCTAGGCATTTTTTAGCAGAATTTGATATTCCAGGATATAGTTTGTTTAAATATGACAGAACAAGTAGGTGGGGCGGGGGGTATAGCAGTGTTTGTCAGGAGTACATTAAAAAGCTGTATTAAATCAGGTATTAGACTAAATAATGATAATGAAAGTGTTTGGGTAGAGGTTAACGAAGGTAGTGAGACCATAGTTATTGGAGTTATATATAGACCGCCTAATATGAGTAGAAATGGCGGAACATCGTTATGGGAGAAATTAAAATAGCATCAAGGTTTAGCAATGTGTGCATTATGGGGGATTTTAATTTTCCGAACATTGATTGGCAGCACCAAATAGGCGACTCCGATTCAGTAGAGTTTATTGAGGTAGTACAAGATAGTTTTTTATTTCAATTCATAGATACGCCGACTAGAGGTATTAATATTCTTGATTTAGTTTTCAGTAACAATGAACATATGATAAATGATGTAGAGATTGGTGACCACCTAGGAAATAGCGATCATAAATCTATTTATTTTAATATACAATGGACAGGGAATGCTGAAGAGAATACGACACTTATCCCAGATTTCAGAAAAGCCGATTATGGTGGGCTAAGAAGAGACTTAAGGGTGGACCCTATTGTTAAGCAATTAAGTCAGGATATGCCAGAGTTAAACTTGCCACCTACATATAACCAGTTTATTGCTTCACTGCACAATGCTCAAAATAAATATATCCCTAAAAGAAGATTTAGATCGACGCAGAACCAACCAAAATGGATGACTAATCAGCTAATAGATCTTATAGGAAAAAAGAAAGGAATATATAGAAAAATTAAGAAAGGCGAAAATCATCTACTGTACATATATACTATCAGTCTCTATCAAGACAGGTCAAAAAGGAAATCAGGAAAGCAAAAAGAAATTATGAAATAAGGATAGCCAGTGACTCAAAAAATAACCCTAAAGTTTTTTACCAACTATATAAATCTAAAGTTAGAGATGTAATAGGCCCACTAAAAACTTCAATAGGAGTAAAATGCCCCAGAACAATAAGCCCACCACAGAAGCCACGAACGAACACCACACAGAAACACCCAAAGGAAAGGTCCACAGAACGAAAGGACCAGCTGACCGAGCCAGCCATTTCAGACAGGCCCAAGCCCGCAGGGCTAAGCAGCTCCAGGCCGCACCCATTTATCTTTTCTAAACTGACCATTTTCCACACTTCACGTACACTACCCCTCGTGTCCTACACTCCTAACTACAAAGATGATGAACAGGTATATACATTCATATTAAAAACACCCATGCCCTGTCCCTATGTTGAGCCAATGCCAACACATCAGACAGCCATAATTATATCTATGTATGTTCTTACATCCGAGAAGTAGATGTTATATATCTTAGAAGTTAAAACACCCACGCTTGTCCCTAGACCTCGTATATCATTTCCCATGACGAGTATAGATATATGTAACCCGTGCTCAGTCGCCCCTTGCATTGTTCCTCTAGTAACTAAGTCTATAATATTAACTGCCACCAGCATTGATACGACATAGCGGCACTGTCCTTGTGTCGTATTGTGCCAAGTACAGATCAACCAGGTTTCATCACCTTATTAGGACGACGACTATAATGTCATCGTTCATCGATGTATGCAATCCTTAGTTTAAGTATTAATATTAACATTCCCTAACATCTTGTCTTGCCAGACTAAGCTTCTGAAGACCCATCGCCCCATAAATCTATGTATTCAATCCTTAGGTTAAGTATTTTTATCCGCCATTGTGTTCACCTTTTTCCATTTACTTTTCCACAATTGTCATACGTCTTCCCCTTGCCTCCTTCGTATCCACAGTCCACACTACGCCAATTTACTTCGTGTCATACACCTCTTACCCTAACCAGAGATTGTATAAGATAACCTGGTTACCAGTATCTGTCATAAGTACCCCGAAACAATAACTAAGTACCCCTACGAACTGCCGCTGTTGTTGGTATATTATATTTAATAGAAAACGCAGTTCCCAGGGCCAACTAATAGTATCCATAACCCCTCGGACTGATCACATAACTCTATCTTTTCCAGACTCATATACCATCCCATAGTTGCATTCCCCGGTAGCATTTGGCTAACGTATTCTACTGCCTTTTCAAACTTCCATATCAACTGCAGCCTAATGCCACCCCCACGCCCAGAGACCTTAGGGTCAAATTCCCCTATAGCCCCCTGCACTCCCCCCCTCTCATTATAAGACCCCGCACTTCTCTACTCTTGTCCGACCTAGCCTCTCTCTCATACCTCTTGAAGATCCTTGAATTGTCCGTTGCTAATGCTCTCCAACCTTTATATATATACTCCTATCCAGCCTACCTTCACTTAGTAGGCCAGAACAACATTAGAACTTTACTAGCCCCTTGCATGCCATCTATTCTCTTACAACCCATTCACAACCCTGCACCCAATGGTCGTCGGTGCGAGGCTAGCCGCCTCGCCAGTAACTAACTTCTATTGCCATACTTCCAGATAAATGTGGCAGAGTTAGCAACCCAGTCTCCACCACATCCAGCAAACCCTACAATTAACAACCAGCCGAGTAAAACCAGCTAGCTAAGGCACCTTCGGTTTTGGTATTAAGGACACCCACATCTGTCTCATACACAGAGGGTTATTACGAACACTGGTGATATGGCAAGCCCCTAGCCACAGCCGCCGGACGACTATCACAGAGAGAGGGCGCCCAGCTCCCCCTTTTTGCCCACCCGAGGAGGGAGACCCCCACCCCCGCGGAGGTATACCTGGCCCCTGTTTTGACTTCCGAGTCATTGCCAGGTAGCACAGGAATTCTTCCTATCAATGAACTAACCATGCATGACTAACACCTTTACTAACCTCTATTAACTCACAATAAACCATTTACCTTTCTTGCATGCTCTGATCACTAAATTAGCACCTCAGCTATACCATAGAATGAAGATTGAACAATCTAAGAGAGACGCTCCTATCACAGCTGTCCCCATCCTCCTCGCAAAGTAGATCCAGTCTCTCTCCCCTAAATACTTCCAGTATAGCCAAAATAGTACCTCTTACTAAGGCTCAGTTATATGAAAATATAAAGGCTTCCTATAGCCATGTGCCACAACAGTAAATACCATCTTACCTAGTCCCCATATCTATTGAGAGCTCAAATAAGTCCATAAGACTCGAGATCCCTACTGTCTACAGGGTCCAGAACCGAGCCTAGTTAAAGAAGGATGTAATGAAATGCTAGGTTAATGAAATGCTAGGTTTTTCCAGGTTAAATAGGAATGGGAATTATCCCCAGGCTACCTTTAGGACATTTTCGAGGGCATTACAAGGAGAAATAACAGAAAATGATTTAGAAATGTGCAGTGCATTAAATAGTCAGTTTCTTTCCGTTTTCACCAATGGCAATTTGGCACAGATTCCAGAAGTCAATATGGTATATAGTGATAGTATAGAAAATATGTTAAGTACGGTTAGTATAAGTAGAAATGATGTGCTTAAGGAAATTGACAGACTGAAACCTCAAAAATCGCCTGGTCCTGACGAGGTATATGGTAGAGTATTAAAAGAATGCAGAGATGAGTTAAATAGTCCATTAGCATTTTTATTTAACAAGTCATTAGAAACAGGTTTAGTTCCAGAAGCTTGGAAGCTTGCAAATGTAGTTCCGATCTTCAAAAAAGGTGATAATCGATAGCATCCAATTACCGTCCCATTAGTCTCACATCAATCATAGGAAAGTTGCTAGAGTCTATTATTGCTAGGAAAATTAGAAGCCACTTAGAAAAATTTAACTTAATAAATTCTTCTCAGCATGGATTCACTCAGGGACGTTCTTGCCTTACTAATTTGCTTAGCTTTTTCTCAGAGGTGTATGAAGCAGTAGATAGTGACAAGTCATATGATATTTATTTAGATTTCAGTAAAGCTTTCGACAGAGTCCCTCATGAGAGATTGATGAGAAAGGTTGAGGCACATGGAATAGGAGGATCGTTGTTGGGATGGATTAGGTCATGGCTAATTGGTAGGAAACAGAGAGTCAGCATAAATGGTACCAAGTCAGAGTGGGGAGCAGTCAAAAGTGGTGTCCCCCAGGGATCGGTATTAGGTCCCCTGTTGTTTCTTATATACATAAATGACCTAGATTTAGGTATAACTAGTAGTATAAGTAAATTCGCAGACGATACTAAAATAGGGAGATCAATTGATCCAGATAGCGATATAGAGCGCCTCCAAAGGGATCTAGATACCTTACATGAATGGTCAGTAAATTGGCAGATGAAGTTTAACATTGACAAATGCAAGGTATTAAAGATAGGGAAGATGCAAACAAATGTTAAATATAAACTAGCTAATTTACAATTAGAAAATTCAGACTGCGAGAAAGATCTAGGTGTGTTTGTTAGCAATGATTTGAAACCTAGAAAACAGTGTATAAGCGTTCGTAATAAGGCAAACAGGATTCTCGGGTTCATCTCTAGGAGTGTGAGTAACAGAACTGCTGATGTTATCTTAAAACTTTACTTGTCATTAGTGAGACCCCATATGGATTATGCTGTCCAATTTTGGTGTCCTTATTACAGAATGGACATAGATTCATTGGAGAGAGTACAGCGTAGAATGACAAAAATTATCCATAATATTAGAAATCTTCCGTATGAAGAAAGGTTGAAGAAATTAGGTTTACATTCGTTAGAGAGACACAGAGTTAGAGGGGATATGATAGAGGTGTTCAAGAGGGTTAGTGGGATTAACAAAGGGGACATGACAAATGTACTAAAGCTCAGTGATAGCGAAAGAACTCGTACCAATGGTTTCAAATTAGATAAATTTCGTTTCAGAAAAGATATAGGCAAATATTGGTTTGGTAACAGAGTTGTAGATGGGTGGAATGGACTACCAAGTGCTATAGTGGGATCTAAAACGGTAGGGAGCTTTAAGATAAAATTGGATAATCATATGGACGAGAAGGGTTGGGTGTGAAGGGGGATCAGCCGGGTTGGGCCAATCAGCGCTCTGCAGACCCCCATAATCCTGCGTTAATCTCTAACCGTTTTGGTAAGATGATCCTCAGGGTATTAGAGTGTTGAGCCTATAATTGGACTTTGTAATTGAATTGGGGTTGTGTGGGACAGGGATCTGCCTTGCTTGGGCCAATTGGCTTTCTGCAGACTCCCATTTTCTTATGTTCTTATGTTAACATTTAGTATAACTAAGTAAGTTGGTCACCAATTAGCCTATTTTGCAATATTTGAAAACCAATATGGATTTTATATGCTCTAAATATCATATGAAAATGTGTTTTAAGCCTCGGCCAAACCTAATAAAAATATATGGTACTAAAATGGAAATTTTTCGAAACATGGTTGTCAATGTCTATAGACGGCACCAATTCGTACACACGCCATTTTCACCTGTCTCCCGCTGTTACTGGCATGCAAGGGCTAGTTTAGTAGCCCACGAACTGGGTACTATGAATCCGCTGTTGCTGGCATGCAAGAGCTAGTTTAATATCCCACGTACTACGGCACTGGGTACTATGAATCCGCTGTTGCTGGCATGCAAGGGATAGTTTAGTATCCCACGTACTGGGTCTAGGTTAGGTTAGGTTGGGTTGTTTGGTTAGGTTAATATACTAAGTCTCAGAAACAAGATTAGACTATTAGGCACCGGTAAGGGTTCGTGTTGTATCCCACGTAGGCCTACAAGGTACAACGGACACATTGTAGGCGTTAGGTGTGGCTTGTATCCAATGTACTAGGTCTATGTTACTGGATATTTATGATTTAAATAAGTGCTACGTTTTCGATAAATCTGTTTATATGACTTTGCAATTAGAGAAATCATGAGCCGATTTCCGACATTTCGTTAGTCTTTTTCGATTCTCAAAATCCGATCCAAGTTTTGCCAAAAATTGGCTCGGGTTTTCCAAAATTATGCTTTTTGGGGTTTTCAATTTAGGGAAACATGAGCCAAAATTAGGTTACTTTAGCCTAATTTGTTTACTCTTAACCCTCTCAACACGGATGGGCTCTTAAACGCCCATAAAAAAGCATATACCAGGAACCCGGAAGGACTCTTGAACACCCCTGTAGTTGAAAGCCTGTGAGCTTCTGTGCGAGGCGTCGGTCCGACGCATGTAAACAACAGCCGGCTGGACCGACGCCCCGCATCTCCGGCCACAAGAAGGAGAGCGGCGCTTGTTCTTGTGTGCTTGTATGTTGTTGTTAAGTATCGAATAGTAGTGTAAAGTGGCTGTTTTGACCATAAAGTTATCTCCAATGAATCATCACAGCTCAACCAGTTGACTTAGAGAGCTCTACTTAATGCCATTCTACAGGTAAATAACACAGCTACGCTTGGGGATGCGCGGGAATGCGGGAAGCAGTCTGATTAACGAATATACGGTAGCCTAGCCTAGACGTTTTTCGGCCAAAACACCCGGTTTTCGAGGAATATATATATAATACATAGCCGGGGCTGGAGGGTTAAAACTCGCAAAATCTGAGCCAAGTTTTGCCAAAACTTGGCTCGGGTTTTCCAAAATTTGGGTTTTATGGCTTTGCAATTTCGGGAAACGAACCAAATTTCTAAATGAGGTTACTGTAATTTTGTTGTCTACAAACTCGCAAAATCCGAGCCAGCTTTGGCCAAAACTTGGCTCGGGTTTTCGAAATATTGGGTTTTAGGCCTTTGAAATACCTTAAAACCCTAGCCAAGTTTTGCTAAAATACGTTTTTATCGACGTTTTACGCATTTAACCCCTCATTTTCCCTGTAATTCATAGCCCTCCCCACTATCGGGCGGCGTGTCTTAAGATAGTTGTATAATGGGGAAACCGGTTTCGCCGAGGGTTGTAATTATTTCCAAACACTATATTTGTTAGTAGTCTTGGCAAATCCAACGTCAAGGCTATTAACCTAATTGCAATGACGACTTGTCTATTTTGACTGCTATGTCGT
The DNA here is from genome assembly GCA_032716605.1 of Paralithodes platypus. Classification (NCBI taxonomy): domain Eukaryota; kingdom Metazoa; phylum Arthropoda; class Malacostraca; order Decapoda; family Lithodidae; genus Paralithodes; species Paralithodes platypus. The sequence continues at coordinate 25,200,060 of CM064520.1, read as the reverse complement.
CATTCCAACCGCGGTTAAAAAGAAAACGTCTAGAGTCTACTCCTTATCTTGCTCTAGGAGACGTTGTACATTAACCAAAACTACCACCGAAGGTGAAAAAAGTATAGAAGAGAAGAAAAAGGGGTTTACCTTAGTTACCGCTCAAGGCCCATCCCGTGTTCCGTCATGCGCCGATCCCTGTCGAACGTGCGCATGAGCGACCCTCTCTTGTTATCATTTTTTCACGCGTCGCCATTGTTGAGTCCGCTTTTGTTGTGCTCCTTCAATTCACCCTGTTTTAGGTTCGTTTCGGCTTTTCTGGCCTTCTTTTTGTTAGACAGATGTTACGTGATCTAGGACACACGTAAATGGGCTCCTCAGTGTGTTTAATGGAGACGCGTGTGGAAATAGCTACCGAAGGTACGGGGGCGCCTGGCGTTCCTCGTATGTGTTTTTCATTCCTTTCTCTTTTCATATTCTTTTTTCCTGTTAGTCTGGGCATAGTTTAGCTTATTTTAGCCTAGCTTGTTTCTCATTCAGGAATTGCTATGCCCTATGAGTTTTCATATTTTCATAGCCTAGGTGTACAGTTGGTTCACGATCTGAGATTTCGTGGTGGCGGTGCTGTTTGTAGGGTTTGTGTCGGCCGCATTATTAGCGTTATTCCCGAGTCCCCCCTTACGAGCCTTCACTGTGTCTCAAGGGCCTGGGCGCTTGGTGGTTCGTGATATCCAGGGGTACCCTACGGGGGCCTCTCCCTCACACCACAGGGTTTTTCGCCCCTGACACATTCTCTCCTCACGGCTAGGCCACCCTTTTTCTCGCCAGTTTCATTTACTGGTTTTTGTGTTCCCTTACTGTTTTCACCTCCATCCTTTCATTCCCTTTTGCCCAATCCTGGGGTACCCTACGGGGGCCCCTGTTTGTGCCGAACCACCCTTCCTGCCACTTCTCCTCATGGGCTTTGCTCTATCTCTGTGGGTGGGGTGGTTCCTGGGGGATGTGCCTCCTCTCCCCTGGTGTGTCTTCCTTGCCTCTCCCTTGACCGGTTCAGTCAGGATATTCAAGGAAGACACTGCTCAGCTTGATGGCCATCGTCGCTTGGAGTCATAAGGAGTTGACGCTTTTTTCTGGGCCTGTGTTGGTATTACCTAGACGCTCCTCTCGCTTTTTCGGCGCCGGACCATCTCGGCCGGTCCCGCAAATTTGCGGAGTGCTCGATTCGGTCCACGGACGATTCGGCTCCCCGCAAATTTGCGGAGATCGCTGGGGGGTCTCGCGGTGAGGCGGGAGGGTTGTGTCGGTACGGTTATGCCTCCATTGGCCCGCAAATTTGCGGTTATAGTTGGCTTTCCCGGTGACCCTTTTTTGTGTCATCTTGTTGCCTGGTACTATATTGGTGTATGCACTTGCCTGGTGTTATGGACCCTGCATGTGAGGTGTTGAGTGGTGGTTAACACTTTCTCCATCTTTGCAGGTTTCTGCTTGTGCTCTTCCGCCTCACCCGCCCTCCTCACCTCCATCGGTGCTCCCGGTTTAGAGTGAGTACGACTTCCAGTTTGCATGTGTGTTCCTGTTTACCCATGCTCATTCCCTGGTTTTTATTGGACATTATCTTCACTTACTCCGTCAACGTGCTGCTTATGGTGTGTGTTCTTCCATTGCAGGTGGGATGCCTTGCTTTCGCCAGGGCTGTGGCTCCCCGTGCTTGGACTGCCACAGGTCCTGCTTGCGGCATTCGCAATGTGTGTCCTCTACGGCCTACCTCCCGGCCTTGTGTGGCCCGTGTATGGACCTGGTGGATGTGGTGGACCATCACCCTGGTTCCTCTGACACGGCGGTGGCCTCTGCATCCCTTCCGTCTGTGGGCGGTGGTCTCCCACCACATCAGGACTGTGGGCCACCGTTCCCCGGCCTTTGTTGACGACCGGATCCGCGTCGCCCTGGGCATCCCTGACCCGTCTGGGGGCCGTTTACCTGGCCCTCTCCCTGCTCGGGCCCTCCTCCCTGGGTCCCGTGGTCGGTCGTCGCATCGTCGGGTGGATCCCCAGCTCCGTCCACGCTCTCGCTCTCCTCGTCGCTCGTCCTCTACTGCCCCTCCTCGTCCTCCTGCTCACCTTGACTCCGCCGTTCGCCCTCGTCATGGTTCTCGCCCTGAGGCCGGGGTTAGCGTCTCTGCCCCTGTACGCCCTCCCCTGGCCTCTCCGGATAGGGGCTCTACTACCTTCCGCCCGCTTCCCCTGCACAAAAGACGTCCTCTTCATTTGTCCTCTACGCGCGCGGATGTTCATGCTGTAGCTGGCCCTCTGCTCCCTCCTTCTACTCTGTCCAGGAGGGTTCGCCAGGATGTACAGTAAAAGTCTGTTAATCCGACGACCGATGATTCGAATCTCCCAATAGTCCGAATTTTTCAATTTGAGGCCAAATCCGAATTCACCCGATGGTCCGAATTTCAAGAAGTCCCAAAGTCCCCTTTTTGAGGCATTAGGCCACTCAAATGACACATAATGGAGCACACACATATCATATGTTCATGAATTCACTTTAAAAGTTTACCATTGTCATTGTAGCCTATTACCTACTTCAAAACATTCAGATTAATGGTCAAAGGAAGCTACTGATATAAACGTAAACACCTTCTTCTTCTTCTTCTTCCACATCGTCTGCTAGAGCATTTGTTTTGCTCTTGAACGCATCCTTGGGACGCTCCGATGCGCTACTGGCTTGCACCGCATTTTCTGCAAGCGCATTCAGTCTTGAGCTTGAAAACGCACCTTTGGACGTATTAGTCTTGAGCTTGAAAACGCACCTTTGGACGTTCCGATACGCTACTATTTATAGTTCAGTGATCGGAGCGTCCCAAGGGTGCTTTCAAGACAACAAGACAAGGGTGCTTTCAATACATCATAATATAACAGAGCACGTCACAAAAGGAAAATCACAAAATGAAAATTACAAGAACCTCTCAGGGAAGTGCCGTTGTTAAGGCATTACTTCCCGAACCCACATCTGATCTCAAGAGCAAGACAAACTCGCTAGTAGACGGAAGAAGAAGAAGACGTTTATATCAGCAGATTCCTTTGACCATTAATCTGAATGTTTTGAAGTAGGTAATAGGCTACAATGACAATGGTAAACTTTTGAAGTGATTTCATGAACATATGAGATGTGTGTGTGCACCATTGTGTCATTTGGGTGGCCTAATGCCTCAATGTTTTCGTTCATACCACAGGTTCATAGGGGTAAAGTCCGATAATCCGAAAAATCCACTAATCCGAACGAGGGCCGGTCCGCTGCCCTTCGGATTAACGGAAGTTTACTGTAGTTGCTTCTCCTCCTACTTCTCCTGCTTCGGTGCCTCTTCTTCCTTCTAGGTCTCGTCCCAAGGTGGAGGTTCCTCCCTCCTCCGCCTCGGTGTCGGGCCGCCCTGTTCTCTCAGCCCCGGGGATCCTTGCTCTGTTTCCCCCCGCGGCTCCTTCTGACCTCCTTTCACCCGGCCAGCCTTCCCCCTCCCGTCATCCTGCTCCTCTTCCTTCTTCTATTCCTGATCTTCGCTTGCCGGCTCCCCGTGAGGGTACCCCGCCGCTTGACTCGGTAGAGTATAGCGAGGTTTCGGGGTCCCCTTTCTCGGGGGCTGACGTGTCGCTGGAAGAGGGGGATGGTGATGTTTCCCCCTCGGGCGTTAGTGATCGGGAACGAGACCCTCAGGACCGTCACGGCCGTCGTCGCTCGCCTTCTTTGGGCCGCGACGCTGCTGTTTCGTGTCATGGGTCTCGCTCTCGCTCACGCTCGCCCCTGCGGGCCGAACTATCTTCGGGGGGGTCGCCTCTCTCGGATCGATTTTCGGCTATGCAGGGGTGGGTTGTGTCACACTTCGACGCGCGCTTGGAGGCGATGCAAGAATCCCTCTTATCGCGCTTCTTGGCGGTGACACAACCTCAGCGCCTCACCCAACCTGCCCCTGCTTTGGTCCCCCTCCCCTCTCTGCGGTGGACCACATTCCTTCTCGCCCTGCTCCGCCTGCCGGTCGTCGGCTAGTACTGCTCCTGCCCTGGCTCAGGTGGTTGCCCTACTGTCTCACATGCGGGGGTCCTCCGTCTGCTAGGGCAGGGTCCGCGCTTGCCCCCATCCAAAAGGCCAAGGTCCCGTCGCGGACTATGCCGCTCCTCTATGGCTCCTTGGCTGTTTGGAAGGGGGTGCAGGCCTCCCACCCGGAGCGTGCTACCGACTTCCCGTCAGGTGAGAGGGCCCTACCTTTGGACTGGTTGGTCCAAATAAATTATAAAATGCAGTTCAGGGCGATCAGGGTGGATGGTCAGGTGGCCGACGTGGAGGTGCGGGGCGTACCCGACAAGGACTGACCTTCAGTACTTCTCGGTGAAGCCCAAGCCCCCGTCTGCTCCTCGGACTAAGCTCTGGTCAGACTTCAGCCGCCAGGACATCCTTCAGGATGTTCAGTCCCTGGCTGTGTTAACGGGACTGTCCTCCTATGGGACGGGTTTGTGCGACGACGGTAAGCCTGGCTTGGCCGTCGTGCTCGATAACCCTCTCCCATTGGAGGCCTGGTTTGCTGAGGCCTTAGACTTTGCCAACCGTTCCGTCGACAGATCTATTTCAGTCCCTCCCCCAGAGTCGTCACTGCTTTTGCCTCCTCTGGTATCTGTCGGCGGATTGGATGGCAAGTTCTGGTCCTGGATTAGCGCTCCCAAACTTGAAATTTGTGCTATTGCTAACCCGTTCTTCTCCCACCCAGATAAGTCCTCTGTCGACAGGGATTTTACCTTGCGGCAGAGGGTGGCGAACTTATTGTCTTGTCTTCTAGGTTCCCTCCAGACGTCTGTTCACCACCTGCGACTTATCGAGGCGACTGCACCTGGCGATCTTCGCGAGGGCTTGGACCACGTTCGGCGGATCCACCTTCAGCTCGCGGTGTCTTTGGTTCCCGAGCTGAAGGCGGTTTTGTGCGAGGCAACTCGACAACGCCAGACGGTAAGGTCCTCGTTCTGCCGGAAGGCCCCTTTGGATATTCGTCAGGGTCTATTATACTCTGAGCTATATACATCGGGGCTTTTTGTGCAGGATGCTTGGGAACGCTACGCTTCTCTGTCAGCGGACCCTGCTTACGACACGCAAAGACGCGCTGTGTCGCGACCAGGGTCTTCGCAGTCCCGTCCTTCTGCCGGTCCCCTTCGGGGTGCTGCCGCCACTGCTGCCGCCAAGAAAGGGCGCAGGAAAGGGAAGTTGCCGGCCAGAGCGTCGGTTCCGCCTCGCACTTCTGCTCCTGCTCCCTTTCATCCCCGCCGAGAAGGGGCTGGCCAGCCTTCCACTTCCGGCCGCACTTCGACGGGGTCTGACACACGACGGACAGGGGATGGGGTGCCCGCCCTTTTCGGCGAGGTGGGGGGGGTAGCGGTGGTCAACGTGGCTCTTATGACCGCAGGGACCGTACCGGGGGACCCTCCACGTCAAAAAATGTGTAGGTTCTCCAGGTCGGTCTCCTCCTTGTTCTCCTTCTCGCCTCGCAGAAAGGGTCGCTCACCTCATCTCGGGGGCTCCCACAGGTTATTTTCGCCCTTGCGCCCTTCGGTGGCCACGAGGGACGTGGGGGCGGAAGATTGCACGGAGGGGTCTAACCTGGAGATGGAAGTCCAGACCCCCACTCAGCTCTTGTCAACGAAGCCGGCCTGTCTCTTCGGAGGTGGCCGACGTGATTACATCCATGCACGAGCAGGGAATCGTCAAGGAGGTGAAAGCCGGTCTACCGGTTTTCCTCTCCCGTGTTTTTCTGGTACCAAAGAAGGACTGCGACGCGATGCGACCGGTGGTGGATCTGTCGGCCCTCAACGGGCACATCGTGAACACACGGTTTCGGATGCTGACGGTGCACCAGGTACGACTGGCCCTGCGACCTCTGTCGTGGGTAGTGTCGCTGGACCTCAAGGATGCGTATTGGCACGTTCCGATCCATCCTCGTTTCCAGCGATTCTTGGCCGTTCAGACTTCCGATCGTGTGTTCATGTTCGACAGACTTCCCTTCGGTCTCAACATCGCGCCGCGGATCTTTTCGAAACTGGTAAAGCAGGCTCTGGATCCTCTCCTCAGGGGCGGCCTCCAGATCCTGTTTTACTTGGACGACTGGTTGATAGTTTCAGACACCCTAGAACAGTGCGTCCACGACACCCTCACAGTAGTTCAACACACATCACACAGTTAGGGTTCAAAATCAATATTCCCAAGTCGCGCCTGACCCCGTCGCGTGTCGTGACGTGGGTAGGTCTCGAATGGGATCTGACCAACGCTACAGTGACCCAGAGTCAGCCAAACGCGGTGAAACTTCGCAGGAAGGTCTTCGCCGTGTTGCACTCGGTCTCCCTCACGAGGAGGATCTGGGACTCGTTAGTGGGTTCGCTGAATTGGGCCGCTCTGACCATTCCCTTAGGGAGGCTCAGGCTGCGCCGCCTAATACTCATGGGCAACAAGGTGTTTCCGTTGGCCCCTATGGATCGGCTCATGCCGATCCCGCGTACCATTCACAGACACTTAGGACACTGGGTTGCTCGGGGCACGCTCTCTGCGGCTGTGCCCTGGACCGCCCCCCGCCGACGATCTGGGTAGATACAGATGCGTCGAGCGAGGTAGGGTGGGGTTACCAATCCAACCTGGGACATCAACATCACGGCAGATGGGTGGGACACACACACCTACACATCAATGCCCTCGAACTGTTGGTTCCCTTGTTCTTCCTGAGGGACCACGCGCTGGCCCTTCAGGGAAAGTCGGTGGCCTTCAGGATGGACAATCAGACAGCTGTCCACTGTATCCAAAAGCAGGGGTCCTCCAGGTCTTTGACTCTGTTGGGGATCTCAGAGAAGTTGTTCTTCCTCGCGAACCGACACAACATCTCCCTGCACGCCTCCTACCTACCTGCCCGGGACTGCCAACCTGTGGGCGGACGCCCTGTCGCGAGGACGGGGCGTTCTTGTAGAATGGGCAATGAAACAGACTGTATTCGACGACCTCGCAGCTTCCTGGGGTGTTCCGGAGGTCGACTTGTTCGCATCGAAGGAGACGCGCAAGTTGCCTCAGTACCTGTCCCTCCGGACTCGCACTCCGGAGGGGGGTCCGGACGCTTTCATGGAAGACTGGAACAGGTGGCAGTCGATATACATATTTCCGCCACCAGACGCACTGTTGATGTGCAAAGTCCTCGCGCGGCTGCGGCTGTACCGCGGCAGAGTCTGGCTAATAGCGCCTCTGTGGCCAGCCCAGGCTTGGTACTCCCAGTTGAAGCGGTGGTGCCCGAGTCCGGTCCCTCTCCCTCTCTCAAACTTCCACTTGAGCCAGGTTGGCGACCTGCGGACCTCGTTGGCCTTCGCATCGTGGATGTTCGTGAGGCACGGTGGCTCCCAGTCCACGGACGGGACCTGACTGACTTCCTGAAGCGTTCATGGACGTCTTCGACTTGGGGGACTTACGAGTCCCACTGGAGGTCTTTTACTAGGTGGATACAGGACACTCACCAGACTGTTAGCTCTCCTTCCCTCGTCCTACACTACTTGTTTCACCTCTTCCGTACACGTCGCTCTCAAGTCAACACTATACGTAACCACTTGTCTGCCATCCGGGAGGTCTTTGAGTCCGTCACTGGGCTAGTCGTTCCACCGAAGGAGCTGGATTCCTTCATGAAGGCTGCCTTCAGGGAGCGACCGCCTCCGCGCCAGATCCCTCCTCAGTGGGATCTGGGGCGTGCTCTGGACCTTCTGGCTTCACACACATATACACGGGACACTACACCGGTTCAGTTGCTCGGGCGTACACTCTTCCTTGTCGCTCTGGCCACTGGGGATAGGGTGTCTGAACTAGCTGCCATGTCGCGGTCCCAGGAATGCATGCGATTCTCCCCGTCCTTGAATGTCGTCACGTTAGCCCCCTCCCCTCATTTTGTTGCCAAGAATGAGAGAGAGACCCACGTTTTCAAGCCTTTCACCATCCAGGCTTTAAAGCGTGGGCATACTCACCATGTGTTGTGCCCGGTGCAGGCCTTGCACTCCTATGTTGAGTCTGTGGCTCCGACTTCGGGTACTGCTGTGTGGGTGTCTCCTCGGACTGGTAGGAGGCTCTCGAAGGTACAGATAGGACGCCACATTTGTCGGGTCATTCGTGCCAGTAACCCTGCTTGTCGGGGTTCTGCGCACGATGTGCGATCCTTTGCTGCCTCCTTACGGTTCCTGCAGACTCGTTCGTTGCCTGACGTCGCCTCGGCGGGTTTGTGGTCTTCTGTCCATACCTTCGTCTCCTCCTACCTCTCCATGTCCATTGTTAGACCCCCTCGGCCTGTGATAGCTCTCGGGAGTCGTGTTTCCTAGAGCTCTCGCGAAGTTGCCTGGTCTTCCCCCCTCGTCACTTTTTTTTCCTTTGTTTTATTTCGAAAAGGGGGGGGGGAGGGAAGTACGGGTTTGCAACACTGGATTACAAGTTTGGGGTTATGTTATATGTATACAGTACATAAGTGTTTTTGCCTCATTGATAATTGTGTTTTGTTTTTGTGATCAGTGTTTTTGTTCATTTTGGAAGAAAAGGGATTTTGTGTACAGTACTTTTTGGTTTAAGACAAGTCTATGGTTTTGCATTACTATGAATGACGGGCACGTGTTAAAACTGCTCTTTTTAGCTACTCCTCAGTTTTTCACTCTTTTATTAAACTCTCTTGTTTAAATTGTGTTTCTTTGTCATTCATAATTTTGTCTTATGCATTGGTTTTTTTGGTAGGTTGGGCTTGGATGTCCTCCTCCTATTTGTTATGCAGCCTTGACGTTGGATTTGCCAAGACTACTAACAAATTGGGAGGTTTGACGTACCTCCCAACCTACCAAATAGGAAAACCTACTATTTGGTAGTAGTCTTGGAAAATCCAACGTACATAATACCCTCCCTCACGCCGGACCCCTGCCCATCCGCGTTCTTCTGCTGACGTGAGATGTGATAACAAGAGAGGGTCGCTCATGCGCACGTTCGACAGGGATCGGCGCATGACGGAACACGGGATGGGCCTTGAGCGGTAACTAAGGTAAACCCCTTTTTCTTCTCTTCTATACTTTTTTCACCTTCGGTGGTAGTTTTGGTTAATGTACAACGTCTCCTAGAGCAAGATAAGGAGTAGACTCTAGACGTTTTCTTTTTAACCGCGGTTGGAATGACGACATAGCAGTCAAAATAGACAAGTCGTCATTGCAATTAGGTTAATAGCCTTGACGTTGGATTTTCCAAGACTACTACCAAATAGTAGGTTTTCCTATTTGGTAGGTTGGGAGGTACGTCAAACCTCCCAATATTGATGAAAACTAACTGGGAAAAATTAAAAAATCTATGGGAAAATTAGTGACCATCTTATTTAGTTTTTCCGAACATTTTATGGCCTATTAGCCTACATGTTGCGAAGTATATTTTGTGGCCTATTAGATGTTGCGAAGTATATTTATGGCCTACTACATGTTGCGAACTATATTTTGTGGCCTATTACATGTTGCGAAGTATATTTTGTGGCCTATTACATGTTGTGAAGTATAATGGCCTATTACATGTTGCGAAGTATATTTTGTGGCCTATTACATGTTGCGAAGTATGTTTATGGCCTATTACATGTTGCGAAGTATATTTTGTGGCCTATTACATGTTGCGAAGTATATTTTGTGACCAATTACATGTTGCAAAGTATATTTAGTGGCCTATTACATGCTGCGAAGAATATTTTTTGGCCTATTACATGTTCCGAATAATATTTGTTGGCCTAACACATGCCGTGAAGAATATTTGGTGGCTTAACACATGCCGTTAACAGTATTTGGGAGTTAGGCCACCTAGAGTTATCAACGGCATGTGTTAGGCCACCAAACGTTATTCGCAGGATGGGTTAGGCCACTATATATTCTTCACAGCATGTCTTAGGCCACCATATATTATTTATGGCATATATTAGGCCACCATATATTATTCACGGCATGTGTTAGGCTACCAAATATTCTTTGCAGCATGTAATAGGCCATAAATATTCTTTGCGGCATATAATAGGCCAAAAAAAAATTATGCGCAGCATGTAATAGGCCATAAATATTCTTCGCGGCATATGATAGGCCAAAAAATATTATGCACAGCATGTAATAGGCCACAAAATATTCTTCGCAATATGTAATAGGCCACAAAATATACTTCGCAACATGTAATAGGCCATAAATATTCTTCACAACATGTAATAGGCCACAAAATATAGTTTGCAACATGTAATAGGCCATAAAATGTTCTTCGCAACATGTAATAGGCCACGAAATATACTTGGCAACATGTAATAGGCCACAAAATATACTTCGCAACTTTTAATATGCCACAAAATATACTTCGCAACATGTAATAGGCCTATTACATGTTGCAAAGAATATTTATGGCCTATTACATGCTGCAAAGATTATTTTGTGGCCTATTACATGCCACGAAGAATATTTATGGCCTATTACATGTTGCAAAGAATATTTTATGGCCTATTACATGTTGCGAAGAATATTTATGGCCTATTACATGCTGCAAAGAATATTTTATGGCCTATTACATGTTGCGAAGAACATTTTATGGCCTATTACATGTTGCGAAGTATATTTTGTGGCCTATTACATGTTGCAAAGTATATTTTGTGGCCTAATACATGCTGCGAAGAATATGTTTTGGCCTACTACATGTTGCAAATAACATTTGTTGGCCAAATACATGCCGTGAAGAATATTTGGTGGCCTAACACATGCCGTTAACAGTATTTGGGAGTTAGGCCACCTAGGGTTATTAACGGCATGTGTTAGGCCACCAAAAGTTATTCGCAGCATGGGTTAGGCCACTATATATTCTTCACAGCATGTACAGTGTTAGGCCACCATATATTATTTATGGCATATATTAGGCCACCATATATTATTCGCGGCATGTGTTAGGCTACCAAATATTCTTTGCAGCATGTAATAGGCCATAAATATTCTTCGCAGCATATGATAGGCCAAAAACTATTATGCGCAGCATGTAATAGGCCACAAAATATTCTTCGCAACATGTAATAGGCTACAAAATATACTTCGCAAGATGTAATAGGCCATAAATATTCTTCGCAACATGTAATAAGCCATAAAATATATTTTGCAACATGTAATAGGCCATAAAATGTTCTTCGCAACATGTAATAGGCCACAAAGTATACTTCGCAACATGTAATAGGCCACAAAATATACTTCGCAACTTTTAATATGCCACAAAATATACTTCGCGACATGTAATAGGCCTATTACATGTTGCGAAGAATATTTATGCCCTATTGCATGCTGCAAAGAATATTTTGTGGCCTATTACATGCCGCGAAGAATATTTATGGCCTATTACATGTTGCAAAGAATATTTTATGGCCTATTACATGTTGCGAAGAATATTTATGGCCTATTACATGCTGCAAAGAATATTTTATGGCCTATTACATGTTGCGAAGAACATTTATGGCCTATTACATGTTGCGAAGTATATTTTGTGGCCTATTACATGTTGCAAAGTATATTTTGTGGCCTATTACATGCTGCGAAGAATATTTTTTGGCCTATTACATGTTGCGAATAATACTTGTTGGCCCAACACATGCCGTGAAGAATATTTGGTGCCTAACACATGCCGTTAACAGTATTTGGGAGTTAGGCCACCTAGGGTTATTAACGACATGTGTTAGGCTACCAAAAGTTATTCGCAGCATGGGTTAGGCCACTATATATTCTTCACAGCATGTGTTAGGCCACCATATATTATTTATGGCATATATTAGGCCACCATATATTATTCGCGGCATGTGTTAGGCTACCAAATATTCTGTGCAGCATGTAATAGGCCATAAATATTATTCGCGGCATATAATAGGCCAAAATAAATTATGCGCAGCATGTAATAGGCCACAAAATATTCATTGGCCTATTACATGTTGCGAAGAATATTTATGGCCTATTACATGCTGCAAAGAATATTTGATTGCCTATTACATGTTGCGAAGAACATTTTATGGCCTATTACATGTTGCGAAGTATATTTTGTGGCCTATTACATGTTGCAAAGTATATTTTGTGGCCTATTACACTTTGCGAAGAATATTTATGGCCTATTACATGTTGCGAAGTATATTTTGTGGCCTATTACATGTTGCGAAGAATATTTTGTGGCCTATTACATGTTGTGCATAATTTCTTTTGGCCTATTATATGCCGCAAAGAATATTTATGGCCTATTACATGATGCCAAGAATATTTGGTAGCCTAACACATGCCTCGAATAATATTTGGTGGCCTAATATATGCCATAAATAATATATGGTGGCCTAACACATGCTGTGAAGAATATATAGTGGCCTAACCCATGCTGCGAATAACTTTTGGTGGCCTTACACATGCCGTTAACCCGGGAACTGCGGGAAGACTCTTAAGACTTCCCCGGCGGACTGCGGGAAGACTCTTAAGAGTCAGAAAGAAAAAAAAATCAACTTTAACCCTCCAGCCCCGGGGGCTATAGCTTACGACTGTGCTCCGGTACCGGGTGTTTTGACGATCTTTGGCCTATGTTAACTACTCTGTAAGTCAATGAATATGTCATGTAATGTTGTGAATAAAAAAGAATAATGTTCCACAAACCTTCCTCTGTCGAATGGCGTTGAGTAGAGGTCTCTAGCCCCTCTGGTTGCATAATGGTGAGCGCGGGAAGACGAGTGCTTTTCGGCGGCAAATTCTTCCCGCGTTCGGACGCGTCGCCCGGCCATGGCTACGACGCACCTAGCCGCTCGCCGCGCCAAAGTATTTATCTCCCTTAGACGATTTTAGTGTTTGATATTGAGAATGTGATGTTTATTTGATATTTTCTAGTTATTTTGAGGCCAATTATATAAAATATGTTTATTAGGGTATCACTGTCACTGATATTGCTAATTTTCACTCGATACCGTACATTTTATTAGTAATTGAGGTAGCTTATTGTTGTATTAGGCACTGATTATTCGTTATCACAGGTGTTTATTATACTTTGGCCATCAAATATTAGGTCTTGTGTCACTTTCACTTTGACAAATATGCTTTAGAGAGTGTCACTGTCACTGATAATGCTCATATTCACTCGATACCGTACATTTTATTAGTAATTGAGGTAGGTTATTGTTGTATTAGGCACTGATTATTCGTTATCACAGGTGTTTATTATACTTTGGCCATCAAATATTAGGTCTTGTGTCACTTTCACTTTGACAAATATGCTTTAGAGAGTGTCACTGTCACTGATAATGCTCATTTTCACTCGATACCGTACATTTTATTAGTAATTGAGGTAGGTTATTGTTGTATTAGGCACTGATTATTCGTTATCACAGGTGTTTATTATACTTTGGCCATCAAATATTAGGTCTTGTGTCACTTTCACTTTGACAAATATGCTTTAGAGAGTGTCACTGTCACTGATAATGCTAATTTTCACTCGATACCGTACATTTTATTAGTAATTGAGGTAGGTTATTGTTGTATTAGGCACTGATTATTCGTTATCACAGGTGTTTATTATACTTTGGCCATCAAATATTAGGTCTTGTGTCACTTTCACTTAGTTATATGATTTGTAAACGTTTTATATACAATTTATTGTGTCTTTTTTCACTGATTTCTATATTTCTATAGGTTCTAATCATATGAATGTCACTTGGTATATACATATGTGTCACTTTCACATATTATTATGGTGTAATTGTATTTGTATCAATGTTCTCATAATACATGACTTTTGTATTACAATACATTGGTTTTCTTCCACTTTTTGCCTATATATAATTATAGTGTACATATTGTCATTTTATTTGGCAATTTCAGTATGATTATTAGAACTCCAGCTTGGAGTGGTAATCAAAGAAGCAATCTACAGCACAGAGTGCCACCTTGCACTCCACACACTCCAGGGTTGACTTTTTACCTGACCTCGGCTTCACCCTGCTGTTGTAGCAGACATGGCACCGCTTCTGCTGTGTTCTTCCGGATTCATTCTGAGGCAGGGAACCAAGCCTGTGCCTAATCAAGTATTGAGCAGACTGCAAGCGGTCAATAACGGCGGGCCCAGGATGTGCCACTGCCCTCTGTGGCATAGCATACTTCTCCAGGAGCTCCTTCAACACCTGCTTTTGGAACCTCCGCAGGCTATTGAACTTCATGGGTGTGTTCACATTCCGAAGCTTGTATATGTTGTAGGCATTCAGAACTGACATGTCCACCATATGCAGAAAGAACTTTTTGTACCATCTGCACGAGGTACGCAGGCAGTCAATGAAGCCTATCTGCATGTCGGACTTGTCCACCAGCCTCATGTTGATGTTGTAGTCCAGGACAGCATCGGGCTTGGTCACCCTGGCCTGGGTGCGGCGATCCACCTTGCCAGTCTCCACCATTTCCCCCTTGTGGATGGTGGTCAGGAGGTTGACCTTCCGCTGGTCGTGCCAGTGGATAGCCAGAATGGGCCCCGACTTCTTCTTGAACACATCACCTTTTTTGGTCTTTGGAGGGAAAGGTTTTTTTTTTTTTCTATATGGAAAGGGGGAGACAAAAGGCAAGTTTGCCTGTAACTAAGTGTCTCCCCCCAGATCTATTTAAAACAAAAAAAGTGTGGAAGTTGTGGTATGTATAGTGCTTGTAATGTGTATAAATGAGGAGGTCAGCAACAGAGCGCCGCAAGCGCCACCCGCGCCCAAGACCCAGCCGGAGCCGCCACTCTGCGCCCAGAATGCCCAGCCGCACAGGAGAAGCGAAAGGGTCCCGCAAAAGTAAACCCCCCACCTCCCCCACGCAACCAGGCGCCACAGACACAAAATGGCAGCCCCGACCAGATCCCGGGCACGACGGCACCAACGACACCCCGCCACTAAACCTCCTCGAATAGTAGAAGAAACTGTTTGTGAGAGATGGCTGGATACTCTCATGTAGTTGAGGTACAAAGAGAAACTGAAAGAAGGGGCCAAGCAAGTGAAACAGGAGATCCAGCATCTCCCTTGTCACTAGCGGCGTGACTAGCCGAAAGGCCCCCCATGGGTAAGTGAACAGTTCGATTGGTACCTACAATCTCCCCCTGGTGGCATGCCCTTCCTTTTCCCTCGTACTGTGCCTACAGTCCCCGTCTTGCGCTCATGCAGGTACTGTGAGAGAGTGGGGGACGTGTAATAATTGTCCGTGTAGAGGACGTGATTCTTATGAAAGTAGCGGTCCATCATGGCTTGCACCACTGCTCCGCCAAAGCCAATGAGGGGGTCCACAAGCAAGTCCCCTTCCTTCCCGCTGTAGACCAGGAAGTCCAGGACATAGCCAGTTTGGCAGTCGCACAGCACAAAGAATTTTATGCCAAAGCGATGTCTTTTTGAGGGGATGTACTGCCGGAAGCTGAGTTTTCCCCGGAACAGCACAAGAGACTCGTCAATGACGACCTTGCGGAAGGGCTTGAAGTAGGAGGTGAAGCGTTCTCGCATCATCTCATACAACGTCCTAATCTTCCACAGCTTGTCTGGGAGGTGGACGTCAAGGTTGGTGACAAGATGGAGCGCTGCGAGGATATCAAGGTACCGGTCGCGAGACATATATTTCCCGAAGGCAGGGGTGGATATCAGATCATTGGTGATCCAATAGTCAGGCAACCTATGCTTCTTGACATGAGGCATTAGCATGGTGAGTGCCAGGAACACCATGAACTCTTTATGAGTCACTGGGGTCCACTGCCTCATGTGGCCCTTGGTCACCTTTCCCAAAAAGTGGACCTGGAATTGGTGCTGCTTATTTGTCTCTTTGACAACATAGCCTACCACCTCCTCATCAAAGAAGGCCTCAAACAGTTCGTGTGGTGGAGCATTGGGGCCTGCAGGAAAATTGGGGGTAACGCCTGAACCCTCCAGTACCTCATCAAAAGCTGGCACATCAGGGTTGTATGCATCCTCATCAACTACGTCTTGCCACTGAAAAACGTAGAATGGGTCTTGTCTATGCTGACGAGGAGCTCCAGCTGGTGGCCCAGCACGCCCACGGCCAACTCGGGAGGCGCGCGCCCTAGGGCGGCGAGGGCGGCGGCCAGGGCGGTGGGCAGCACGACGCCGGGCCAAGCGGATGGGTCGAGGGTCGTCGATGTCCATATAGTCATCGTCAGAGTGGTCATCTTGCCCTGACGGTGGACCTATGTAATCATGGCCAGAGTCTTGAGAGAGGTGCCCTTCATCATCAGTGGCCCCCACATAATCTGGCGGGGAACCAGTGATGCGTGGGCGGCGTGCGGGTGTGGGCGAGGTGGGGAAGGAGTGGCAGGTGAGGCTGTGTCCCCCCGAGGTCCCGGGCTCCTTGGCCTGCGACGAGTGACAGAAAGCAATGTTTCACTGTCACTAGGCCCAGGTATTGGTGATGCGAGCTCAAAAACTTCTTCAGGAAGACATGTTGAAGGCGGGAGAGGTGGGGAGGACCGTGGGGAAAGTTGCGGGGACGTATGGCTGGGGCCGGCCGGGGTGGACGCCGCGGGAGCCTCGAACAAAACTCTCTTACTTTTCTTAATTTTCTTGGTATATTTCCTACCTTTCCCCTTTTCGGCAGCAGTATGTCTCCTGTCGGGGGACCTAGGAGGCAAATAGGCCGAAAGTGTGGGGTCCTCAACCCTTGGCAATGGTGGGGGTGGTGGGGAAGAATGCGGGGCATCCGGGTCATCTTGGGTGGCGTGGGTAGATAAGGGAGACAATGGCGGACGAGAAGGGTCACCACGCTGACCCTCACTCACAGCCTCATCCTCACCAAGTAGTTTTGCTTGTTCCCTAGCTGCCGCGGTCGCCTTCTCAAGTATTTTCTGCTTATACAAATGTAGCTTGAAAGGCGATTTACCTGGGGAAGGGCTTGGCGTCGTGTCACTTAAGCGAAATTTGGTGAGTGACCTTGAACTCTCCCACTCGCTCACTCTCTCAAGTTCACTGTCTTTAGGTAAACCAGCTTCCTCAACAACTGGTACATCACCTTCATCACTCTCATCACTGTCATGTTCTCTCGCAAATCCCAGGAATTGCTCTTCTTTATCACTCTCATGGCCATAATCACTCGACTTATAATTACTGGAGTCGTCACTGACTTCATCATCAACATTATGCTTGGCATCAGCTCGCTCATAAAGTCTCAATACCTCCGGGAGATAACACATTTAGGCGATGGCGTCGGGGTAAGGCGCGACGAACAAGCAAGGGCGTCGTAGGAAGCACGGTATCGGACACAGCGGAATCACTATTT
The DNA here is from genome assembly GCA_032716605.1 of Paralithodes platypus. Classification (NCBI taxonomy): domain Eukaryota; kingdom Metazoa; phylum Arthropoda; class Malacostraca; order Decapoda; family Lithodidae; genus Paralithodes; species Paralithodes platypus. The sequence goes on along the minus strand of CM064520.1, from coordinate 25,182,757 downwards.
GGCGTACTGTCCATGATGGCGTCGGGGTAGATACTGTTGCTGTGGCGGAGTTTACGCCTGGCGGCGCCACCTACCGTCCCACGATACTGAAAATGTACGCGCGGCATTCGAAAGCACGCATGCAAGCAATGGGCGTTCAAGAGCCCTTCCGGGTTGCGCGGGCCGAGGTTGTTATGGGCGTTCAAGAGCCCATCCGGGTTGGAGGGGTTAAACATCGATTTTTTATTTTTTTTTTTTGGCCCCTGGGCCATGCAAAATATCACTCCTCTACCTCCCCTCCTTCCCCACTTTCCTCCCCTCCTTCAGTTATCACCTATTTTCTCTGTTATTCCCTTATTCTGAGGTATATTTTCGTGCTAACATTAGCGAGTTGCAAGCAGGGCATTGTCATCTCTGTTAGCAAGCGAGTGCAAGAGAGAGAGTATCGATCGACTGTGTCTCAGTGGCCTTGGGGGAAATTGGCGGGAAAGCAGGTTGCCTCACCCATACATTATATAACTCGCGGCCTGTATCTCCGATTTTGACCATCCAAACGCTGTTTTCACTCGTTTTATTGTTGTTTCAGGTTAATACCTTTATAATCAACGCATAATAGGCGCGTATGGATAAGTTTTAATGCTATTTATGGTAAAATTAATATTTTAGTGATGGAAACAGCTCAAATACGTCAGCACAGGGGGACGTTTCTAATTACCCCCATGCGCACTTCTTAGGTTAATAACCCTAGGTGGCCTAACTCCCAAATACTGTTAACGGCATGTGTTAGGCCACCAAATATTTTTCACGGCATGTGTTAGGCCAACAAATATTATTCGCAACATGTAATAGGCCAAAAAGTATTCTTCGCAGCATGTAATAGGCTACAAAATATACTTTACAACATGTAATAGGTCACAAAATATACTTCGCAGCATGTAATAGGCCACAAAATATACTTCACAACATGTAATAGGCCACAAAATATACTTCGCAACATGTAATAGGCCATAAATATACTTCGCAACATGTAATAGGCCACAAAATATACTACGCAACATGTAATAGGCCATAAATATACTTTGCAACATGTAAGAGGCCACAAAATATACTTCGCAACATGTAATAGGCCATAAATAGGTTTAATTCTAGTTTCGCTTTCACAGCATACTCATAAATTTCTATGGCTACTTTAGAGTTGTCATATACCATACTTAATTCCTATATATGTCCAAAGCGGCGGAAATGCATTATAAGGAATTATACCTACTGTAAAAAAAAAAATATATTTTCTCCCCATATGCGGCACCATAGCTATTACATAATACTAGGTTAGGTTTAGGTAAGGTTGTTAGGTTAGGCTAATGTCGTTAATGTAGTTTATTATCATTATATTATGTCTTTTACCCAGCAATTTCCCTGATCTTCATAGTTGGTCGGGAAGCTATGCCTTTACAACGGCGCCTCCCTTTTGTCGCTGTGTACGTGAAACTAGAATTTTACCCATAAATATACCTCGAACATGTAAGAGGCCACAAAATATACTTCGCAACATGTAATAGGCCATATATATACTTCTCAACATGTAATAGGCCACAAAATTACTTCGCAACATGTAATAGGCCACAAAATGTTCTTCGCAACATGTAATAGGCCATAAAATATTCTTTGCAACATGTAATAGGCCACAATATATACTTTGCAACATGTAATAGGCCACACTAGCCTATATTTTAAGTAATTAATTGTTGCACAGTATTTGTCTTGGTAGGCTATTTATTATTAGATCTTTCATTGAGATGGTACAGGAGGTCTACAATGTGGTGGAGTTTCACTTTCTACTGTAGTTTGTTCGACTCCCTTGTAGACTTCTCATTATTACCTCACAACAGGGACCCTGATGGAAATAAGTTAGCTAAAATTGTGTAGGTTATCCCATAGGTTATCCCTGTGGGAGTGATCATGCTGTATTGGGGTGCTTTTAACAAGTACACCGACTTTCTGTCCCTATCAGGGTGCATGTAACTCTTAATCTATCTATCTATCTATTGCCTGACGCCGTGATCCCCGAAGGGGTGGCCACGAACGAACCGCCCCCATGCACCTCTGTCCCCAGTCAGTCGACGCCCCTCCCCCCAACCAGCACCGCCTTCGTTCATGTAGTTCCTCACTCCATCCTTCCACCTCATATTCGGTCTACCTCTCCCCCTCTGTCCCTCCACCTCGCTCTCGTACACCCTCTTAGTCATTCTCTCGCTTTCCATACGTTCCATATGGCCGAACCATCTCAAGTTGTTCCTTTTCACACTTTCCAGCACATCTACCTCCACACCACACCTCCTTCTTACTTCCTCATTAGTCTGTCTATCCCTCCATGTAACTCCGCACGCACTCCTTAAGTAATTCATTTCCACTGCTCTCACTCTTGGTCTGAGTCTCTCAACCAACGTCCATGCTTCGCTTCCATAAGTCAGTGTCGGGATTACCACACTGTCATGCAAGGACTTCTTCACTTCCATACTGACCACCCTATTTCTTGTTACTGCTTTTAGCGTTCCTACAACCCTCTTCCCCTGTTGTACCCTCTCCCGCACCTCTTCATCCATAGTCCCATCTTTACTCAACACACTGCCCAGATACTTAAAAGAGTTGACGATCTCCATAGCCTGACCGTTCAGCTTCACCTCACACTCTGTGACTTCACCCCTTTCGAAGACCATAACCTTGCTCTTCCCCGTATTTACCTTCAAATTCCGTTTTTTCGCACACTGTTCCAAACTCATTTACCAGACCCTGCAACTCCCATTCATTATCACTCATCAGAACTGTATCATCCGCAAACAGCAGTATAGGTAGCTTCCACTCAATTCCCTCCCTTTTCAGCAATACACCAACATCCACTGCTCTTGATAGTATTTCTTTCATAACTCCATCCATATATACAGTAAACAACCACGGGGACATCACACACCCCTGTTTCAAACCAACATTCAGGTCAAAGAACTCGCTCTGCTCACTCTCCACACATACTGCCGCCTTTGCACCCTCATACATGCTCTTCACTGCTTTCAGCAACTTGCCCTCTACTCCGTATATTCTAAGTACTTTCCACAAACCTTCTCTATCCACTCTGTCATAGGCCTTCTCCAAGTCCATAAAGGCAACATACACCTTTTGTTTCTTCTCCAGATACTTCTCCACAACACAATTCAGGGTAAAAATCTGATCTACACATCCTCTTCCCTTCCTAAAACCTCCCTGCTCGTCGCCTATCCATTTCTCCGTTCTCACTCTCACTCTCTCAATCACTACCCTACTGTATACCTTCCCTACTACGCTTAGAAGACATATTCCTCGGTGGTTACCACACACTCCTCTTTCCCCTTTGCCCTTATATAGGGGGACTATTATGCCAGTCTTCCAGTCATCGGGTGCACTCCCCTTCTCCCATGCTAGTTTGCACATTTTCCATACCCATTCTATCACTATCTCACCACCATACCTCAACATTTCCCCACACACTCCATCTGTTCCTGGTGCTTTCCCCAACTTCACTCTTTTCATGGCTTCCCACACTTCTGACCTCCTGATCCCCACCTCCTCCTCCACTACTTCTCTTCTTCTCCCTCCCATACCATATCCAGCTATGTTTGCTGGCTCTTCATTCCTTTCATTTAGCAACTCACTGAAGTACTCCCTCCATCTTTCGACTCTCTCTTGCTTCTCGGCTAGCATTCTCCCATTCTTATCTTTCACACCCTTACTGTTTCCCTTGCTACCTTCCCTAACTTTCTTGACTTCTTTCCAGAACAGTTTCTTACTCTCCCTCCATTTTACACTCAGATTCCTTCCAAATTCCTCATCTACTCTTCTCTTACTTTCCTTCACTACTCTCTTCACCACCCTCTTACTCTCCACGTACCTCGCTCGTTTCTGTCTCTCGGAATCTTCATTCCCTCTACTCTAGAGTACTACTCTACTAACTCTTAATAAATATAGTCAATCAATCAATCAATACAATGAATTTCGAACTACAGAACTGTAACATTAATCCATACTTAACGTAGCTTATATTTATAGTAAATAGTGTTATGGACTAAATTATATGTAGAATTGACTTATTCAAGTGTAGGCCTATTATATTTTTATATTTGGAATAAATTATAATTATTATTTAAGCCAAATGAACTCATAGACAAGTCAGGAGTCATAACATTAGAACCATAACCTTTGCTGTGCACTAAAGTCAATAGATAATATTTCGGTTCTGTCATGACTGTTCATGCTTAACATATAGTGGAGAACTTTATATCAGATTCAAATAATATGTAATGGCATTGTCTATGGTTGTATTATATTGAAGTAGTAATAGGTATCTATTATAATAGGACATATAGTATTAAGGCGAATACACTGAATGCCGAATGATCGCTATACTGGGACTAAACACTGTTGCCAGATACGCTTTAACACTTACTATCGTAAAACATAATGGGATATATTTATTTGCATAATTCAAAGTACCGAGGGCATTATTATAAGAATTTCCTATTACTTTGTAGTTATATTTTCATGACTTAGTGCTACAATGATGGCTGTCCAGGGTTATATGCATGGTTGAAGTTAGTCTTGTGACTTGGTAATAGTCATCCTAGGGTAAACTCAAGCTGTGATTGGTCCTAATTTACCCTATGGCATCTACTAGTCTCGACTTGGTAAATATGCGTCCGGGGTGGGGGGATTACCGTAGATTGTTATTGATGGTAATGGTGGCGTATATTGGTATTGAGTTACCTTGCTTTCCTTATCTTAGAATAATGTTTTATTACCATCAATATACAGTACACTATATACTTATAATTAGATTATATAATTAGATTGTGGTGGACAGTTTTAGTAGCCTACATCTTGTATGCCCATTTTTGTTACAGTGCATCCTTCAGCCTCCAACACCACCACTTTAGCGGGGACTTATTACGGTAGAAAACTGATTTAATCCCTTGAGGATCAGGGGCGTAGCGAGAAATTTGGTGGTGGTTGGTAGGGAAGGGGGGGGGGGGGGGCTCCTCAAGGGACGACAGGCTCGCTCTCTCCCTCTCTCCGTTTTTTTCCAAAACATTGCATCAACAGTTTGTCTTATCCCCTTCTGTACCGGCGCTATCTTTTTACCTTTATGCTGGCTACTATTAGACGATATTATGCAGCTTAAAAAGGGCCTCCAGCATTTAATAGGACACGAACTATCTCACTTAACTCCTTTTACTACCACAAATCCTACTTAACACCTTAAGAGCGGCCTAGGCGGTAATTTCTATGTACCGCCCAGCGGGTTTTTTTTTTACCCTAAATTGGGTTGTTTCTATGCTAATTTTCATGCATAAACAAGACCCAGAGCGTAAAACAAGTATCTATCCCTGAAAGGGCGTAAACAGAGCTTTCCAATGACACCCGAACCATCCTTGTACGACCACTGGTTCTCTTGCAACGATCGTGCAGCAACACGAGTGCAAAAAACCTAAAATAAGGTAATTTCCGTACATAATTCCCTGTGTAGCGAGTGAGAAGAGGGGGAGAAAGTTAGAATACAGTTCAGTACACCCGCGGTGGTCGTGGAGAGCGGTCATAAGGTTACTACGCTCGTTCCACCGCTCAGCTCTCTCTCTCAGCAACATTACATGCTGAAAATGGCACTCGACAGCTGTCGTGCACCGCCACATAGTCCAAATTTATTTCACTCGACGTATGTTGCGCGCCGCCAATAAGGGGTTAAACTGCACAAAATCGTCTATATATCGCTAGAATAAAGGTAAAAAGACTTCGCCGGTACAGAAGGGGTTAATATCAATATATTGTTTAATGAATTCAACCAATTTCTTCTCATCAACCAACACTCACATACCGGTACCCAAGTATGAAATGTATTATATTAACCCTTAACTGTCGGCGCGCAATATAAGTCGAGTATAATAAATCTGGACTATCTGGCGGCGCTCGACATAGGTCGTGTGGCAATTTCAGCACGTAATGTTGCTGAGAGAGAGAGACAAGTGGTGGCAGGAGAGTAGCGAGCGTATGACTGCTCCAGACCACCGCGGCGAACCTACTGACACGAATCCCACCTCCTCCCTCCCTCTCTCACTCGCTATATACGGAATTGTATGGGGAAAGTGCCTAATTACATGCTTTTTGCACTCGCGTTGCGCGGTTGTTGCAAGAAAACTAGCCATCATAAAAGGATCGTTATGGCGTCATTGGAAAGCTCTGTTTATGCCCTTTCAGGGATAGATACTTGTTTTACGCTCTGGGTCTTATTTAGGCATGAAAATGATCACGTAAACAGCCCTATTTTGGCTAAAAACACCCCGCTGGGCGGTATATATAAAAAAAACGCCTAGCCCGCTAATAAGGTGTTAATGAATAGCCTATATACACAATGAAAGCACATGTACAGTACATATAGCTTATTGCGTTCGGAATAGTATATAATAGCAATGAATTTGCTATGCCCAATACTTAATTTACTACGAATTCTTATCGGTAAGCATTTAGTTTTCTTTCTTTTTTTTGTTCAACCGCTCGCGACATATGTACACTCGCTCCAAGAAGTATCTGCACCCCTACGCTGATCATCTGGTGTGTACAGCTTGATAGAGTTGGCACCTCTGCCTGCAACTGTATCCATGTATCACAGTGTCAGACACGATCGTCTCTGGCACATGGATATAGTTTCAGGCAGAGGTGCCAACTCTACCGAGCTGTACACACCAGATGATCAGCATAGGAGTGCAGATACTTCTTGGAGCGAGTGTACGTATTTGAAATTATCGGTTAAAATGTTACACTTGTATATCTTTTTACATTATTGCATTGTAGCCTATTATTACAACAAATAATGACTCCTATAACACAAAACATGCTTTTAAACTTTGGGTTCTCACACGGGCGCATTTTCCGGCAATTTTCGATGAACAAGTTTTGTTCTCGTAATATTTTGAAGCTCTTTCACACTGGCCTATAGGTAACTAGGCCTAGCCAGGGTGTCAATCCACAAAATATGAATTGTGTTATCATTATGGTTTATTATTTTGTTATCATTATAGCGCGACGGAGCGGCGAATGCGCGAGCTCTAGGGGGGTCCGGGGGTATCCCCCCCCCCCCCTCCCCCGTGATTTTTTTTTAGAATTTAGGTGTCTAAAACAGCATTTCCTGCAATCTAAAAGCAATCAAGATGGAAAATATGGAGACCAAAATTATGTCCATTTACCTTTTTTGTTTCTTAAAAAAAAAGGGTTGAGGGAGTTTCTGTTATCATTAGGCCTATACAAAAAGTTAATTTGCGTTATCACTAAAAAAAACAGCGTCGTTTGACACCCTGGGCCTAGCCCTAGAATGAACTTCTGAAGGTAGATTATGCTAGGTGGCTGGTTTATAAGACTTTAATTTTGATGATCCCAGACTACAATTGCCTGTAATTAATGACTGAAAATCGCTCGTGTGACACCGCTTTTACATACAACCATCAGACACTTAGGTTATACTGATGTTTTGGACCGACAGTTAGCCCATCGATCTATTTAGGCCTAATAGGTCCGGTAGAGCATATACATCATTGCTATATATGGCATTAAGAGCGGAAATGTATTACAAGGGAGAAACAAAAAAACGCTAAAATACATGTAGGCCTATAGGCCTAGGCTACTGTAAAACAATAAGTTTTTCAGCCAGTACCCAACCAGCGGGGGTGTGGGGGCGGCAGCCCCCACCCATATACTAGGTTAGGTTAGGTAAGGTTGTTAGGTTAGGCTAATAGCCTAGAACATTAAAAAAAACAAAAAAATAGTCTAATAGGGACGTGTTTTTAGATTGTTGGATAATGGGTAAATACTCATTTCCGCTCCTCTTCAGTATAAAACAACACTAGCCTATATCTGAAGGAAAAAATACAAAAAACAAAATAAAACTTACTGAAATCGCTGTCGGTCCAAAAAGTCAGGTTTACCGACACTTACTGTGGGATCATCACTTAGCAGGATTTAGGCTACATAATTATAGTAGGCCTACTGGTATCTCTTCGCTCTGCCATCGACCTCGAGTGTCTTCTGAATCTTGAATCTTGAAGGGCACTGCAGACGAGAGGACGTCCATTGCCATAGTAGGTGCTCATTGATCACAAGACTATAATATATAATCTGCTACAGGAATCCTAACGCGGTGAGGTAGACGTTCAGCAGGTCCCTCCACATACTTCTTCCCCCCTCCTCCCCCCTATAAACACCCCTTCCCCTCTCCACCTCCCTCCCTACACCCCTCTTCCCCTCCCCTACCTCATATATAATTCCGTCACTGTACGCCAACCTTGGAAAGTGGTAAATTAACCCTTTGAGGTGCCAGGCGGATCATTTTGGCACGCAGATCCTCGAGTGTCTGACAATTTGTAAACAAACTGGCATTCGAGAAGCATAAAATTATATATATAATCTGATTCTATTGTGGGGTCTCGTATATAGTACATTACTATGCATTTAAATACTGTAATATTAACTAATCAGTAAGATGACTAAGATGAACAATTATCCAGAATATCGGAACATTTAACATTGCATAAAATAATGTGCCGATAATCAAAGAAAACGGCCCCAAGGTAAATAACCGAAGGGGTAACTATTACATTTCTAGGCAATGTTCCGATGCTTATACCTACAGTATACGTTGTGACACACGTCAGCTCCCCAGCGACCACGAGGGGGCAGCGGTTGGCTCCCCATCCTCTTCTCCCCTCTCCCCAGGCAGTGTTATGGGCTGTAGTTTATTGATTAAGTTCTAGTTTCTTCCTAGTGCATCATAGTGTCACAGGTAGTCCAGAAATACTCTTTATTTTCACCTGTGACAATGCATTGTATTTTATTCCAGCCGTCATAGATTTAATGTATTAGATGACTCGTGGAAGTTGGAGAGTGTGAGTGAGTGAGAGAGAGAGAGAGAGAAACCAGAGCTGGGTGGTATTGGCGGACTGATATCGTGCAACTTGGTTAGTTACGTCATCTCTCGGGCGCCTGATTCGTCGCCGGGCTCCTCCCTCCTGCCCCGTCACCGCTTTCCTGCCGCGTCGGGAATAGGTGCGCCTACACGCATGCACTCCCTTGTGACTTCGGCCAGAGCTCCTCGTAGTGCTGTAACGCTAACATCCCTTTGCAATCTATCAGCCCACCTCACCCCCCTATTGCGAACTTTCTCTACCACTGCTTACCTTCTTCTCTCTGTATATCCTACTACTAATTAACTGCCCTTCCCCTTGACGTTGATTTCATATATCCGTCACTGTATTATACAGCGAGCTCCCAGAGATATTATATGTAATTAGTTAGGCATTTTGGATCAGAGGGTTATCCATTTTGGCTTGGGGAGGTTTGACATACTCATCGTGTTGCCCCAACCTTTTTTTCTTGGGTGTCTGCCAGGTCAGTCGATGCTAGACTGGGGAGAGGCTATCAGGTTACAGTTTCCTATGAGCATAGACTTCGTTGAGCCTATGCAACTGTACCGGATACCTGCGGAGGCCTAGGTAATTTTCTTGTCTGTGTACCTTAGAGCCTAGCACTGTGTTGGCGTGAGGGCGTTTGCCTAGTCCACCTAGCACTGTGCTAGCTCGTTAGCTTTTGACTTAGGAGGGTCGCCAGGAGAGAACCAGGTACACGAGACCTGGATCTCTCAAGAGAGCACCCCATCATTTAATGTAACTAGGCGCACAGACTTGAGAACGACACTAGGCTACCGAGCCGGTGGCTCGGCCCAGGTAGCTTAGCCTACGACTCCCCTGCTAAACTTCGTCCACCTGGCAGACCCCCGATTAGGGTTTATAATCTCATTGTGTATATGTGTGCAGCATTATTGCTCCTTATGTTTATAGTAAGTCGTGATTGTTGCTGAGAGACCCAACCAGAGCAGGCTTGTGCCTGGTGGGAGAAAGCACATCTTTTTGTGGTTAGAGTTTAGACTGCCGACTGTTTTATAATTACACCTGTGCCAGATAACACCGTATGTCCCTACACTATATATGTTCCCACAGTAATAATACACAGTTCAGAATCCGAGACGTACTTCTTAGTTGCATCTGACTTTTGCAGAAGATTCCTGCATGATGCTTTAGGACTTTCTTTGTTTCACTTTCTTTCAGACAGGAGTGACAGTTTACTGATTATTTAACGTAACGTTAATTATCCTTCTTCTAGTTTGCTATTAAATCGTTGCTGCGATTTAATTACGCTATCTATCTTTTTCCTTGTATACCTTAATAAAGTAATCGTATGTTGTATGAGTATAGGCTGCTTCAGTGATCATCAGCCTATAGTGTGCACCTTTTACCGAGTCATAGGATACCTCGTTGTCCAGGCACGACTCAGGGTGGTATAGGTGTTTTGTTCTCCAGTGGTTAAGGCAGGGGTTGGAACTAGTGTTACCGTTGTTGCATTTAGCCTTATCTAGTCCAATGATGAAGAGCCCTGTGTCTTGTAGAACCTGGATCGTAACAACGTATACCTAATGGCGTATATATTATCATCTACTGTTATTACTGTACATATTAATGAAGACTTACGAAATTGAAACGTAGGCTACAGTAGCATAGTACTGTACATACAAAAACACTTACCGAACATTGATTAACCCTTTGAGTACCAGCGACGTGTTATATTGTATTCTAGCTATATCTGGACAATATTATGCAGCTTAAGAAGGATCTTTAGTAGTCAAAAGGTTTGGTTGAGATAGTTTGAATCCTTAATATTGCTAGAGGTCCTTCCTACGCTGAATAAAACCATCTAATAGTAGCCAGAATAAACTTCAAAGGACGTCGCCGGTACAGTAGGGGTTACATACTGAGCCTGAGATCCATTTTGGGGCCCCCCTCCGTTGGGGGCCCTGGGGGACGTTTTCAAATACCCCCCTCCCCCTCTTAGCTATGCCAATGCGTTTCGCCTTTTTCAGATGTTGATTTATCTCTAGGCGAGCGACAGCGGGCTTGGAATATAGACTAAATCGACCCTACGTTTTTCTACTGGGATCACCATACATTTCCCCACCAAACACATGTACACAACTTTAGCTTGAAGGGGCAGGTGTGTGTGTGTGTGTGTGTGTGTGTGTGTGTGTGTGTGTGTGTGTTAAGCTCGAAGGGAGTATGACAGGTGTATTAATGTAAGGTATAGGTGGGCAGTTAATAGTCATATCATTATACTCAATTTATTTTTGCATTTAAGTTAACTATTTGATTTGTGTGTTTGGTTCTGGTAGTCTGGTTACCATTAAACCAATGTATTCACCTTTAAGGGGAGGCAGACCGTTTTTCTGGACCCCCTTCTCCCTAATGTTTAGCCCCACTAGTTTTGAGATTAGGCTATAAGACGTTCGGCCTATTAGTTTGGCGATTTTAACACCTTTCGCCCCATTTCGTTGTCAATGTTAAGACCTTTCGTGCCATTTAGGTGTCGATTATTTCCTGGCGAGCGATAGTGAGCCTGCAATTTTAAGAGGAACCGGCCATTTTTCTACCGAAAAATGTACAAATTAATCTTGAAGGGGGGTCTAGGGTTTTATTTTTCTAAGCTTGATGGAGGTCTAGGGAGGAAACTAAAAGAATATATGAATAAATGAATTAATAGACCAAACAAACGGACAGTCTCCCTTTAAGCCGGTGTCACACGAGCGCTTTTTTCTTAATATTTTCTATGAGCAAGTTTTTTCTCGTGATATGTTGAGGCCTTTTCACATTGGTACTAGACTGAAGGTGCTATTGTCTATTCGCTGCATGTAGGCAAGGAATCATGACCTCTAACCTCTGTAACTCAAAAAGGGCTAGAGAAAACTGACTGTAACTTTCCACATCTATTCCTTGACTGACTCTTCCCAAATGGTAGAAACATTAGCTCGATTACTCTAGTCGTTTTTTGAGTAACAGAGGTTAGAGGTCATGATTTCTCGCCTACTTACAGCGAATAGACAATAGGTGGCTGAATGCTGATGAAAGTTCCAGCTGCCAGACTATAATAATATTGCTCGTAAATATTGACGGAAAAATAGCTCGTGTGACACCGCCTTAACCCTTTCAGTATACAATGACGTATTTCTTACCTTCATTCTGGCTGTCATTAAGGGGGGATGGGCCGAATTTCTAGACCACTTTCTCCCTCATGTTTAGCCTCTCTCTCTCTCTCTCTCTGTGTGTGTGTTTCCTCCAGCTGAAGGTAAATTATCATGTCCCCATTTTGCTTACTGCTCTATTACGAAGATTTTGTAGCGAAATATCTTGCTATTTGTGACCATTTTGTATTAATGTGACTCAGAGGACTATACTCTGTTTCTTTTGAACTGACGGTAAATTACAATGTTCCCATCAAGATTGCTCAGTTATTTTGAAGATTTTGTAGTGAAATATGGTGCTAATTATATACAATTGGTGTTAATATGATCCAGAGACTTAGTAGTTTCATATATTTCCATCGAGTATCCATACATTAGCTGCTAAGGGACTCAATTTATCGTCAGGTAAAAAGAAACAGAGTTTAGTGCTTTCATATTTCCCATTAAGTATGATAAAATAGTTGGTAAGGGATTCAGTGTACAGTTGTCCCCTCGTCCTTTATAATAATAATAATAATAATAATAATAATAATAATAGTAATAGTAATAATAATAATAATAATAATAATAATATTAATAATAATTAATAATGATGATGATGATGATAATACAAATTCGATTTTTAATGTGTGTGTTTGTGTGTGTGTGTGTGTGTGTACCTGATACCATGAGCTCTATTTCACAATCATAATTGTGTGAGAATAATCCATCCACCTACGTTTTTTCCCCAACCTAGATGGATATGCATGGGTAAATATTAAAATGTCTGCAGCTGTCTGTAGGATTATATAGCGCTGAATGTAGGCTAATGTATTAAGGGGAGATGGGTCGTTATTGTGGTCCCCCTTCTTCTTCATGTCTAGCCCAATTAGTTTTCAGATTATAAGACGTTCAGCCCATTAGTTTGCCGATTTTAAGACCTTTCGCCCCATTTCTTTATCAATATTAAGACTTTTCGTGTCAGTTAGGTGTCGATTTTTTCGTGACGAGCGATAGCGAACATGTAATTTAAGAACAACCGGCTGGTCTTGGGCGGGTGTTTTTTCAAGATTGATGGAGGTATAGGGAGAAAACAAATAAAATAATACAAATATACATAAATTAACAATAAATACGACCATCCCCCTTAACTTCTTGAGGACCTACAGTATGACGATAGTTCACTTTTTATTTTAGTTATCTGTAGGCGATTTAATACGGTTTAGGAAGGATTTCTAGGAATCAAAGGGGTGAACAGTATCTCAATTAATTCTTTGCCTCCTACAGACCCTTCCGAAGCTGCATACGAGCATCGAATAATAGCCAACATTAAATGAAAGGATGCTTCGTGGTTTAATGAAATGGTTTATAAGAACATAACATAAGAACATAAGAAAATGGGAGTCTGCAGAAAGCCGATTGGCCTAAGCAAGGCAGATCCCTGTCCCACACAACCCCAATTACAAAGCCCAATTATAGGCTCAACACTCTAATACCCTGAGGATCATCTTACCAAAACGGTTAGAGATTAACGCAGGATTACGGGGGTCTGCAGAGCGCTGATTGGCCCAACCCTGCTGATCCCCCTTCACACCCAACCCTTCTCGTCCATATGCTTATCCAATTTTATCTTAAAGCTCCCTATCGTTTTTAATCCCACTATAGCACTTGGTAGTCCATTCCACCCATCTACAACTCTGTTACCAAACCAATATTTGCCTATATCTTTTCTGAAACGAAATTTATCTAATTTGAAACCATTGGTACGAGTTCTTTCGCTATCACTGAGCTTTAGTACATTTGTCATGTCCCCTTTGTTAATCCCACTAACCCACTTGAACACCTCTATCATATCCCCTCTAACTCTGCGTCTCTCTAACGAATGTAAGCCTAATTTCTTCAACCTTTCTTTATACGGAAGATTTCTAATATTATGGATCATTTTTGTCATTCTACGTTGTACTCTCTCCAATGAATCTATGTCCATTCTGTAATAAGGACACCAAAATTGAACAGCATAATCCATATGGGGTCTCACTAATGACAAGTAAAGTTTTAAGATAACATCAGCAGTTCTGTTACTCACACTCCTTGAGATGAACCCGAGAATCCTGTTTGCCTTGTTTCGAACGCTTATACACTGTTGTCTAGGCTTCAAATCATTGCTAACAAACACACCTAGATCTTTCTCACAATTCGAGTTTTCTAATTCCACATTAGCTAGTTTATATTTAACATTTGTATGCATCTTCCCTATCTTTAATACCTTGCATTTGTCAATGTTAAACTTCATCTGCCAATTTACTGACCATTCGTGTAAGGTATCTAGATCCCTTTGGAGGCACTCTATATCTCTATCTGAATCAATTGTTCTCCCCATCTTGGTATCGTCTGCAAATTTACTTATCCTACTAGTTATACCTAAATCAAGGTCATTTATGTATATAACAAACAACAGAGGACCTAATACAGATCCCTGGGGGACACCACTTTTGACTGCTCCCCATTCTGACTTCGTACCATTTATGCTGACTCTCTGCTTCCTACCAATTAGCCATGACCTAATCCATCCCAACAACGCCCCACCTATTCCATGCGCCTCAACCTTTCTCATCAATCTCTCGTGGGGGACTCTGTCGAAAGCTTTACTGAAATCTAAATATATTATATCATATGACTTGTCATTATCTACTGCTTCATATACCTCTGAGAAAAAACTAAGCAAATTAGTAAGGCAAGAACGTCCCTGAGTGAATCCATGCTGAGAAGAATTTATTAAATTAAATGTATCTAAGTGGTTTCTAATTTTACTAGCAATAATTGACTCTAGTAGCTTTCCTATGATTGATGTAAGACTAATGGGACGGTAATTGGATGCTATTGATTTGTCACCTTTTTTGAAGATCGGAACTACGTTTGCAAGCTTCCAAGCTTCTGGAACTATACCTGTCTCCAATGACTTGTTAAATAAAAATGTTAATGGGTAACTTAACTCATCCCTACATTCTTTTAATACTCTAGCATATACCTCATCAGGACCAGGCGATTTATGAGGTTTCAGTCTGTCAATTTCCTTAAGCACATCATTTCTACTTATAGTAACCGTACTTAACCTATTTTCTATACTATCGCTATATACCTTACGGACTTCTGGAAACTGTGCCAAATTTTCATTAGTGAAAACGGAAAGAAATTGACCATTTAATGTACTGCACATTTCTAAATCATTTTCTGTCATTTCTCCTTATAAGTGAGAGTTAATCTTGTTTAGCTACCTAATGAATGAACGCCCAAAATAGAAGTCACTCATTATTTTAACCATTGCCTTCGCTCGGCATAAGAGGATAAAAGCCTCTCCCTCATTTTCTACAATAAGGAACTGTGTGATTGTGTGTCTGAATGTTGCAGAGGGAAGTGTGTGTGTGTGTCTGTGTGTGTGTATTGTGTAAGGATGTGGCAGGAAGGTGGAGTTTCAACTGTTGTTTTTGTTGATATTTTTGTTGTTGTTGTTGTTGTTGTTGTTGTTGTGTGTCAAATAAGGGAAATAGGGATTCAGGGATGGATGTTTCAGTTGTGTTTGCAATAGTGTATTTATTTATTTGGTGTTTTCGTTATAGTTGTCGATGATGATTGTGTTTGTGTGTGTGTGTGTGATTTTTGGTATTAAGATCGGAGATAAGAGTGAGTGGGAGGAGGAAGAGAGAGAGAGAGGGGAGGGAGATGTTGGTGAGTGGGAGGGAGGGAAGGGGGATACTTCAGTCGTTGTTTCCAGCATCCAAGTTCCAAGTAGCTCAGTCTCCCTTAGACCAGTGGTGCGAGAGGGTGTTTGCTTGTGTCTCCTCCACTCTTGCACACCTACACATGGTTTTACATAGTCCATGGACAAGAGTGAATGCTCTTAACAACAGAGAGAGCTAATGATTCTTACTATAATATAAAAACAATTGTATTGTTGTGGAAATGTTACAGTTCGAATGAATAACTTTTCCAAATGCGTAATTATATCACTAAGGAGCCGTTTCTTGAGTTCATTGATATTCGGGATCTGACCCACGGATTAACAGCTCGTTTGGACTTTGACTATTCTTGCACACAATAATGACAATTGTATTTTATTCGATATCGTTTATTTTTAATGGCATATACTGTACATGGCTGTTAGTATAATATATATACGAATATTATTAATAATTGTTATATAGCTTATTATGTATGTAAAGATGTTAAATAACTCGGTATATTGATCAAACTTAGCTCAAAACTCATATGGCATAGCCAATTGTAAAGTATAGTTAAACAAAATATTGCAAATTAGGTATACATATAATTTATTATCTCGAACTCGTAGGAGATAATTTTACATACATTGCTCATACGATTCCGGCTAACATTATCTTTTAAAAGGCGATGCCATTGCAAAACAAAATTATCAACATATTTGTGACTACTAATATACGATCGATATTATTTGAGTGTTGAATTTTGGATCTGTAACATTACGTCTGATAAAATGATTGTCATCTCACTTCAGAGCTCGTTCCCTAAAACGTTTGTAAAAATTAATATCATAAAGTCGAATCTGTTAGTTTGTCTTATAGGGGTAGCACATGAGAGCTTTTATCCACAGCTCTGTTATCTGGCAACATACTTAGGATCTTTACATTGGTATCGAAAACCAGACAGAAGATGTACTGTACTAATATAGGTGGCATAATTATGTGAAGTATTTACTATATAAGGTGTCTTACCACTGTTGACGATATAAGCTGAGGGAAAAAGTGCTCGTGTGAGTCTAACTAATATAGGTTAGTGGAGAAAAGTAATCTGATCTTTGTGCAAGTTTGGACAGATGGTCATTAAGTGTATATAATGATAACAAAATAGTATTGGTATTTATTGGGGAATACGACATGTAACATTTTGTAGTATAAAGAGTATATATATATATATATACATATATATATATATATATACATATATACATATATATATATACAGTATATATATATACCGGTACTGTATATATATATATATATATATATGTAGAGAGAGAGAGAGAGAGAGAGAGAGAGAGAGAGAGAGAGAGAGAGAGAGAGAGAGAGAGAGAGAGAGAGAGAGAGAGAGCAAGCATAGGAGCAATAAAGACCAACTATATATAAAACGTAGTGACTATATATGCCCGAGTTCCCAGGCTTCCACAGATCACCACACCAACTTTGACCATTACCTTATAACACCACACTGGCCTCACCAATAACACACCACACACCGCCCCTCACCAATAACACACCACACACCGCCCCTCACCAATAACACACCACACACCGCCCCTCACCAATACACACCACACACCGCCCCTCACCAATAACACACCACACACCGCCCCTCACCAATAACACACCACACACCGCCCCTCACCAATAACACACCACACACCGCCCCTCACCAATAACACACCTCACATCGCCCCTCACCAATAACACACCACACACCGCCCCTCACCAATAACACACCACACACCGCCCCTCACCAATAACACACCACACACCGCCCTTCACCTATAACACACCACACACCGCCCCTCACCAATAACACACCACACACCGCCCCTCACCTATAACACACCACACACCGCCCCTCACCAATAACACACCACACACCACCCCTCACCAACACACCACACACCGCCCCTCACCAATAACACACCACACACCGCCCCTCACCTATAACACACCACACACCGCCCCTCACCAATAACACACCATACACCGCCCCTCAACAATAACACACCACACACCGCCCCTCACCAATAACACACCATACACCGCCCCTCAACAATAACACACCACACACCGCCCCTCACCTATAACACACCACACACCACCCTTCACCAATAACACACCACACACCGCCCCTCACCAATAACACACCACACACTGCCCCTCACCTATAACACACCACACACCGCCCCTCACCAATAACACACCACACACCACCCCTCACCAATAACACACCACACACCGCTCCTCACCAATAACACACCACACACCGCCCCTCACCTATAACACACCACACACCGCCCTTCACCAATAACACACCACACACCGCCCCTCACCAATAACACACCACACACCGCCCCTCACCAATAACACACCACACACCGCCCCTCACCAATAACACACCACACACCGCCCCTCACCTATAAACACACCACACCGCCCCTCACCTATAACACACCACACACCGCCCTTCACCAATAACACACCACACACCGCCCCTCACC
Organism: Paralithodes platypus; assembly: GCA_032716605.1. Taxonomy (NCBI): domain Eukaryota; kingdom Metazoa; phylum Arthropoda; class Malacostraca; order Decapoda; family Lithodidae; genus Paralithodes; species Paralithodes platypus. The sequence goes on along the minus strand of CM064520.1, from coordinate 25,164,383 downwards.
AATAACACACCACACACCGCCCCTCACCTATAACACACCACACACCGCCCTTCACCAATAACACACCACACACCACCCCTCACCAATAACACACCACACACCGCCCTTCACTTATAACACACCACACACCGCCCCTCACCAATAACACACCACACACCGCCCCTCACTTATAAGGCCACACTCCCTTCTTCACTGTTTGTCCGGCCCATTTAATTAAGGGGAGATGGGGCGTTTTTGTGGTTCCCCTTCTTCCTCGTGTTTAGCCCCATTAGTTGTCAGATTTTATAACGTTCAGCTCATTAATTTGGCGGTTTTAAGACCTTTTTTCCCCCGTTGTCGATATTTATACTTTTCGTGGTTTAAGTGTCGATATCTTCCTGGCGAGCGATAGCAAGCCTCTTATTTATGAGGAACCGGCCTTCGCCCGGGACATTTTTCTATCGAAAAATGTACAAATTTATCTTGAAGGAGGGTAAGGGGGGGGGGGGGTTAAGCTTGATGGAGGTCTAGGGAGAAAACTAGAATAATTATAAAACCAATATATACCTGTATATATACAAATGGGCAAATATGTATGCCCATCCCCCCTTAACCAAGTAGGGCAGTCTAGAGGTTATTCAGAGACAGTCCTAAAACTAAAAATATATGTTAAGTAAAATTAGCATAGTTTTCTATTCTGTTATTGTATTTGTTATACTACTAGGAACGTTGAGTTTATTTTTATCGTTCTAATTCCGTGTTTAGTAACATCTATCCATATTTTTTCTTTTATATAATCCTTTGCATAATTGATCATAATTATGCCATGTTCGCTGTAGTTTTGACGATATAGATTTTGCCTTCAATATCTTAAGGATACACCGTTGCTATTACTGTTGATTACTCTGTAACATACTGTATGTACATTTCTTTCTGCATGACCTCCTGCCACAACTTTCTAAGTTTAGGGGCTTGTACTGAAAGGTAAATATTGGACTAAAATAATAATATCAAATAATACAAACATTCAGAATTCCCTTATCTCAATCATTTGTATACAATATGCAAAACTAGTATGTCTTATGTCTTTGGAAGTGATAAAATGATCAAAATAACGCAATCGCATGCAAATATTTTGAATTTCTTCTCATTTTCGTTCCAGTCATACAAACAAATGGGCCTGGTTTGACATACTGCATATATATATACTGTATATATATATATATAATATATATACCGGTATATATATATATATATATATATATATATATATTATATTATATATATATATATATATCTATATATATATATATATATATATATATAATATATATTCCCTGTATATATATATATATACTGTATATATATATATATACTGTATATATATATATATATACTGTATATATATATATATACCGGTATATATATATATATATATATATATATATATATATATATATATATATATATATATATCGAATACTGGTACCCCTTTCAGTATACTAGGACGCATTCTTTCATTTTTAGCTAGATATAATTGAAATAAATCATTATTATGTTCAGAATGGTATTGTAGGAAAGATGGATAATTGAGATAGACATTACCCTTTTTTTCTTACAGGGCCTTTCAAAGCTGAGTAATATCAACTAATGTTAAGCAGAATTTGGTGTAGAAATTATTCTTAGTACAAAAGGATTAAATAGTGAGTCACACACGGGCACTATTTCTGTAATTTTTATGATAAATTTGTTCTCTAAGCACTGTAAGGATTCTTCTTACAATAGTATTAACAACTATATATAAGTGTAATCACTATATTTACCCCAGAAAAACCCTCTAATAATTTAATATATATGTATATGACCTGGCTGAGCCTCGAACTCGGATCAGTAGCGCAGCAGTTCAACACCGTAAGGGGCTTTCACACATCCATGCATGCCAATCCGCATAGCGCCGAGTCCGTGGTCGGCCTCAGTCTTGAAAAAATCGTCCCCGACTGCATTTTGTGTATGTAAGCAAAAGACTAGATCCGCATACATCCGACTTCTCAACGATGCGGTGAAGGATTTTCGGAGAAGAAATCGACTCAGCACAGGACAACCAGGAAGGAGGACCGAAGACAGCGAGGGCGGCAACCTGCGAAGGAATTAAATGCTAATCTGTCAAGAACCGCGAATTTGGATAAAGCTCCACCAACACGACCCAAATTCAAAACTGCCAGGGATAACGACCGAGGACCGATGTCAGCCATGAATGTAAATGTAGATCCGACCAGAACCAAAAATTTGATTAAAGAACGTTCTGCGAGTTCTAAAACCGCAACTTTAAAGGTTTTCTATGCAAACGCTCGTAGCATACGCAATAAATTTTCAGATTTAGAGGAACTAGTGTTTACTGAAAATTATGATGTGATTGGTATAACAGAATCTTGGCTCAATACAGTAGATAGAGATTTTTTAGCAGAGTATTCACTTCCCGGTTATGTAATGTTTGAGAAAAGCCGAATAAATAAAAATGGAGGTGGCGTTTTATTTTATATCAAAGAAAGTCTTAACCCGACCCTCTTGTCAAAACCTCAAATTGTGAACGTCGACACATCTTTTGTGCTAATAAAAAATAATAAAGGTACAAAAATAATACTTGCATTAATATACAGACCTCCAGCTCAATCAGTGCAAACTGACCGAGAAATTTATGAACAAATTGCAGATGTAAGTAACTCACAAGATACCGTAATTTTTGGCGACTTTAATTTACCTGTGACCAAGTGGGGCGATACTCTTACTTCACACTCCGGACATGACTTGTATACGAACTTGCAAGAGAGTTCGCTTTATCAATTTGTTCGAACACCGACCCGTGGTAATAACGTTCTTGACATTGAAGAATTAATAGAGAATTTGAATGTTGGTGATGAATTCAGTAACAGCGACCATCGTACGATAACTTTCACTTTAAACTTTATTAGTAACGAACCAAATAGTAGCATCGAAAAAGTCCCTAATTTCAAGAAAGCAAACTTTCATAAACTTAGAGCTATGTTTAAAGAAACTGACTGGAGCTTTTTAATTAACAATAAAGACATAAATACATCTTGGAAGTTATTCGAAACCACTTACCTAAAAGCAGTGCAAGACTGCATACCATCGAAAATACGGCGTCCAGGCCATAATAATAAGCCCAAATGGTGGAATAAAGATATTTCAAACTGCCTGCTTGCTAAAAAATTTGCTAACGATAGATTAAAATCCTCACAAAATGACGAAGAACGGGTGAAATTTGTAGAGCTACGATGCAAAGCCAAAAAGTTAATTAAGCAAAGTAAAAAGACCCTAGAGTTACATATTGCGAATCAAAGTAAAACAAACCCGAAAGAATTCTATAGTTATATCAGAAAGAAAAAAGTAGTTACTTCAACTGTTGGACCGTTAGTCGATGAAAATGGAGAATACACCAAAGACGAAGTACAAATGAGTAATGCCCTCAATACCTTCTTTGCATCAGTTTTTACAACAGAAGACCTCAGTGATATCCCTACACCATCGCCGATTCAGATTGATAATTCAGATGTTCTAAGCAATATCACCGTTACAGAGAGAGAAGTATTGAATTGTTTAGATAAACTCAAGGTAAATAAAACGCCTGGACCTGATACAATCTCGCCTAGAGTTCTAAAGGAAGCTAAGGATGAGCTCTCCAAACCACTGACATTACTATTCAATAAATCCTTGCAGTCTGGAACTATGCCTGATCAGTGGAAGATAGCCAACGTAACACCGATATTCAAAAAAGGCAGCAAATCCCTACCCAGTAACTATCGTCCAATTAGCTTAACCTCAGTTGTATGTAAAATGCTAGAAACGGTCATAAGAGACAGACTCGTAAATCACTTAGAGGAAAATAACATACTTAAAGATACTCAACACGGCTTTCGTAAAAAAACGTTCCTGTTTAACAAACCTCTTAGACTTCTTCCACGATATCCTCAACCTCTACGATGAGAGTAAAGCTGTAGATATTATATACCTTGATTTTCAAAAGGCCTTTGACAAAGTTCCCCACAAACGTTTACTGCTAAAACTAAAAGCGCATGGAATACAAGACGGTGTGTTGAAATGGATAGAAAATTGGCTCAGCAACAGAAAGCAAAGAGTAGTCATAAACGGTAAGGCATCTAAATGGACCAATGTAAGTAGCGAGGTACCCCAGGGATCGGTACTAGGACCAATTCTCTTTCTAATTTACATCAACGACATAGATGAGGGTCTCACATGTACAATCTCAAAATTTGCTGACGATACAAAAATTGCAAATAGCGTACTCTCAAAGGATCAAGTTGACGATATGCAACACAATCTAGATAAATTGTCACATTGGGCCCAAATTTGGCAAATGAGTTTCAACGAGTAACCTAAAACCGAGTCAACAATGTTCAAAAGTTGTTAAGAAGGCAAACAAAATAATTGGCTTTATAGGCAGGTCATTTGAGCATAAATCCAAAGACGTTATCCTAACCCTTTACAATTCCTTAGTCCGCCCTCTTCTGGAATACTGCGTTCAATGCTGGTGCCCTTATTACCAAAAAGACAAACAAGCTAGAACGAGTTCAACGTAGAGTTACCAAAATGATACCTAGCCTAAAGAACAAACCATACGAAGAGCGTCTTAGAGAATTAAATCTATTTCCTTTAACCCAGCGCAGATTAAGAGGTGACTTAATTCAAGTGTTCAAAATCATCAAAGGCATCGACAATATGAACTGTAGTAAGTACTTCACTATCGACCAATCTAATTACACGCGGGGAAACGGTTGCAAAATTATTGGTAAATCTTTTAACTCACACGAATCTAAGAATTTCTTCTTCAATCGAGTTGTCAACTTGTGGAATGGGCTTCCCCGAGACGTTATAGACTGCAGCACCGTTGATTCATTTAAACTCTGCCTAGACAAATATCTCGCATCAAACCCGCGACTGACTGCGTTTGTAAATTAATAACTTTATTTTATCCTCCCCTCAGTTACTAACCCATATGTCCTCTACTAACTTCCTAGTCCTGCCACGGACATTAGTTCCAGGGCAGTAGTTCCCTTTCCACTCTAAATCACTGTTTGGACACTTGATCCTCAGTGTTTTGGAGGACAAGCAGCCTAGAAGGGTCACTAGACCTGTTGTTGCTTGATTTCCTTTGTACTCCTTTGTACTCCTTTGTACTCCTTTGACCGAGAACCGGCCGCCATACAACCATAATCGCATACCCCTGACTATAATCGGACTGCCAACATTTTTGAATTTAACGGTCATTTTCAGAAGCCGACTAACCCTGTATAATTTAGACTGTATCAGACCAAGAATGACTAAATGCGATTGAACCAGACCATATACGGATCAGACTATATGCCAACCTATGCGCGGTTGATCAGGGTTATGCGTATATATGCATGTTGATCGTCAAACACAGAGACTGTTCCCGTATAAACAGGACTGTTCCAGACCGATATCCGAATATATCCGTATGAATCAGACCTTCATCTGCATAGCTCAGACTACAATCCGTGCTAAAATTTTGAGCTTGCTCAAAATGTTGGCCTTCCGCAACGCATATTTATGCATGTATGCAACTACTCCCGACATCCTACGAGCTTCGCATGTTGATTTCGCATGTTGCAGACTATTGAGCCATATACATTCTGCATACTTAGTCGGCGCTATGTGGATTGGCATGCATGAATGTGTGAAAGCCCCTTATGAGAAGGACTAGAACAATCGGGCTGATATTTCTGTCATTAACCCGTACTATCCCAGCGACGGCGTAAACAAATCACTTGCCAGTACCAGCGTAGTAATATGCGGTTCTTGTAACTAGTAGTATCGAGCGGTAGCTGCTAACATGACTAGCAGACACTGCTCTGAGGAGTTGGCAACACTTCTCAACTTGGCTGCCAGCTTCTACAGGCTGGCTGGGTCAGTGCTTCACCAACTTCTGAGGTGGTAGGGTGTGCTCTCTTGCCTCTGAAGCCATTTTGGCCACACTGCCTGGTACTGGAGGGTACATTTAAGGTAATATCCCCTGGTACAGTATGGGTGAAGGGGTTCGGTAGAAAAATGTCCCAGCCGAAGGCCGCTTCCTCTTATAATTACAGGCTCGCTATCGCTCGCCAGGAAAAAATCAACACCTAAATGGCACGATTGGTCTTAAAATTGACAACGAAATGCGACAACAAATCTGAAAAATAAGGGGGTTAAACATAAAGAAGAAGGGGGACCAGAAAAACGGCCCAACTCCCCTTAACAACATATTTGGTTATAAAATCTTCAAAATAACTCAGTAATCAAAATGGTGGCATCGGGATTTACTGTCAGCTGCGAAAAACACAACAAAAAACAAAAACAAGCTCTAGTCCATTTCCAGTTAATTTGATCTAGTCCTATTAGAGTTACTAGGAGTTATAGTGGTCAAAATATTTAGCCTAATTATAGTGCTTAGAGTATAGACAAGGTAAAAATATATAGTTTTGTATATTTTAGCTGACAGTAAACTGCCATGTCCTCACTTTTGACTACTCGGTTATTTATTCATTGTTCTTTCCTCTCACTAAAACATTAGGCTGTCCATAATGCAGTTGAGTCTAAGTACATGATTACTGTAGATTGATATCCAGAATTCGAAAACGGATATTAATCGTGAATGTGTACTTAGCCTTTAACTGTGTTGGTGGTGTAATGGTTTAGATGCTTATGTTCTGGGTGTGGTGTCCCGAGCTCGAATCCCGGGAGAATCATATGCTTTCATTAATTTACTCTAGTGCATTGGGGTTTGTAATGGAGGATTATGTTAAGACTGGGGTGTTCCTTAATAAGATACTGTGGATAAATACTGTACATGATTCAGACATAGCACTTTCATATTTTCATATTACGCATCAATAAATTAGCTGCTAGTTTGTTGCATTTTTCGTCAGGTGGAAAACAACATCAACAACAACAACTAGATTACATGTCTTATCCATTTACACCATTAATTACTTTCTTCCAGATTTAAAAAAAAAAAGTATTATGGAAAAAAAACATTAGTGGGATGGATACAGAAATAGTTAAAATGCAGTGAAGAAGTAATAATGATAATAGTCTGGTCTTTATTAAGCGCAATTTTTCTATTGGAAGTAATCTGATAGTTACCTAATCCATTCCAATAGAAAAAAGAAAGGTGTTTGAACTTAAATCCCAAGCTTATAATATATACACGTGATGAAGAATTATTTGATCTTTAAGCTACCACCCCAAAAAATTGAAAAATTATACAATTTAAATGATCAAACTTTAAAAGCTTCACCAAATGAAATATTATAGTTAAGAAATATTCAGCTTTGGAAGAGGTAATTGACTAAACATATTAACACAGCATAGAAACATTAATTGTTAATGCTAATTCTGAATTAACCCTTTCGTAATCCTGAAAACATATATATTGAAACTTATTGAAACCCAGCCTTCCACAAGCTATGTATCTGAAATGGTACAGTCAAATGCAGTGACAGGTAGTACAGTCACTCATGAAAATTCGTGGACTTCACCTCTTTCTAATTATGGAAGCATATATCTGGAAACTAATCTGAATATAATTTTCTATATATCAAGTTCAAAACAATATATACTATTTATTAAAGAGCAAATTCCAACGAAAAATGTATCCAGATAGTTATGATTGCATAAAGAAAAACATAGGTGGTCCACGAATTATTATAAGTTACTTTTACAAATCCTACTGAACAATTCTGAAACGCTGATGCTATATTATGAAACAGTCCTTAGAGACAATTGCCTAAGTCGGCGTTTTCCCTCAAGCAATGTTCACTGTCTCAAACTTATCATAATGTAGTGTACCATCTACTTGTGCATGCGAGTGTACAGTTGTCAGGTTAACCCATTATGCACCGGTGACGTCGTTTTCATTACATTCTGGCAACTATTAGACAAATATATTAAGCTTAGGAAAGACATCTGCTAATTAAAAGGCTACAGACTATCTCGATGAATCCTTTTAGCTACCATATATATATCCCAAGCTTCGTAAAATCGTCTAAACGTAACTAAAATCAAGTATTTAAGACGTCGCCGGTACAAAAATGACAGCGACAAAGGCTGAAATATTACAGTTCTACAACGAAGGGTATATAAGGAACAAGTTAAGAAATTGAGGAGGAAAGTTGTACATACATTGAGTAAATTGGGATCGTTGGGAGGAGAATGAGACCAATGGAAGAATTAATTGGCCAGAAATGCTGAAGCCACCAGAGACAATGCGGCGGGGAAGAGGAGGCGGAGGAGGAGGAGGAAGAGAAGGAGGAAGAGGAGAAGCAGGAGCAGGAGAAGGAAGAAGAATAAGAGGAGGAGGAAGGCGAGGAAGAATCGAAGGGGTGGAGTCAGTTGAAGGAAGCGAAATTGATGTTAATGGAAGAGACAGAGAAGTAGGAAGAGAGACGGTTAGCGGAATGGAAGCTAGTGGAAAAACTGGAAGACGAATAAAAGAAGGAATATGCGAAATAAGAAACAATAAGACGAATGGAAGAGGAGGAAGAAGAGACGAAGAAGGAGGAGAAAGAGGAGGAAGAGAAACAGCTATAGAAAATGGAGATAGAAGAGGGGAAACTATTGGAATATATATAAGTGGCAAGCCCTACGTTACCACCACTTCCTACCTCCTGCTTCCTCGCCTGCTGCCCCTAGTGCTGTTCCTGGTTCTCCCTTGGGTCACGCCTGCTGCTGCTGGTGGTGGGGCCATTAGGATAGGTGAGTACCAGTTTATTAGTCCTGGTCTGAAGCATGGGAGAGGGGTCACTGGCCCCTAAGTACTATCTGATCCGACGTCTTGGGGGCTAGAATGATGTTGAGGATTTTGCTTGTTTTTGCCATTTTCGAGCCATACTTTGTTATAGTTTGTCAAAGAAGAAAAAAAAAAGAAAAAAAAAGAGGCCCAGCCCAGATCCCTTTCAAACAAAATGTGTACATTTTACTGTCCTGGTAGAAAGCCGATTTCTATTAAGTTACTGGCTTATTATCAACGGAGTATAAAGGCGCTTCCACTGAACACAAATCGACACTTGACTGAGGTGAAGCGTTTCATTAAAATCTCCAAACTAATGGAGCGGAACAGGCAAGCTCCAAAATTACCCCCCTCGGGCCAAATATGATTAATCACCCATGGGAAATACCACAGGGAAGGAGAGAGGGAGTACTTTTCTAATCCTAATGACAATGGTTCTGTGATTTCGCATATGACTGCTCAACACGTAGGATAAACACAATATATAGTTTGAACTGTACTTAATATACACACATTTAGTAGCAGTCTCTACGTTTCCAACGTAGGGCTTATGATCTCAGCCGCTACCACAGCGGGCCGATTTATCGGTACTCACGCGAAGTAACCAAATAATCTCTAGAGTTGCACCTCAATTCACTACTAGGCACGTTGTACACACTCCGAGACGACTAATAATAATAATAATAATAATAATTCTTTATTCCAGACACATAAGATAGATACAGTATAAATACAGTACGACCTAGTGGTCCATATCACATACACTTCTCGTCAGAGCACAGATAATAATTATACACAAAGATATATTAATAAAGACACAATAAAATAAAAAATACAGTAGGCCTATTTACAGAATAGAGCACATATCACATTTTGTCACAATATAACACAGATAGGCTAACTAAGGCTATTGCTCAATGTTGGTTAACACCTATTGCACAGATCATTGCTCATAGTTCAATTAGACCTATATATTACATTACAGTACATACTATGTGTGCAGCAGCTTCTGCCAGTGAGATATAATACGGGATTCATAGATATGATCACTAGACCAAAGAGCTACAATCAGCGTGTTACTGGAGGATTGCAGTCGCTGCGAAAAGCTGTACACCAGTCTCCTGATGACAGCCCGACAGCACTGCACATCCAACAGTGTGCACACCATACTAGTGCTTTCATATTTAGAGAGACCAATGAACATCTTGAGTATATTATGATAGGATGTACACAGACCATTTATGGTGGCTCTCTTATACTTCCACCACAAATGGGCCGTGTACATAGAGGAACAATATGTCCGGAACAAAGTGACTTTAGTTTCCCAATTACACATGTGGAATTTTCTCAAGATGGTGTTACCACGTAAATATAGCTGTCTGCGCTGACGGCCGATATCTGCATCATCTGAGCAATCGTTTGAGATAATGTGTCCCAGGTATTTTATTTTGTTTACTTCTTGAATAATTTGATTATTGAGTGAGAAATTTGGCAGTTTACTTTTATACAGTAATTTTGATCTAAATATAAGAACAGCACTTTTCAGTGGGTTGAATTTAACACAATGTTTACTACCAAAAGATTCACATATATCAAGAAGTTTGCTCAGACCCGCAGAAGACGGTGCAATAATGACCAGATCATCAGCATACATGAGATGGTTGATGATTTTATTCCCACCATAACATCCAATCTGCTCTTTATTCAATTTATCACTTAATTCATCCATATATACATTGAATAAGTAAGGTGAGAGAATACTACCCTGTCTCACTCCATTGGTTACTGTAAAGGAATCCGAAATAATGTTACCCCATCTTACATTAAATGTTTGATTGGCGTACCAGTACTTCAAGATTCTCAGTATATAGGATGGCACTCCCCTTGTTGCTAATTTATCAAACAGGATATTGTGGCAGACTCTGTCAAATGCCTTACTAGCATCAAGAAAGCATGCAAAAATAGAGCTGTTCATTTTGATGTACCCATCCACTAGCTCCTTCAGAGTGTAGATGCACTGGTCCGTACCATGATTCTTTTTAAAACCAAATTGATTACTATTAGTTGAGATATACACTGAGATTCTGTCTAAAATGATTAACTCTAGTATCTTACTTACAATACTGGCAAGGGCAATAGGTCTATAGTTGTCTTTTGATGTAATTTTGCCAGCCTTGTCTTTAATTACTGGTATCAAGGTAACGGACATCATAGATTCTGGTAGGAAACCATGGATTAGAAAGCTGGTAAAGCAACTGCTGAGTTTCTCCAAGAGGAGAGTGGAGGAGTACTTCAAATGTTCAGCATATATACCTTCAAAACCACAGGATTTGTTAGCATCTAGCCTACTTATTGCAGCCTTGATTTTTTCACTTGTAACTTTAATTGTGTCTATTTTCTTCTTTGTCAGACTCTGTTGTAGCAGCAATGGTATTTCCTTGGTGCCCAACAGAGTTAAACAAAGTTTGGTAATGTGTTTTCCAAAGATTGGCTATGGTATTAGTACCAGAGATCCCATCTACACTAACGGGTAGAGGTGTGCAGCTATTATGCATTTTTTTAATATCCTTCCAGAAGGCCAATGTGTCTTTGCTAGCAAAGTTTTTGGCCAATGCTTCTCTTCTTAATACATTTTCATTGTTTTTTATATATCTGATTGCATACTTGCATCTAGCCTTTAGTCTGGTGAACATGTCAAAAATGGGTCCCTGTCTCGGTTTGTTATGATCCAGCCATACACTACGAGCATCTCGGGATGCCTGGTAAAGTTCTGAAACATGGTCATTCCACCCAGGTTTGTTAAAAGAGTAATTTTTGTTATGCTTGTGAAATACTATGTCACTAGCCTTAGTAAGACAAGATATAATATTATTGTACAGCTTGCTGACTTCTTCTCGATGACTAGCATTAACACAATTGGGGTCTTCACAGGTAATGGCATCCTCACTGCCAAGATCAAGCTCAGAAAGGAGAAAGGAGAGTGTGACTAAGAAGGAAGAGAAAGCGAAGGAGAGAAAGAATTGTTATAGTTACCCATTTAATCTAGCTGCTCTCCTCTAAGCCATGCTCCATGTTCTATGAGCCTGCGCCAGGACCTGCCAAAGTATCAGTCACTTCGCGCCCACCGTCGATGTCACACGCCTTTTTTGTCTGTGCTTCGCGAGTGCCTGCTTTGCATCCCCTTCGCTTCAACTATTAGTGAGTGTGAGCCTTTTCAGGCTGTTGAGGTTTTAGAAGGATGTTCAGTGATGTAGGCAGCACTTTACTACGGCTTTATGGCGTGTTTATGGGTGTGTGCGTAGTGCTGGAGACGTGTTTATTTATTTGTTTTCTTCGGGGTGGTTGGTCCTCAACGCCGCGTAGCGGTCGTTGTGTGTCTATTCTACCCTCGCTTTTCGGGTTCATGTTCACTTTAACTACCCTTAACGTACCTTGGGGGGGGATATGCTTCCCGCGGGATGCATTGTGTTTCTTTCCCTTTGTGACTTTTTCTTTTATTGTTTTTTCATATGACTACGTGTCGATGTTTTACAAGACTTGAGCATGAGGTTTCTCTGGATTCTGCTTTTGTGCGAGCATAGGCCACACAGCCTTTATTCTCTCACAAACATGCTGCTTTGGTCTCAACTGACCTTTCGCCCTTCTGACTTGTTTATTAAACCTCTCCATAGTTGGTGGTCTTGTATTTCGTTCGCCTGTTCACGCTTTTGTCAGTTCCTTTTCGTTTCCCCGGGCCTATTTGGCTCGTGGATACGTGGTTCTGGTGAAAATGTCGGTCAAACCCTAGGCTATCCTCCTTTTATTTTATTAATTTAACGTAATTGTGGGGCTTCTCGGGCAGTGTTTAGCTTTGTTACTAGGTTTTTTCACTCAGGCATTGACGCTGCCCTAGTGTTTTCTCTTGTATGTGAATTGTGTAACTAGGCTAGGCCTGTGTTTTTTAACTTGAGCTGACCACCGTCGGATTGGGCCACATAGTCTTGTCCTTCTGTTTTCCTCTTGTCTCTACTGACTTGCTGGTTGGTCTTCTACGCTCTTGTTACAATTCTCATTATATTGTGTGTTTAAGCTAGTCGGTTTTTTGCCTTGAGCTGCGTGCCGTTGGAATGATCCACACAGGTCCTTTCCTTCTGACTTCCTTTTGTCTCAACTGACTGGGAGGTCTCGGTCTCGTAGCTCTCGGTTAAATTCTCGTTTTTCTTACATTTACATGTTTCTGTTCTTCCCCTGCTTGTGGTTACTTGATCACAATAAAGGGGGGGGATGTCTGGAAACTGTACGCGATAGGGGCCCCGCTCACAGGGAGGATATGCTTGGACAAGTTGACTCGATTTTCGTGTTTACTCACGTTTTTTCGCCACACAGGCAAGGGTCTTCTGGTGTCCTCAGCTCCTTCATCTTTTTAAATCCGCGCTACAAGCGCCTTTATCTTTTTGATGTGCCCTGTGCCTTGTCAAGGCCTAGGCCACATAGCTTTTTCACTTGACTTGGTTTATGCGCCCTGTTCTGCCCCCTATTTCATGTACCTGGACATGGCTTCTTGGACAACGGCTGATTGGCTGTTTTTCCTATCCCTTATGTCATGTTCCTTGTGTCCTCCTTCTGATACTGGTTCCCGCCCTACGGGCGGCCTCCTTGTATACTGGGTGGACCACGGACCACCTGAAAAGTCCTGGGACTCGACCCAAAGTGGCGATGTCCTGTGTGTTTTGGATTCCCTCCCCGCCCCTATTTAAACTTATAGGGTACTGTTGGGTTGCTCACACTTGACCTTTTCCTTCCAGCTGGTGCCCGCTCTACTGCCGGCTGTCCCTACGCCGTCGCCACTTCGCCACCTCCTCCCTCCGCTCTCACAGAGGGTTCTCAGGTATTTCGGATGGGACAAATTTCCCAAAAATTTGGTTTGGATCTGTTCCCAGGGTTGGGCCTTGCTAAGGGGCTTGTCCCAGCCCTGGTGTTGAGGGTCTCCGGTGTGGGTGGTTTTTATTTGACTTTCCTGATATGCTTGCTACTTAGCTTCTTACTGGATATTGTCTTACTGTGTATTACATGCTGATTTGGCTATACTGCCTCATATTGCCTGTCTCACCTCCACTGGTGGGTAATGCTTCCCCCATTTTTCAGTGCTGTGATGCCGGCTCCTCCCTGCTCTCGGCCGACATGTCATGCTCTATACCTTGTCAAGGCCTAGGCCACATGGCTTTTTCACTTGACTTGGTTTTCAGCGCCCTGTTCTGCCACCTTTTTTCATTGTACCTGGACAGGACTCCTTGGACGACAGCTGCTTGGCTGTTTCCTCTCCCTTGTGTCCTCCTTCGGTACCTACCCTACAGGTGCCTCCTAGTATCCTACGTGGCCCCCAGGACCTCCTGAAAAGTCCTGGGACTCGACCCAAAGTGGCGATTGTCCTGTGTGTATTGGATTCCCTCCCCTTCCCTATTTCCTCTAATAGGGTTCTGTTGGGTTGCTCACACTTGACCTTTTTCCTTCCTGCTGGTGCCCGCTCTCCTGCCGGCGAGACCTTCACCGCTTCGCCCCCTCCTCCCTCCGCTCTCCCGGAGGGTTCTCAGGTATTTTGGGTGGGGTCTTTTTTCCCCAAAGGACTTGGACCTGTTTACCAGGGTTGGGTCTTGCCAAATGGGCTTGTCCCAGCCCTGGTGTTTGTGGTCTACTGTGTGGGTGTCTTTTAATTGACTTTCCTTGCTACTTGGCATCTTCCTGGATATTGTCTTACTTGGGTTTCAACTGCTATTTTGGCTCTACTGCCTCATACTTTTCCCCTGTCTCACCTCCACTGGTGTGTGACGCTCCCCCCCCATTTTTCGGTGCCGTACTGACGGCTCCTCCCTGCTTCCGCCTGACATGCTTTCGGTCGGGGGTGCTGCCTCCGCACGGCCTGCTACGCCAAGGATGTCTACGACCCCCGCCGATGTGCAGTTTGTCTCTCCGCCCTTCACCTCCTGGACGCACCCTGCTTCGGAGGAAGGCCGATGGGCCTAGATCGCCTCACTGGCGAGGATCTCCTGGTGTCCTCTGGCTCTTCATCTTTTCTAGAATTCCGCTATACAAGCAACTTTTCTACTTTTGATGTACCCTGTCTATCTGTATCTGGGAATCGGCCACATCGCCTTTTTTCTCGGTTATTGATGGAGTTAGTACCCTGTCTCAGTTTGAATGTACATATGGTCCTGGATATGGCTACTTGGCTGATTTCCTATCCTCTGTGTCCTCCTGTGCTTCATTTCCGCCCTACCGACGGCCTTCTAGTGTACTAGGTGGGGTCAGGGACCTGTTGCCTAGTCCCAGGACTCTGCTCGCGTGGCGATTGTCCTGTGTGTCTTGGATTCCCCCTCCTATTTGTCCCGCTTCGGTGTCGGGTAGCTCACACTTGACTTTTTACTGCCAGGGGGGTTCGGCCTTGACTCCGCGTTGTGTTTACACACGTTTTCCGCCAAACAGGCAGGGTGTCATCTGCCTCTTCCTCTTTCTATAGAACCTCGATCCACAGGTGGGTTTTATAGTCTTGGATGTACCCTGTGCCCTGTATCTGTCACCAGGAATCGGCCGCGTGTCTTTTTCCTCTGGTTCTTTATGCCCTTTGCATTCATATGCACCCAGGGACCAGCTGGTTCGCTGGGTTTCCCCTCCTTGATGTGTCCTCTGTTCATTTCCTTCTGTGCCTCGAATCCACTCCACAGTTGGCCTCTTGCTCCTAGATCGCCACAGAGCCTCGCTGACAGGTCCCAGGCCTCCGCTCACGTGGCGTTGGTCCTGTGTGTATTGGATTCCCTCCTTTCTTCATTGGCCTTTTACCGTCCGTCCCCACCGTGGCCTCCACTTTTGTATCTGGCCTGCTGCTCCGCTCCTCGGACTTCACTGGGTTCTTCAGCCCTACGTTGCATTCGCTTTTCCTGCCCGGTCCAGGACGTTCGCCACCCATTGCCGTCGACTGGTTCGGGTGGTTTCTCTGCTCGTCAGCCCCTGCCGACGTCCACAGCCCCCTTCTCCTGCCGGCCCTTTTACGTCCGGGCCTGACGTTCCTGGGGGTGGCTTGGCGGGAGGCTTTCTTGCTTGTGCTAAGCGACACATGCTCCGCATGATGGGAGGTCGTGGCGAAGCCCTCGTCGTCCTCCTCCAACCATGCGAGTGGTGGTCCGTCGCCGGCAAGGAGCCCTGGGGCTTGGGCTATGGGACGGGCCACGGGGGGCGTTGTATACGCTCCTCCCGTGGCCGTTCGTACCCGGTTTGCCGTTCCGTCCTGTGGGTGGCCTATGCTGGCAAGTTCCGGGACCCTCGTCCTCCGCTGCTTTGCTCGGACGGGAGGGGGACAAGCCGGAGCGTGAGGCCTGCTCTCCGTTTTCGTCAGGACGGCCAGGTGGACGGGGGTTTGGCCATGGTAGTTCCTTTCTCCATGCCAACTTAAGGGAGGCTATGCTCCGCACAACGCGTTGCTCCTCATGGCCCATACCCTCTCCCCTCAACCGGCCATCTCATTGACTTGGTGGTGGGCCTGACGCCAAACGCCCGCTCCGGCTTCTCCCGC
Source organism: Paralithodes platypus (assembly GCA_032716605.1). NCBI lineage: Eukaryota > Metazoa > Arthropoda > Malacostraca > Decapoda > Lithodidae > Paralithodes > Paralithodes platypus. The sequence continues at coordinate 25,148,037 of CM064520.1, read as the reverse complement.
CCCCACTTCCTGCGCTTGCCACGCCGGTCGTGGGCACGATGGGGTATTGTAGGGTCTGGCCTGGAGGTGGAGGTCTCAACCTCCTCTCGGGCGCCCTCCCCGTCATCGACGCAGTGTCTCAGGAGGTGGCCCAGGTACTCCGGTCCATGTATGGGGGAGGTGCCGTCGCGATGACATCTCCACACATTGTGTCGGACGGACGCTCGCTGTAGTCGTCCGTGTCGCGGGCCTGGGGTTCACCATCGCTATTTCACATGGCGGTCCTTCCACCTTCACACTGGGGGCCATGGAACCTCCACTGTGCTCCTGTTCCCCCGGGTCGGGTGTCCACGTCCACACTTGTCGTGTTCTGCCCGTTCTCGTTCACGAGCGTGTTCTGGGTGTTTTCCCGGCTGTGATCTTTCCCTTGGGCGGCACTGACCGTGCCTTTAGGCCAGCTCGGACTCGACTACCTTGTTCTACTGGTCCCCTAACACTTCCCTGTATCGCCCCCCACTTTTACTGCCGGTACCGCGCTTGCTACATATGGAACTATCACACTGGGTCACTCGGGGCTCGCTCGCAGTAGCGGTGCCTTGGCCTGCTCCCCCGGCGGCCATCTGGATAGCCACAGATGCGTCGTGTGAGGTGGGTGGGGCTCCCGATCTAACATGGGTCTTCGCCACCACGGCGAGTGGTCAGGGCTCTTCGCTTTTGCGTCCGGGCCTTGATCCTGTTGGTACCGTTCTTCTTCCTGCGGGTTCGCTGTCTTGCCCTGGAGGGCATGTCGGTGGCCTTTCGGTTGGTCTTCTTCTCCGCTGATGCCTTCGGCACGGACTGGAGTGGGTGGCAGTCGGTGTCCACATTGCCTCCGCCCGTCGCACTCCTCATGTGCTACGTCCTCCACGGGCTGGGATTTTTCTGGCGCGGGGTTTGGTTGATCGCGCCCATGTGGCCGGCCCGTGCTTGGTACGCTCCGCTATACATACGTGTACTGGGTTCCCGTCATTTGTCCGTTCACATGCATTTGTACCGGCTCAGACGGGTTGCTTTTCGGTAGTTGGGGTGTACTGTGGGACAATCAGGTCCCACCTCACCACTGCCCCGCCCAGTCGTCCCTGTGGATGTTGTTGGTGTGGTGCTAACCGTGCCTCAGCACGACTCGCCGGGGTCCCCCCCCGCTGCACTTGATCCTGCAGTCTCGGTTACCACACCAGCCTTAACAGTGTTCCAAAGAGTCTGCACCTTCACAAGACTCTCCTGTCGGTTAGACAATTGGCCTATGGAACACTAAAAGTCCTGCCCCACCGCTGCTCCAACGTGTAAACTCTGTTGCCGCCGCAAGTGTGTTGCCAAACGGCTGAAACACTGGTGTCCGTGTTCCGTTCCCCTCCCTGTCTCCGGCTTCCTCTTGGGCCGGATTGGGGCCCTAGGGACCTTGTTGGCATTTGTGTCGTAAATGTTTGTGTGGCTGGGTGGTTGCCGCCTTTTGACCTCGGCTTGGCTGATATGCTTCGTCGGCGCTGGCTGATGTCTCCGTGGAGGGCTTCAGTCATCTTGGATTGGGTTCCCTAACTGGCTCCGTGACGCTGGGTAGTGAGCCCACAGCTCCCTCGGTTGCGTTTGTGTTCCGTTCCCTTCATCACTGGTTTGGGACACTCGCCGGCATGTACGGTCCTACATCTTTCGAGGCCGCCTGCCCGCTCTTGGGGTACTCTTGGAGGCCTTGACGGGGCTGGTGCTCCCTCACGAGGGGTGTCACCTTTCTGAAGTCCTGTTTTAGGCTCCGTCCGGCTCCAACCCATAGCCAGGGCCCCTTCCCTCGGGTTCGTCACTTTGACCCCTTCTGTTCGTTTTGTAGACTCGTATGGAACTTCTGCTATGCCTGATTCATGCCCTGTTGCTTCTGTGTGTGCCGCTGTGCCGGGACGGGCTTCGGTGTGCACATACCTCTCCATGCCCATGGCCAGGCTTCATATGCCTTGGGTCGCATTCCATCAACGTGTTTCCTGCTTCGTCATCCATCCTGCTTCTCTTCCTGCTGTCTTCGTCCCATACTGTATTTTCTTCCTTTCCCTGTCAAAGGGGGGGGGGGGAGGTCTTTTTTGTATGCTTGTATAAAGCCTTTCTTTCAATACATGTCTGTTTGGTATATGGAGGATGTCGCTCTTACGGTTTTTACATTATGACTACACTGTCTACGGGTTTTACCTTGGTATGCTTATGCCGCATCCCCATGTCTTGTACATGACGAATGTCGGATGATGTCGTCAGCCGGCTATACCGTGCCATTTTGTTTTGTAAACACTTAACACCTGCCTTCACTTACGGTTTTCGCTCTTACACTTTTTCCGTTCTGACTCCACTGTCTCCGGGTTCTGTGTTGGTATACTTATGCCTCCTAACCGTGTCATGTACCTCCAGAGTGTAGTCTGGTGGCGTCCGCCTGCTATGCCGTGCCTTGTGTTTTTATGAATACCTTCCACTTGGCTTCACTTTAGGATTTCGCTCTTTCAGTTTTTACTTTCTGACTCAACTGTCTACGGGTTTTGTGTTGGTATGCTTCTGCCTCCTCCCCATGTCGTGTACCTACAGAGTGTCATGTGGTGACGTCTACCGTCTCCTGTGTCTCTTCCTCCCGTACTGTATTTTCTTCCTTTCCCTACAACAGGGGGGGGGGGGTTGTATGCTTGTACAAAGACTTTCTCTTTCAATACTTGTCTGAACAGTACTGTTTGTTTAGTGTTACGGATGTAACTCTTACGGTTTATTCCGTTTGGACTATACTGTCTATGGGTTTTTGTATTGGTATGCCTATGCCTCATACCCATGTCTTGTACATAAGAGTGTCTTCGGAGGTCATCCACATGCTGTGCCGTGCTGTTTGTTCTTGTACTACTTTACAATTGACTTCACCTTTCCCATGTTGGTGTGCCATTCCAAGGTCGACATGACCTCTTCCTTTACCTGCCTGTGCATTTTAGACCCTAGACTGATACACTTGTAACATGTACTTTCTTAATATGCACCGTACTGTTACGCTCTTTTTCCTATAAACTGATTTGTTTATTTGTGTCTTTTCTTGGTCATCTACTTTTGCTAAGGCTTGGGGTTTTTAAGGTTTCTTGGATGGTTGCCTCCAATTTGGGATTCAAGCCCTACGTTGGAAACGTAGAGACTGCTACTAAATTGGGAGGTTTGACGACCTCCCTTATAACCAAATAAGGAAAACCTCTTATTTGGTAGCAGTCTCGAAGTATCCAACGACAGAGTATCCCGCCCTCATGCCGATCCCCTGCCCATCCAATCTAAACTGATTACTTGACACCTCGATACTTTGGCAGGTCCTGGCGCAGGCTCATAGAACATGGAGCATGGCTTAGAGGAGAGCAGCTAGATTAAATGGGTAACTATAACAATTCTTTCTCTCCTTCGCTTTCTCTTCCTTCTTAGTCGTCTCGGAGTGTGTACAACATGCCTAGTAGTGAATTGAGGTGCAATTCTAGAGATTATTTGGTTACTTCGCGTGAGTACCGATAAATCGGCCCGCTGTGGTAGCGGCTGAGATCATAAGCCCTACGTTGGATACTCCGAGACTGCTACCAAATAAGAGGTTTTCCTTGTTTGGTTATAAGGGAGGTCGTCAAACCTCCCACTCTGTCACAAACAATATTCTCGTTTAGAAGTTCAGGTAAGGTGTGTTTGGATAGCTCACGGTGGTAGTGCTAGAGTTCGTCGTGGGAGGGATTTATTGCATTTTGTATGTATCTTTCTTTACTAATTTATTTATTATATGTACTTTCTTCGGTTAGCTATACATGATTTCTTTTTTGTCCTGCCTTTGTTTGTCCTTATTTGATTGGCCTTATTAAGATTATTTATTATTGGTGTGGCTGTATGAAAGGTCACTAATATGCTGGTGTTTTGCAAGTAGATACTCGATATTTTGCACTGCAAATTTATATATGAGTGGTGTTCAAACTGGTTCCTGTTATCTACACATTCTAAAACCATAAGAGAAAAACAAACAAACAAACAAACAATACTCATATTCGATATCTGACTCCACAAATTTATATATGGGTGGTGTTCAAATTGGTTCTTGCTGTTCTCATTCTAAAAAAAAAAAAAAAAAAAAAAAATCTGTATTAAACGGCACATGGCTATCATATATCCCTGTGGACCACCTTGTAATTTATGTTTACTGTAGGACTGTTTGCCGTGTCAGAGGAAAGTGTAGGCTACGAGTGAATTATGATATTGTCTTAGCTATAGTCTATGGTAAGAAGTATAGTTACTGTATATAGACCTACCCATTTCAACACCTTTTCACCTTAGGAATTAATTACCGTTCTCATGGCCCAAACCCTACATTTACAACGTTTCCTCCGACGTCCCTTTTTGCTCTTGTATTATATTTATGGTTTCACAATAATGTTTCTACTGAATTAAGCTACCGTGGTGAGGTAATATCATTATTTAAACCGATATATCACCATAAATTTGATTTGAGTTTGAACTCTATCAGTATCATGAAATTACGTACGAACATACCTCAACTAAACTTTATATATATTTTTTTTCTATGTGATTGAGGGAGGCAAAAGGCAGAACTGCCTATAGCGAGTGCCTCCCCCATAGTTGAAAGAGTGACAGGGCCAAAATCAAGGGACGCTCGAGCCAAAATGCCTGGACACACGGAGTTTGAAGCAATTTAAGTCGTACGAAGAGGGAAAGACTGATTATGGGAGAGAGTTCCAGAGCTCAGCTGTTGTGTAGAAGAAAGACTGAGAGTAACGTTTCACTCTCGGGTTGGAGAGTTGCACAGAGTAGGGGTGGGATTGAGTTGCAAGACGGGTACCACGTGCCCTACGTAAAGGAGGTGGTATACACTGGGAAAGCTCTGAGGAACACTGATTATCATAGTAGCGGTAGAATAGCGAGAGAGTTGTATAGTACAGTGCATTTATTATTGATGAAAGAGTGTTTGGCAAGTAGAAAACAGATTTGGCTTGATTCAGGAGAACGAAGATAACCAATGAAATGCATCTGCAGTAGTTGACAACAATAATAATGAATTCCTGATTCTTTCTTTATTTATTATATATTTATTATTATTATTTTTTGTTTTGCTTTCAGAATCAAGAAGTACAAAACTCTTAGTGGGAAAGTATGTCACTCATCTAAATGGTATTAGGTTAAGTTTTTGCCTTGGTAAAGCTGCCACATACTCTGATTAATCAGCTATGTGATTTATACCCCAAATATCTTACCAACCATCATCATGGGTTAGGGAAGGAAAATGAGTTTTTCTATCAGTGTAATGCAGTTAGTCTCTCTATCTATCTATTGCAGTTAGTATAGTCACTCAATAAAAAATATGAACCCTTCATATTTATATATTTATTAAATAATCCAGTTTTCTATATCTTAAATAAATACCCCTATCTACAATTAACTGAAATGTAAATTCCATTCTTAAATACAGTCCGAGGACCACATTTGCAAAAAAGAATACACATATATTTACCTAATACACATCAATACACCAGAAAATTATATATATCAACTTGAACTGATGAGCATATACTGTAGAACATCGGAGATATATTATTTGTATATGTAGGAAATAAAATAGATGAGAAACATTATCGCCACTAACAGAACAGAACACGCTCGATGGGAGAAAAAATCCATCCGAGAAAGTCAGCTGGCATTGAAGTAAAAATGGGCTGAGGAAGTGAACGTCATTTATCTTTCAAATGTTTTCCTTTGTGCAGCCAGACTTTGCTGTGAGGGTTGTTGATGTGCGATAGTTTTCCTCTCGTTTTGTTGGAATGGGAATCGGAACACACCCCTTGACTAGTCAAGCAGTAATTCACTACCCAATCCTGGAATCCAAATGAGTTAACCCCTTCGATAATATGGCGTAATTATAAACATATTCTAGCAAGCATTAAGCGATTGCATTCAACTTAGGATGGACATAAATAATAAGAATCAATGGGATAAATTGCATGTCCATTAACCCTCTGACTCCCATAGTACCATCCTAAGTTGAATACAATCGCCTAATTAAAACTAGATTGAAATGAAAGGAGTCATCTCAAAATAATAGTGTCCTTTGTGTGGCCATGCTTTGCTTTGTTGATGACAGTTTTGTAGAATTGAAATAGTAGCAATTATACCCCTCAATCAGACAGCCAGTAATTTAGTACTCAATCCAGGGATCCATAAATAAGTTCATTCTTTTGATGCTTTGCCGTAATTATAAACATATTCTGGCGAACAATGAAATTTTTTATTCAATTTAGGATGGATCTCTAGGAACCAGGGGATAAATACCATCTCTATTAACCCTCCGACGCCCACAGCACCATCCAAATCTGAATAAAATAATCTAAGTATAAATAAATTCAATAAAATATGAGCCGTCGCAAGTTTTTCCCTTTCATGTGTGTTTTGTATATGACGTTGGTTTTCCACCCATTGTGTTGATCTTGGAATTGGAGAGCCCATCATGTTCAGCTGCTCAATTAGAAAAAAACAAGATCTTGGAACCCTCGTGCATATATTATGGCTGCAGGTTACACACACATACACACACATATTCTCCGCTCCTCCCCCCCCCCCCCCTCCCCCACCCTCTCTCTCTCTATCTATCAATCTATCTCACTGGCACTCTCTCCCTCTCTCACTTGATATTCCGTATAAACAGTATGAACAAAACTTAATATATAATAGTACTAGCCTCAGTAAATAAATGTGTGTTATTGAAAACATAGCATGTCTAGAAGTAGGCCTACTTATAAACGGCGGTACAGTACGGACAATAAAGAGATGACAATAACAACAAAGAGGATTTAGGATGACAGAAATGTGCGCGCGTTAGAGAGAGATATAAAGATGGATAGAGAGAGAGAGAGAGTGTGAGAGTGAGAGTATGAGAGAGAGAGAGAGAGAGAGAGAGAGAGAGAGAGAGAGAGAGAGAGATAGTGTGAGAGAGAGTGAAGGAAGGTTGATGGTAACGTGTGAGAGGAGGGCAGTAAAGGAAGACAGACGCTGATTATTCCCGAAAAAAATAAAATAAAAATAAAAACAAGTACTCGGAAAGGCATAGTGGATGTTGGAGTGCTAAGTATTAAATAAAATAAAAGGAAATGTGTCAGATGGTTGAAGGCCAAAGTTGTTGTTGTTGTTGTTGTTGTTCCCCAGGCTGTCTGGCCGAACAGCCCCAAGGTCTCGAGCAAGGCCAAGGCCATAAATGAGCGCCCCCACAAAACCCTCCCTGCTTACCACTAATAAAGCCCGGGTGACCAAAGCCACTCCAAGGCAGGGAGCTGAGGAGGGTGGGGAAACACCCGGGAAACCAAAGCCCCACCCAAGGCCCTGTGCCTCTCAGCAATTATGAAGGGAAAGTTGAGGGGCAAGGGAAAAATGTGATGCTTTGGCTCCCAATCTTGGCAGTAAGGAAAAGACGCTGTCACTTGAGATCTAGAAGATATATAAGTAAAAGGAACAGTCAGAGTAAGCTATGGGTATGGCAGAGATCGCTCACCTCTCACTCTGATAGATCAGCCCATCACCACATGACTAGAACCCAATCCTCTCAGCATCAGCTAGGAAAGGCCCTAGAAAGCCGCCTTTGGCGGGGGGGATAGCTCCCCTATTTCAACTCCTTTCGGGGTTGGGCACCCGCCCAGGCCACAGTTGTTCGCGCGTTTGGGGCTAGTAGAATTTGTAGAAAGTAGGCCAGATTCGAAGTCTATCTATCTATCTATTGCCTGACGCCGTGATCCCCGAAGGGGTGGCCACGAACGAACCGCCCCCATGCACCTCTGTCCCCAGTCAGTCGACGCCCCTCCCCCCAACCAGCACCGCCTTCGTTCATGTAGTTCCTCACTCCATCCTTCCACCTCATATTCGGTCTACCTCTCCCTCTCTGTCACTCCACCTCGCTCTCGTACACCCTCTTAGTCATTCTCTCGCTTTCCATACGTTCCATATGGCCGAACCATCTCAAGTTGTTCCTTTTCACACTTTCCAGCACATCTGAAAAGTGATTCGAAGTGTGGTGTTTATTCCGTAGAAGAAAAGCGGTTTGTACAGTCCCTTTCACAAGTTCTGTTCTTCACTGAGATCTTATTTATGAAAGCCAAAATAATATTATTGAATTACGAGACTTCCTTCTTATGCAGTAATAATTAATCTTTTGTATGCGACTGTTGATTAAAATATCAGAGAAGAACGGACCTTGTGCAGGGAAATGTACACACTCAGAGTAAGGGGGTGTTTTTTTCTGGACCACCTTCACCCTTATGTTTTGTCCCATTAGTTTTGAGATTCTATCACGTTCGTCCCCATTAGTTTCGCGAATTTAAGACCCCATTTCTTTGTCAATTTGAAGAGTTCGTACCATTTAGGTGTCAAATTTTTCCTGGTGAGCCATACCGAGCTTGTAATTAGGAGGAAACGGCCATTGCCTGAGGCATATTTCTATAATATATATAAATATAAATAAATATATATATATATATATAATTATATATATATATATATATATATATATATATATATATATATATATATATATATATATATATATATATATATATTGTCACAGCCCTACGGTGTTGAACCCCAGAGATTAAAATTCAAACACCGGCAACACACAATCTGACTACGTATATAACTCCAAAATGATTGTTAACACAACAATGAAGAAAAGAATGATATCAAACACCACTAATTCTCGTATTAATTAAATTATAAATAACTAGGGTAAACGAACAGGTTGACAAACACAATAATTCAGTTAATTAAAGCAATGATCTTTGACACAAAATACACCAGAAGAAACACCAGAGTAACAGTGAATAAGAATTGACTAAACACACCGAATGAAAGCTTTAAGTAAATGCACTCGTTAAAAGGAATAAACACACTAAGAGAACATAGAAGGCAAACGGTGAATCAACACTTAGTAAACAGAATATAAACTGTGAATCACAACTCAATCACAAATCAACACACGACACCATACAATACCACTACGGCGTAAAACACACAAACACCACTCACGGATATTAAGAACATAAGAACATAAGAAAATGGGAGTCTGCAGAAAGCCGATTGGCCTACACAAGGCAGATCCCTGTCACACCCAACCCTAATTATAAGCCCAGCTTAAAAACACCATTAGGACTTACCTCACCGAAACGGTCAGAGGTCAGAAAAACGGGGATCTGCAGATCCCCACACCTGGGCCACACCTGACAGATCACCCTCACACCCAACCCATCTCGTCCATATGCCTATCTAATTGTATCTTAAAGCTCCCTATCGTTCTTGATCCCACTATAGCCCTTGGTAGCCTATTCCACCTATCTACAACTGTTACCAAACCAATATTTGCCTATATCTTTCTTGAAACGAAATTTATCTAATTTGAAACCATTTGTACGAGTTCTTTCGCTATCACTGAGCTTTAGTACATTTTTCATGTCCCCTTTATTAATCCCACTAACCCACTTGAATACCTCTATCATGTCCCCTCTAACTCTGCGTCTCTCTAACGAATGTAAGCCTAAAAACCTTTCTTTATACGGAAGATTTCTAATATTATGGATAATTTTTGTCATTCTACGTTGTACTCTCTCCAATGAATCTATGTCCATTCTGTAATAAGGACACCAAAATTGAACAGCATAATCCATATGGGGTCTCACTAATGACAAGTAAAGTTTTAAGATAACATAAGCAGTTCTGTTACTCACACTCCTAGACATGAACCCGAGAATCCTGTTTGCCTTGTTTCGAACGCTTATACACTGTTTTCTAGGCTTCAAATCATTGCTAAGAAACACACCTAGATCTTTCTCACAATTCGAGTTTTCTAATTCCATATTAGCTAGTTTATATTTAACATTTGTATGCATCTTCCCTATCTTTAATTATTAATTCAAAATGTAATTAACATTGATTGACAGGCTACCGTGTTTTAGATAATTATCGCCAGATAACGCTCGGACGACGTATTAACTCAAAGACACGAATCAGTGTCCACTAAACAAACACATAAACACACACCAACATAAACACACACCAAATATGTAGAGCACCGCACACACTAGCGCTCGTTACACATACACAATATATAATTGCTGTCTCATCTCCCTTCTAAGGATACCAAACATTACACTCACTTAAGTATCTTAACTCACGAAACTAGGAAGTCAGCAAACACGAACAGACAGGGGCGGACCCAGACAGGAGCGAGGGAGATTCTTTCACCTCCGTCCTCCGCCTGGCTCAGGGCGACACTGATTCTGTACCCTTACTTCATAACACACATCTCCTTCCTACCCTCTAACTTTCGGCAAGCAAATGGAGTCACACGAGTCTTTTAACAGTCACATGGGCTTCTTAGAACGTTTCTCATTCCGTGGGAAACATCTTTTCTCACGGCTCCAATATGTCAATATGACCATAAATTTTCCATTCCCACGAACTCTTCGGTGGTCAACACCGCCAGATACCCAGCCGTGTTTGTGTAGATTAGCGCTGAGTCTCCCTGCTCTCCTCCTGCTACACATCACACCCTCCCCCTTAAAAAATAAATTTGACAGCGGCAAATTTAGGCATTCACATACATCTTTTAAATGCGGGACAGGTGGTCAGCAATGACATTACATTTCCTTGGAATATGAATGATATTGAGGTGGTACTCATGCAAGAACAAACTCCACCTTGCAAGTATTTTGAACAAAGTTAATATTCTTGCTGTCACCAGACACAGGATGTTTTACTTTATGATTATCCCCTTGCAACAAGACTGCACCTGTCCCCAAATCACTTACATCTACAGCCAGTTTGAACTTGGCACCTCCCACATGGTCAATACATTCCTTAATTCTAGGCAAATGGTAAGTGTCACTCTCGGTGATAGCATTGACTTTCTTAACACCAATGTAAAACCTTGCTGACCCACCTGGTTTTTCTATGAGGGTGATGGTGAAGGACCATTCACTCTGGCATGGCTCTCTGAGGTCACGTTGCAGCTCGTCGTTGACCTCCTGGCGCGTCACGCACGGCCGCAGCTTGACAGGCTCAGCATCTGCCACGCCCACGTCACGTTCCATCACCAACGTCCGGCTCGGAGCATTCCGGGGGACACCCTCCAACATCTCACCATCCTCTGCAACACCATCAGCAGCCACAGGAGCACCCGTGCCTTCCTTCACTGCCATGTGTCCAGCCAAACTATCACCAAGCGCCAGACTTATGACCTCCTTTCGGCCCTCCTTGGAATTCACATACCTCCAATCTTCCTCCTCTGTCACGCAATCAGGAGGAACATTTTCGTGCATAGGCACCTCATTAATTACACCACACATCGAATCATTTTCTGCAGTCTCCTTCATTCTCTGCAACTCTGAATCCGTTTTCTGCAACTCTGACAACTCGGTAATATGGTGATTAGTTAATGAGCTTACATCAGGTGTGCTCTCCTCACCTGAGACATCTCTGCTCTCTTTCACACCTTCATCTAGCGAGAACAATTTATCTAGCCCCACCTCATTAGGGCCATCTAGCACACCTTGCACCCTTGTAACATCACTCTTAGCCATTGCCACATTCATCCCATTATTTTTGTGAGACATGGACCCGAACACGGTACAAACAGGAAATGCAGCTGGCACCTTCTTCAGCTCCCCAGTTGCAGCACAATCAGTAGGCCTGGAAACAATTATGGGAGAAACATTCACCTTCCTCCCTGCTAAATCATTTCCTAACACAAGATCAATCCCAGGCACTGGCAATTCATTCATCAGTCCCACAGTCACCATTCCCGTCACGAGCCCACTTCTCAGCTCCAAGGTTATGAGTGGCACAGACAGACTGCCCCCCACACCATGAATGAGGATGCTTTTACCCTCATACACAAATTTCTCCAGCACCTTCGTTCTCATGAGCGTTTGGACTGCACCTGTATCTCTCAAGATCTTCACAGGTTTAACCTCATCATTCTTACGAACAGATCCATACGACACAAAGGCAGCAAAGGTGTCATCCCTCTTTCTCTTCTCCTTCTCCTCCTCTTCCTCATTCACACAGACATTGCCCAGGATGGACATCAGAGCTACATACTTAAAATCTCTCATGTACTCAGCCTTACTGCTATCTGCCATAGGCCTATCCCCCATGCTCCTACGCCTCTGTTTAAGGAAACAATCACGTTCCACGTGACCAACTTTATCACAGTAGAAACATGTCACCTCTCTCCTTACTTCCCTCTTATTTCCGACAGTGGTAGGAGAAGCAGTGGGCTGCCATGGCTTTTCATTCTATTTTTGAGGTGGAATTTTCGGAGCCTGGTTGGTAACACTGTCATTGGTCGGTGACCTTGATGACTCATGATACCGTGATTGTTTCCCCTATTGTTGCATACCTTACTGTCTGAACCTATTTTGCGCGTCAAGACATATTCATCAGCGAGTGTGGCAGCCTTCTCGGGATTCATGGTACCTTTTTCTAGGATATGTGAAGCTACTTCCCTATTGACTGTCCTACAGAAATCCTCCAAAAGAAAGAGCTCAAACATTTTCTAGTTATCTTTGATCTCCCAAGAACGTAGCCACCTGTTTAGTTCCTTTTTCTTCTCGTACATGAACTCCACATGCGTCAAATTATTTGTTTTATAGTGATTCCTAAACAGTAAACGGTAAGCTTCAGGCACTAATTCGTAGACGTGTAGAATGGTTTCCTTTACAGTCTCATAATCATCACTCTGGTCCACAGCAAGAGCAGTGTAGGCAGCAAAAGCCTTTCCCTTTAACCCCCTTCGTAACAAAAGAGCCCATTTCTCCCTAGGCCAGTCAATGTTGCTCGCGACTTTCTCAAAAGCCAAGAAGTACCAAGTAGGATCTGCCTCACTAAACGTTGGCACCATACGAACGAACGTGTTTAGTGACATCAAACGCACCGCCACCTCCCTGCCCATTCTGTGTCCCGTTAGAGCACTCAAGTTTTCTCTCCTCCAATTTAAGTTTCGCCTGTTCTGTGTGTTGTTTTTCCTGTTCTATTTGAAGCCTCGTCCGTTCGGTTTGTTGTTTTTCCTGTTCTATTTGAAGTCTTGCCTGTTCGGTTTATTGTTTGGCTAACTCCAGTTGCATTCTGAGCAACTCTACCTGGTCGTTTGTGTTTTGTACCGGTTATGATTGTGGTGTGTCTGTCACAATCTGTACCCCAGTGGCATCTATCCCATCCCTGGTGGTGGAAACTAGCCCTAGTTTCTCTAAAACCCACGACAATAACTCTGCCTTAGTATCAGCGATTAAGTTATCAATCTCCGTCTGCCACTAGTTTAAGCTCCTGCTTAGCAAGGCTAGAGACATTCTCGTAAGTGGGATCTGAGTTAAGAAACCTTTCTACGTCCTCATCGCTCATAAGAAACATCTTGGCCTGTTTTAATTGATCCGATTAAAGCAAAAACAAAATCGAATTCATGTACCAGAAACGAGAGATGAGTAGCAATGCAGTACACCAACAAATCGTCTGAGTTGTGATTCCAGTGAAAAGCAAAAACAAATGTTTTAAAAGTGCTTACGTTTGAGTCCCGGTGAACAGTCGCAATCAAAAAGACTCTTGGTATACTAGATGGCGACCTTGCCAGGATTGTAGTATACCAAGAGTAGTATGTTATACTCGTGTAATATTACATTGAATATTATATATAAAGGGGGTAAAGATAACTAGTTTGTGTTATAAATTATATTGAGTTATAGAGTACAGTTTTATAATACTAAGGGTTAAGGTATTAGTATTGAGTTAAGGTAAAAGGGGTTTGATCTAAGTCTCTTGGTGATACTAGCAAGTGTGACAATAAGTGCTTAAGTGGCTTATGGCAGTGTCTAGCGGTAGCCAAGGTGAGAGACGGAGTAGCTGGGATATGTGTATCTTCTCTGATTGAGATCCCAAGGTAAAGTGGAGTAGTGACTGGTCCTAGTCAGTGGCTGTTGAAGAGTGACTTCTCTGTGTCAGTGTGTATAGAAGAGTGACTTCTCTGTGTCAGTGCGTGTAGAAGAGTGAGCTATTAAACTACCTTTTCCGGTATACATAAAGTGTGTTTGTTGACACACCTTGCATTAACTGGGTCAAGTGCTGACTCGAATTGTGTATTGTTTACTTCCTGGGTTGTCATTTGTATTGCTTACTGTGACATTCTGTGGTGTCTAAGAGGGAGGATTGTTGACTATCAGTTGTTTATGCCTTGCAAGTATTATCTTGTCTGGACTGTTGGTACTAGAGCTATATATAATAAATAGGAAATAATCACCTTGAAAAGGATGATGTAAAACATAAATTTAAGCACTCATAATAATGTGGTTCCCAGTGATTATAGAAAAGGCTTATTTGAATGTAGAGCGAAGTATTGAAGAAGTTGAGTGGAGGATGTAGCAGATTATTGATGATCACTAATTATATTCCATGTTGGCAGATTGACTTCTATACAGCAAGTGAGATCCCCTTTGTTTACATACGGGACCTCAGCTACGAATCTTAACTAAGGGCTTACATCTTTCATATATAGCTTATACTTAAGGTACACTCATGCATTCGCATATACCTTGATCTATACCAGTAAATTAAATTGGATACTATAATGTATGAATGTATTATTTAAACTACATATTATTAACAAAAGAAATTATATTATTCCTATCAAAGAAAACTTATTGGAAAATAAATCAAGGTAGACTTAATTAATGTCAAGTTATGACACACTGCCACCACAAATGTGGAATATTCAATCTTATCCCGGCCGATGAAGGGCCTAAATACTAAACTTAAAGGTACTGAAATCTCAGTCTTAATCCAGGCTACGAGCAATATCAATATTTACAATTACTTAAATTTAATTCTTAATCCAGGCTAGGAGAGATCAATATTTATGATCTCTTAATCTTAATCCAGGCTAGGGTACATATATATATACAATTTATAAGTTACAGTTGGCCAGAAGCTATTTTATTCCGCCATAAAGAAGCAGCGCCTAACGCGGCTTGACGGGAGGTACGTAACTCAATATCGCTCACCTTCCGATCAACGCCTAACGTGTTAAGAGGGAGATCTTGAGTCGACGGTTCATCGGAAGGGGCCACGCACTGACTTACTGCCTGTTCTAAGGGGTACAACCTAACAATGGGGCGAGTGGTGACACCTGTACTCGTCTTAAGATGCGCTACTCGACTTATTCCATCCATGCCCGCCTCTAGGCCAGTGATTTTCCCTAGTTTCCACATTAGCCGAGGACCGTCGTCATGTATTAGAACAACATCCCCTAGCTTCGGCCATGATTTGCCTTCAGTCCTCAAGTGACACTGATGCGTCTCTCTCAATGCCAAGAGGTAGTCAGACTGCCAACGTTTCCAGATATCTTTTGACAATTTATTCATATAGTGATATCTGGCAGTCATAACATTATCCCTGCGGAATGACGGATCTGTCAATTCCTCATCGGCTATCGCTTTCGGGAATTATTTTAATCGTCTGCCCCTTAGCATGTGAGATGGCGTAATAGCATTCACATCGCTTAGTTCACCTGAGACATAACCAAAAGGCTGGTCATTTACACAGGCTTCAATTTCACATAGAATAGTTTGCAGCTCTTCTAACGTTACCGATGCTCTACCGAGAACCTCTTTTAATCCGGCTTTCACTATCCAGATTGCCCTTTCTCAAATGGCACCGAACCAAGGAGCGCTGGCGGGGATAAAACGCCACTCACAATGGTGTTCTAGCATAAATGTCTGAATTACCGAATCTTTAGATATCTCGGCCAGCTGTTTGGCTGCACTAACAAATGTTGTCGTGTTGTCGCTTAGAATTATTTGAGGAAAGCCCTGCCTACTAACAAACCGGCGGAACGTGTACATAAAGCATTCGCAAGACATGTTAGTTACTACTTCTAGGTGAATCGCCCTGGTGATGGCACAAGTGAATAATACAATGTAAGCTTTAATAGCGGGATTACCCTTTACTAATAATGCACCAGAATATTCTATACCGGTCACTGAGAAAGGATCTTGAGGCTGTACTCTAATACTAGGCAAGGGAGGTGCATTCCTTGGTGAGTAGGATTTACCCTGAAGTCTCTTAACATACTATACACTTTCGTAGTACCATTTTTACCGTCTGTCTCATGCGTGGGATCCACCATTTTTGGCGCAAATAAGCTATCACATGACCCACACCATAATGAGAACATACTATATGACTTTTAACTATAAGCAAACACGTAATTGTATGGTTAGCTGGTGGGAGGATAGGATATTTACTGTCATCTCTGATGGCCAACTGAATTCTACCCCTACATTTGATCATCCCACTGTCCACGAATAGTCCTAGTTGTCTCATAACATTAGTACCCGGTAAATTATGGTCAGTATTGGTCAAGATGTTCCATTCACTCATATAGGATTCCCTTTGCACTGTCATAATCATTAATTTCTGAGCGGCTCGCATTTCACTAACTAGCAAGGAAGGGGTGTCAGTCAAGAGCTCTCCCTTTACCTTTCGCCGCAAATACATACATAACGGTTAACCCATGCAAGGACCCGTACTGGCTTATCATAGCTACTATATCTGTCCCAAGCAATTGTGATGCCATCAATATCCTGAGTGACTACTGCTGTGGCCATTGATTCTACAGGAAAGTCTACCTGAACTGGTACGGCCGTTGCTCGATCCTCTGGCCACTCTGTTGTGGAAGTTAGCCATGAAGGCCCCTGCCACCACAACTGAGAATCAGACACTGTTTGGCGGTAATGCCCCTAGTCAACAGGTCGCTCGGGTTATCCTTAGTGCACACATATCTTATATTAGCATTGGGAAGTAGTCCATGGATCTCGTTCACTCTATTACTGACATACACGGGCAACACTTTCTGACTGCGCAACCATACAATCGCAATCTGACTATCGGACCACAAATATACATTATTGAATTCATGATGATCCTTGAGTGCCTCTGTAATAAATTGAACAAGACGTGCGGGTAGCAAAACCGCAGTTAACTCTAATTTAGGTACTGTCACAGTCTTGATGGGTGCTACTCGAGCCTTGGCAGCGACTAAAGCACTTTGGTCTCCATCAGACAGGTACACTACAGCACCATACACGGAGTTACTCGCGTCACTAAACGCGTGTAATTCCACTTGTTTACTCGAGATGGTTTGACATGGGAAACTTATACTCTGAAAATTGTCCAAATCTGCCACCAGCGCTGATAGCAACTTCTATTGGAGAGAGATGCATAAACTTTACTGTATGTTGCAGGGTTCTGAAGTGCCAAGGGGGAGGTGTTGAGAGAATACAATAGTAAGGTGTACAAGTTTATAATTTAAGATTATATTGGTTGGTATGTATGTTTATTATCTACAGACACAAAGACAATGCATAAATACTCATCAACACATAGTTATGAGTTATGGTAAAAGTGCAAGTATCAGGTATTAATAGGACCTACAAATATATATACAATTAGCACATACCCTGAGAGACGTAAATAATGATGAATGAACTCCTAGATAGACTCAATTGTGTGGGGGAATAACTAGCTGGAGTTTAGTGTAAAATGTGTATGTGGTGGAGCTCTTCACCTATAGGTATGCAGTGGTTTGGTAACTTAAGAGTCAGACAAACATGTAACAATATACCTATAGATGAATATTTACATTACGAATAGCGTGTGAGGGTTTAATTGTCAAACTGATATTAATTAATTACGGTAAAGGAAAGCCTGAAAGCCAGATCATATTATTAAAAAGCGTCTCTATACAATCGCAGTGATAGCTTATTATACAAGCTACCAAGAGGCCAAGGAGCACTCTAAGTCACTACCTGAACAAAATTCACTGTCAGATAATCTAGGGCCAGGAAGCATCTAGATACTTACCTTCAGGATTAGCCGTTGCGGGTAAGGCAGGCCAGGAAACACTGCAGGAGGTCTAGTCACCTCAGAAGGGCCAGGGAGCACCTATGGATCCAGAAAGCATTCAGATCTCAGGAGGGGAGGTTGAGATAACTTCCCGTACCTGGCCTGGATACCTTTCTACTTTCTAGGTGCTATATCTCCTAGAAGAAGCACCGGGAAAAAGGACACATCTGTATGTAGTATCTATGGGGCCGGTGTGTCGCTCTGGTCTCGGCGATGGGAGTAGGGGGGAGAGTATTGGAAGGGCCCTCCTAATTTGCCGCTGGATGCCTTCCATGGACCAATCAGAAAGGCGGCTGGTGGATGACATCATGGCGTCCTGATTGGTGGGGGCGTCGGCCGGGCCGGCCAATCCTGGGCCGAGCTGAGCGGGTGACGTCACATCCGGTCCCTCTGCTAGGCGCCGCCTCTTCGGTGTGGGTTGTTGTTTTTTTATCTTTTATTTTATTTTATTTATTTATTTATTTTTTTTGGGGGGGGGAGGGAGGGTTGTTATGATGATGTAAGTGTGACGCTCACCGCTTCCCCCAGAACCGCATGGCTTACTCGCTAGGACTCGCCAGGGCAGAGAATGTAGCTACAGTCTACCTATCATTGTGTACTTTCCTTCTCGAGAAAGCTTGTGTTGCAGACAGTTCAGACCTGTTCTTTATTTTCGTCTGTCACAATCCTTTCTATTTTATTTAGTCAATTGAAAGTATTGTGTTAAATAGTTGAATGATGGGAAGGCGAGCGGGAGTACAAAGGAGTACAAAGGAGTACAAAGGAAATCAAGCAACAACAGGTCTAGTGACCCTTCTAGGTTGCTTGTCCTCCAAAACACTGAGGATCAAGTGTCCAAACAGTGGTTTAGAGTGGGTAAGGGAACATTGGAAAGGGAATTACTGCCCTGGAACTAATGTCCGTGGCAGGATTAGGGAGTTAGTAGAGGACAGATGGGTTAGTAACTGAGGGGGGGATAAAATAAAGTTATTCATTTACAAATGCAGTCAGTCGCGGGTTTAATGAGAGATATTTGTCTAGGCGGAGTTTAAATGAATCAACGGTGATGCAGTCTATAACGTTTCGGGGAAGCCCATTCCACAAGTTGACAACTCGATTGAAGAAGAAATTCTTAGATTCGTGCGAGTTAAAAGATTTACCAATAATTTTGCAACCGTTTCCCCGCGTGTAATTAGATTGGTCGATAGTGAAGTACTTACTACAGTTCATATTGTCGATGCCTTTGATGATTTTGAACACTTGAATTAAGTCACCTCTTAATCTGCGCTGGGTTAAAGGAAATAGATTTAATTCTCTAAGACGCTCTTCGTATGGTTTGTTCTTTAGGCTAGGTATCATTTTGGTAACTCTACGTTGAACTCGTTCTAGCTTGTTTATATCTTTTTGGTAATAAGGGCACCAGGATTGAACGCAGTATTCCAGAAGAGGGCGGACTAAGGAATTGTAAAGGGTTAGGATAACTTCTTTGGATTTATGCTCAAATGACCTACCTATAAAACCAATTATTTTGTTTGCCTTCTTAACAACTTCTGAACATTGTTGACTCGGTTTTAGGTTACTCGATATTGTTACTCCCAGATCGGTTTCTCTGTTTACATTCTTAAGCTGAGTGCCATTCATCGAATAGTTTGCTTTCTCATTTAGGTATCCAACATGTAGTACTTTACATTTATCCGCATTGAAACTCATTTGCCAAATTTGGGCCCAACATGACAATTTATCTAGATTGTGTTGCATATCGTCAACTTGTTCTTTTGAGAGTACGCTATTTGCAATTTTTGTATCGTCAGCAAATTTTGAGATTGTACAGGTGAGACCCTCATCTATGTCGTTGATGTAAATTAGAAAGAGAATTGGTCCTAGTACCGATCCCTGGGGTACCCCGCTACTTACATTGGTCCATTTAGATGCCTTACCGTTTATGACTACCCTTTGCTTTCTGTTGCTGAGCCAATTTTCAATCCATTTCAACACACCATCTTGTATTCCATGCGCTTTTAGTTTTAGCAGTAAACGTTTGTGGGGAACTTTGTCAAAGGCCTTTTGAAAATCAAGGTATATAATATCTACAGCTTTACTCTCATCGTAGAGGTTGAGGATATCGTGGAAGAAGTCTAAGAGGTTTGTTAAACAGGAACGTTTTTTACGAAAGCCGTGTTGAGTATCTTTAAGTATGTTATTTTCCTCTAAGTGATTTACGAGTCTGTCTCGTATGACCGTTTCTAGCATTTTACAAACAACTGAGGTTAAGCTAATTGGACGATAGTTACTGGGTAGGGATTTGCTGCCTTTTTTGAATATCGGTGTTACGTTGGCTATCTTCCACTGATCAGGCATAGTTCCAGACTGCAAGGATTTATTGAATAGTAATGTCAATGGTTTGGAGAGCTCATCCTTAGCTTCCTTTAGAACTCTAGGCGAGATTGTATCAGGTCCTGGCGTTTTATTTACCTTGAGTTTATCTAAACAATTCAATACTTCTCTCTCTGTAACGGTGATATTGCTTAGAACATCTGAATTATCAATCTGAATCGGCGATGGTGTAGGGATATCACTGAGGTCTTCTGTTGTAAAAACTGATGCAAAGAGGTATTGAGGGCATTACTCATTTGTACTTCGTCTTTGGTGTATTCTCCATTTTCATCGACTAACGGTCCAACAGTTGAAGTAACTACTTTTTTCTTTCTGATATAACTATAAAATTCTTTCGGGTTTGTTTTACTTTGATTCGCAATATGTAACTCTAAGGTCTTTTTACTCTGCTTAATTAACTTTTTGGCTTTGCGTCGTAGCTCTACAAATTTCACCCGTTCTTCGTCATTTTGTGAGGATTTTAATCTATCATTAGCAAATTTTTTAGCAAGCAGGCAGTTTGAAATATCTTTATTCCACCATTTGGGCTTATTATTATGGCCTGGACGCCGTATTTTCGATGGTATGCAGTCTTGCACTGCTTTTAGGTAAGTGGTTTCGAATAACTTCCAAGATGTATTTATGTCGTTATTGTTAATTAAAAAGCTCCAGTCAGTTTCTTTAAACATAGCTCTAAGTTTATGGAAGTTTGCTTTCTTGAAATTAGGGACTTTTTCGATGCTACTATTTGGTTCGTTACTAGTAAACTTTAAAGTGAAAGTTATCGTACGATGGTCGCTGTTACTGAATTCATCACCAACATTCAAATTCTCTATCAATTCTTCATTTGTTGCAAGTACAATGTCAAGAACGTTATTACCACGGGTCGGCGTTCGAACAAATTGATAAAGCGAACTCTCTTGCAAGTTCGTATACAAGTCATGTCCGGAGTGTGAAGTAAGAGTATCGCCCCACTTGGTCACAGGTAAATTAAAGTCGCCAAAAATTACGGTATCTTGTGAGTTACTTACATCTGCAATTTTTTCGTAAATTTCTCGGTCAGTTTGCACTGATTGAGCTGGAGGTCTGTATATTAACGCAAGTATTATATTTGTACCTTTATTATTCTTTATTAGCACAAAAGATGTGTCGACGTTCACAATTTGAGGTTTTGACACGAGGGTCGGGTTAAGACTTTCTTTGATATAAAATAAAACGCCACCTCCATTTTTATTTATTCGGCTGTTCTCAAACATTACATAACCGGGAAGTGAATACTCTGCTAAAAAGTCTCTATCTTCTGTATTGAGCCAAGATTCTGTTATGCCAATCACATCATAATTTTCTGTAAACACTAGTTCCTCTAAATCTGAATATTTATTGCGTATGCTACGAGCGTTTGCATAGAAAACCTTTAAAGTTGCGGTTTTAGAACTTTCAGAACGTTCTTTCATCGAATTTTTGGTTCTGGTCGGATCTACATTTACATTCATGGCTGTCCTCGGTCCTCGGTCATTATCTCTGGCGGTTTTGAATTTGGGTTGTGTTGGTGGAGCTTTATCCAAATTCGCGGTTCTTGACGGATTAGTATTTAATTCCTTTGTAGGTTGCCCTCCTCGCTGTCTTCGGTCCTCCTTCCTGGTTGTCCTGTGCTGAGTTGATTTTTTCTCCGAAAATCCGTCACCGCATCGTTGAGAAGACGCCCAAAACGTGCTGCTCCCACCTGGTTCAGATGAACTCCATCGTCCAAAAACAAATAGTCATCGTAGTAGAAATTGTCCCAGGTGTCGACGAATCCCACGTTCTCCTTCCTGCAGAGGTTTGCTAGACAACGATTTGTGCTGGTGGCTATGTTGTAAAATCGGCTCTCTACACCGAGCCGGGGGACGATTTCTGAGACGATGATCCTTGATGACTTCTCCTTAAACGACTTGATCAGCTGCTGGTACTTTAAAAGCAAATCTTCCGACCGGGTTCGCTGTACATCGTTGGATCCAACGTGGATGACGTACATTGTATTAGCAGGGGCCAGCTTTAATACTTCGTCAACTGCTGCAACTACGTCGTCCACACCACCACCAGGGATACAAAAACGCTTCCTGGTCTTAGGTGCCCTGGCTCAAAACTCTGTGAGCTGACCACGTATCATCGACTCTCCCACGAGCGGGAGAGAGACCAGGTGATGTGACTTGGTGGTGAGTGTGGCGCGTGGCTGGCCCCCTTACATGGGCCTCGCGGGATTCGTTGCCTCCTGCCTAACACTGCCTACTAGGCGGCTGCTTACTGGGCGACTGTCGCGCGCCCTCGTGCCATTCCTGCGAACTGGGACTCCAGCGAGGCGGTCCCTGGGAATATCCTTGTCAGATCCTTCCCAGACAGCATACTCTAAGCATCTCCCATGAACTGTTCCACACTCTTGTCTTAGAATCTTTCTCTCCTACTGCCTTTATCATTTCCACTACTTCCTCACCTTTTATTAATATCAATCCCCCTCTGGTTCCCTGCATCCACACCTTGAATTGGTGGCCAGACTGTATTATATGCTGGATCTCACATTTCTTATGTACTAGGCTAAGGTTGAAGAGAGTCATTGTCTTTTTTGGGAGATTGTATTGCTCGGACTGTCTCCATCAATCACTAATGTTTCTACAGGGTTAAATAATGCTAGACTAGGGATCAGGTACCTTGCTGTTGGTGTTTTCACTGTTTGTAGGCTACTTTTGAGCTGCACAACACTACGGATTCTGTGGGTTACCTGGGTGGATCTTTTGTCTGTGTACCTTGGAGTTTAGACTGTGTAGTGCGTGAGGGCTGCTTGCCTAATCCACCCAACACTGTTCTAACTCTATTTGCTTTTACTTTTGAGGGTCGCCAGGAGGATACTCGATACTTGTGATCGAGAATCCTCAAGAGAGCACCCCTTCATATTAACGTAATCAGGCCGCACAGACCCAAGGTCCACACTAGGCTAGGAGCTGCCTTGCTCCACCAGAATTCTGTACCTTTGCACATCCCAGCTAGACTTTATTAACCCGGGTAGAGATTAGCTGGATTAGATCATATACTCTTTTATGCATACCCATTATTTCTACACAAACATTTTGAGGTCTAGGTTGCTGTAGAGAGACACAACCAGCATAGACCGGTTTTGTTAATAGGAGTACTACTTTTTCGTGGCGAGCATTATTACTGTTGCACCGCTTATAATATTCTTGTGTCCAATAACATTATAGGTCCAGCCTTTTTGTGTATTTAGCCTACACGTGCATTGTCCTGCCTCCTGCTATTTTGTGGTTCCATTTCCGATACGTTCTTCTTAGTAGCATCCGACATTATTCAGAAGATTCCTTGTTTACAACACTTTCTTTCATAAAGGAGTGACAGATATTATTGATTAAAGTAACGTTAAGTAAACCTTCTTCTTGTTTGCATTAGATCACTCTTGTGATTTAATTAAGTTAACTATCTTTTCCTTGTGTACCATAACTAAGCAACCATATGTTATAGGTAATAGGCTGTTTCAGAGAACATCAGCCTATAGTAGAAGCACATAGATACTGAGAGTTAAGATACCCCGCTATCGCAGATATAACTCTGGAGGGTATATGTGTTCTTTGTTCGACGGGATTATATATCAGGGGTTGGATCTAGCGTTTCCGTTGTTGCATTTATGCCAGTCTAGTCCAATGTATAAGAGCCACTGATTTATACGAGACCCGATCGTAACATAAGGAGCTGTTCTTTTCAAAGGAGGAACTGTATTATTTTGGGGCCGTGCTCTATGGTGGTTCACTGAGTTATTTTGGAGGGGGTAACTGGGCCAGATTGCCTCCTTACAGGGATTAGAGGTTTCCGTTGTGGTAAAACACTAAATGTAAGAGCAGTGAATGAAGCAGTGTTTGATGGAGATAGGTTACTCAGGCCTCCCAGGTGGCAGGGAAGGATTGAAAGGATTGGGAAAAATTAGGTAAAAGAAGCAGTGAGACAAATGAGAGCGAGAATAGCAGAAGGTATGGATGGTATTGCTGTGGAGTGTATTATTAACCCGGGAGCTGCGGGGAGACTCTTAAGAGTTCCCCCGGCGCACTGCGGGGAGACTCTTAAGAGTCAGAGAAAATAAAAATCAACTTTTGACATCGAAAAAAAAAAAAAAAATTATATTTGTTTTTTTTTATTTTTTTATTTTTTTTTGGCCCCTGGGCCATGCAAAATCTCAGTCCTCTACCTCCCCTCCTTCCCCACTTTCCTCCTCTCCTTCAGTTATCACCTATTTTCCCTGTTATTCCCTTATTCTGAGGTATATTTTCGTGCTAACATTAGAAATCCGATTGGAGGGTGTGGTCATCACTGATAGCAAGCGAGTGCAAGAGAGAGAGAGAGAGAGTATCGATCGACTGTGTCTCAGTGGCCTTGGGGGAAATTGGCGGGAAAGCAGATTGCCTCACCCATACATTATACAACTCGCGGGCTATATCTCCGATTTTGACCATCCAAACGCTGTTTTCACTCGTTTTATTTGTTGTTTCAGGTTAATACCTTTATAATCAACCCATAATAGGCGCATATGGATAAGTATTAATGCTATTAATGGCACAATGAATATTTTAGTGGCGGAAACACCTCAAATACGTCAGCACAGGGGGACGTTTCCAATTACCCCCATGCGCACTTCAGAGGTTAAGAAGGGTGGAGATGTGATAATAGATTGGCTGGTGAGACTATTCAATGTGTGCTTTGTTGTGTCAATGGTACCACTAGACTGGAGGAGTCCATGTATAGTGCCGTTGTACAAGGGGAAGGGAGACTGGCAGGAGTGTTCAAGTTATAGAGGTATTTGTTTATTATCAGTTGTTGGAGAGCTGTATGGCAGGGTGTTGATAGAGAGGATAATAAAGGGTACAGAAGGTGCAATAGGAGAAGAACAGTACGGTTTTAGGAGGGGAAGAGGGTGTGTGGATCAGATTTTCGCAGTAAGACAGCTATGCAAGAAGTATTTAGAGAAACATAAGGAGATATTTTGGGCATTTATGGATTTGGGAAAAGCGTATGATCGTGTGGATCGAGTAGCAATGTGTAAGGTGCTAAGAATTTATGAAATTGGAGGAAATTTGTTAAGAGCAGTCAAGAGCATTTATGAAGAGAGCAGAGCGTGTGTAGAGTAGGAAATAATGAGTTGAGTGAATAGTTTGAGGTAAATGTAGGTCTGCGAAAGGATTGTGTAATGACTCCTTGGCTGTTTAATGTATATATGAATGGTGTGGTGAGGGAGGAGAAAATTAGAACTATGGGTAGAGGATTGGGTTTAATAGGAAAGAATGGTAGAGATTGGGAGTTGCAACAGTTGCTGTCTGCTAATGACACAGCTTTGGTGGCAGATTCTTAGGAGAAACTGCAGCGAGTAGTCAAAAAGTTTAGTGTTGTTTGTGGGATGAGGAAGCTGAAGGTGAATGTCAATAAAAGTAAAGTGATGGTGTGTAATAGAGTTGATCTTAGGGTGAATCTAGATGTGCGGCTGGATGGGGAACTACTGGAACAAGTGGAGTGTTTTAAATATCTAGGAAGAATGATAAGCAGGAACGGAGGTATGGAAATGGAGGTAAAACAGAGAGTATTTGAAGGAAGAAAAGTTTTCGGAGCAATGGGAAGTATGTGGAAAGTGATAAATCTCGGAATGAAAGCTAAAAGTGCAATGTATCAAGGGATAGTTGTACCAACACCAACAGTGATGTATGGGGCTGATACATGGGCTCTGAAGGCAAAGAAGAGAAGAAAGTTGGATGTGATGAAGATGAGTTGCCTGAGGAGTATGTGTGGAGTGACTCATAGAGACAGATTGAGGAATGAAGAGATATGTAGGAGAGTGAGGCAGCAGGAACATTTGTTGGCCAGAGTGGACAGAAGGGTGCTGTGCTGGTATGGACATGTTGAGCGAATGGAAGATGAAAGGCTTACAAAGAGAATATGTGAGTCAGATACAAGGGGAGGTAGAGGGGCAGGAAGACCTCCATTGAGATGGAGAAAATTTGTATTACAAGTGTTGGAAGATAGAGGAATAACTAAAGATCAGACAAGAGAAGTGGTAATAAATAGGAATGAATTGAGAATACTAGAGAATAGATGAGTGAAAAGGCGGTCGTTTGGGATAGCGGGTCAGGCGCCAGTTGGATTAGATAATAATCCGTCAGGTGCCTGGCCCGGGGAGCCGGTATACAGTATAATGTATATGAAGGGCATGCCTGGATACATGATGTGCAGGCTTGTGGTGATAGGTTTCGCTGTATGTTTGCCTGCTGAGATCGGAACCTCTCCGGGAGATCTGGGACCTGGGAATGCTGCTGGGGACACCAAATGGGCCTGGGTCTCTGGGTCTTCTCCTGGGCGACATAGATGTGTGTGAATTTGTGTTTTGTTTTTTGTTGTGCGTGTATATATATATATATATATATATATATATATATATATATATATATATATATATATATATATATATATATATATATATGGTTGGATGGAACCAACCGAAAGACGATCATGTGATATACCAGCATATTTGCACCTCTGGGGACTGTGGACCCCTATCCTATGTTGGAATGACACAGACTCGCCTTTCCCGTCGACTAACCCTCCACCTTCAATCTGGCGCTATAAAAGATCACTATCAAGCCCCCCACCATCTTGCCCTAACTCGCGCCGACCTAGACAAACAAACTACCATACTCGACAAAGAATCAGACCCCAGAAGACTAGCTATTTTAGAAGCTCTATATATCCAAACGCTCAACCCCAGCATCAACAACCAAACACAAGACCTTCAAATTCTTCCTTCAGGCAAGCGCTACAGGCATACTGCCCTCGTTCCTCTCGCCCTGTGCCCCCCTCCCTTACCTTTCCGCGCTCAGCACACAACTGACAACACCAACCAATCACAGCCACCCACAGCCAACAACCAACCACCGATAAGATTTAGTGCCCGTCTCGCGAATAGACTGCCTTCCACCAATGAACAGCCACCCCACACCCAGTAGCTCCGCCCACCTACCTATTCTTGATCCTCGAATTTTGTATAAATATGTTGCTTTGTCCTTATTCTAATCATTACCTGCCCATTCCCTGAAGATGCAAGATGTTTACTTGTGAAACGTTGGATCCACCATGAATTTTGCTAACCTGTTGTACCTCATCTCTGAACCCCAGAGGAAAATTGTTAGAACTATTGAAAGCTGTAACAATAAAATACTGAATGCTGAAACTGCTGTTGCCTTTAACCTCGTCTGTTTAAAAGAGAATATATATATATATATATATATATATATATATATATATATATATATATACATAATTTTATTTTGTATTTATTTATCTATTTATTTATTTATTTATTCATATTTATTCCCTGTTCGGGTTTTGTCTCGAGTCGGCCACCCCCAGCTATGGGGTATGTGCCTAAGTATATAGATAGATAGATAAATATAAAATTTTCATGACTTCTGCTACTACTACTACAAATTATAATGTTACTAATAATGATGACAACAATTCTAACACACAAATATAATATCAAACAGATACATTAATCAATTTTAATATAATAGTATTGTGTTGGTACTAGAGCAGTGATCTAGACTCCCAGTGATCCCCTTGGTCTGGGTGAGGTGGACAGTAATGGTCTTAGATTGGGCCCACACATTGTTTCTCCCTCGTATTTAGGGTGTGGGGGGGGGGGGGTGGGGGGGGGGTAGAAGGTGGGGTTAGTGTGCTCCCTTGATCTCTATCAAACTTATACAAACAAAAAACACCCCCATCACCCCCTTTCGAGATGTATTTGTACATGTCTCTTTGTCTCTGTCTGGTACACACCTTTGTCATTTCCAATAAACAGATTTATATATGCAGATATGAAATTCGGGAAAGGTATATGAAGTAGTATGGCAGAAAATTATGCTTATACAATGAAAATAATAGGTACAGTTGCCCTAGCCCTTGACATTGTTATCGTCTGTTTGATAAATGGTCTTTTCGTAATTACCAAAGATCACAACGGTTAACCCAACCTATAAAAGTGACCACCTTCACCACAATATATATATACCTATGTATATACTGTATATACAGTATATACATACTGTATATATACAGAATATACATACTGTATATATACAGTATATATATATATAAATATATATATATACAGTATATATACATATATATATATATATATAAAAATATATATACTGTACATATATATATATATCTATCTATTGCCTGAAGCCGCGATCCCCGAAGGGGTGGCCACGAACGAACCGCCCCCATGCACCTCTGTGCCCAGTCAGTCGACGCCCCTCCTCCCAACCAGCACCACATTCATCCATATGCTTCCTCACTCCATCCTTCCACCTCTCTTTCGGTCTACCTCTCCCTCTCTCTGTCCTTCCATCTCGCTCTCGTCCACCCTCTTAGTCATTCTCTCGCTTCCCATATGTTCCATATGGCTGAACCATCTCAAGGTGTTCCTTTCCACACTTTCCTGCACATCTACCTCCACACTACACCTCCTTCTTACTTCCTCATTCGTGTGTCTATCCCTCCATGTAACTCTGCACTCATTTCTTAAGTAACTCATTTCCACCCCTCTCACTCTTGGTCTGAGTCTCTCAAGCAACGTCCATGCTTCGCTTCCGTAAGTCAGTGTCGGGATTACCACACTGTCATGCAAGAACTTCTTCACTGCCATACTGACCACCCTATTTCTTGTTACTGCTTTCAGCGTTCCTACAAGCCTCTTCCCCTGTTGCACCCTCTCCCGTACTTCTTCATCCATTGTTCCATCTTTACTCAACACACTGCCCAGATACTTAAATGAGCTGACGATCTCCATAGCCTGACCGTTCAACTTCACCTCAGACTCTGTGGCTTCACCCCTTTCGAAGACCATAACCTTGCTCTTCCCCGCATTTACCTTCAGCTTCCGTTTTTAGCACACTGTTCCAAACATATTTACCAGACCCTGCAACTCCCATTCATTATCGCTCATCAGAACTGTATCATCAGCAAACAGCAGTACAGGTAGCTTCCAATCACTTCCCTCCCTTTTCAGCGATACACCAACATCCACTGCTATTCCTTGTATTTCTTTCATGACTCCATCCATATATACAGTAAACAACCACAGGGACATCACACACCCCTATTTCAACCCAACATTCAGGTCAAAGAACTCGTTCTGCTCATTCTCCACACATACTGCCGCCTTTGCACCCTCATACATGCTCCTCACTGCTTTCAGCAACTTCCCATCTACTCTGTATATTCTAAGAATTTCCACACACCTTCTCTATCCACTCTGTCATAGGCCTTCTCCAAGTCCATAAAGGCAACATACACCTTTTGTTGCTTCTCCAGATATTTCTCCACAACACAATTCAGGGTAAATATCTGATCTACACATCCTCTTCCCTTCCTAAAACCGCCCTCTGCTCGTTACCTATCCATGTCTCCGTTCTCGCTCTCACTCTCTCAATCACTACCCTATTGTACACCTTCCCTACTACGCTTAGAAGACATATTCCTCGGTGGTTACCACACACTCCTCTTCCCCCTTTACCCTTATATAGGGGGACTATTATACCTGTCTTTCAGTCATCAGGTGCACTCCCCTTCTCCCATGCTAGTTTGCACATTTTCCATACCCATTCGATCACTATCTCACCACCATACCTCAACATTTTCCCACACACTCCATCTATTCCTGGTGCTTTCCCCAACTTCACTCTTTTCATGGCTTCCCACACTTCTGACCTCCTGATCCCACCTCCTCCTCCACTACTTCTCTTCTTCTCCCTCCCATACCCCATCCAACTATGTTTGCTGGCTCTTCATTCCTTACATTTAGAAACTCGTTGAAGTACTCCCTCCGTCTTTTGACTCTCTCTTGCTTCTCGGCTAGCAGTCTCCCATTCTTATCTTTCACACCCTTACTATTTCCCTTGCTACCTTCCCTAACTTTCTTGACTTCTTTCCAGAACAGTTTCTTACACTCCCTCCATTTTACACTCAGATTCCTTCCAAATTCCTCATCTACTCTTCTCTTACTTTCCTTCACTACTCTCTTCACCACTCTCTTTCTCTCCACGTACCTCGCTCGTTTCTGTCTCTCCAAATCTTCATTCCCTCTACTACCCAACCACTCTCTATATGCTTTCTTCTTGTCTTCCACAGCTATTTTTACCTCTTCTGTCCACCATGCTGTACATTTCTCTTCCCTTCCTCTTCTCCTTACTCCACACACCTCCTCACATGCTGCACAGATCTCTTCCTTAAACACCTTGCTCATCTCCTCCACTTCCTCCATACCTTCCACGTCAAAAATACCTAGTCGTCTTTCTACTGCTCTCCTGTACTGTTCCCCGATTTCCTCCTCCTGTAGCCTCTCCACCCTCATCGCCATTCCACCTTCCTCTTGCCTCCCTCCAGCTCTACAGCTGGTGGTATAGGTGGATATGTGTTGATGAGAACAACACTACAGGCAGGGGTTTGATTGTCCTTGTGCCTCATCCTAACTTTACTTGGGAAGAACAAGTGGGAAGATCTAATAACTTACAATACAATGATGGAAGAATAATACAGTATGCTCTATGTACACACAATATATAAAGACAATATTACATAGTACCGTATACTGTACCCTTATTTCTCATGGCCAAAGCGATACATAAACTATATACTATATTATACATATTTATATGAAATACTAATTGTGTCTAGTGATTATATGTATGATCAATAATTTAGAGTTTATGCTTCTGACGGACTGTTTGACAGGGATAACCTTCAGCTACACTGTGGGTGCAATTAAGGGGAACATTTTATTTATTTGTTTATGTACTTACATATTTTGTTATCTTTATTAGTTTCATCTTTAGATCTCAATCAATCTAAAAAAACAAAAAACAAAAAAACAAATCGAGATAGATATGTGCAGTTTTCGATAGAAAAATGGTGCATCCGAAGGCCAGGAATACATGGTAACCTAAAGGTCACGAGAGGTTTTAAAATCACCAAACTAGTGGGACGAGTATCTTAAAGGTGAATTCCAGGGATGAAACCTATTCAAACTACAATGTCCATTAGGATCTGCTTGGTTTTAGGGATATGATACTGAAGAACTTTCATCAATGTGTCCTAACAACATAGAAATATAGCTTATCTAAGTTATTTTATGTGGCGAGCACTAGCGTGTTTACCATAACGTCATAGGATGGAATGGCAGGAACACTCGACATGGGAAATGGGTGAATCTGCATTTTTTTTTATGTGAGGAACTCTTATAAATTGTATGCATGTTTACAGCTCAACATTTGGCATAATCAATATCTGGTCAAGGGACTGCGATATATAAAATTAACAGAAAACAATATTATCATTAAGAAATAGGCCTTAGAAGCGACCTCCCTCGTCTCTGGACCAGGATGAACACAAAAAACACTGCCTGTATGTTTATTGTTGGCGAGATTGGATTATATCTTGATGTGCACCACATCTTCAGGACGTTGTTCGATCTTTTGCAGAGCTTGAGTATTGAATTGAAAGGTATTAATTACGAAAAACAGACCTGACAGTCTAGGACTGCATGTGTTGTTTACAAACTGCCTCTCCATACAATGTCGTCACTCCAGATCAGCTGAACTCGTCCAGATGATTGCCGAGAATGCCAACAACGTTATATATTTGTATTTTTGTCTGGAGTTTAATGGAATTATATCGATATTGTCCATATACATATTACAGTATATTCATGCTAAGTTATGACCCTGCATTAATCTTCGTTTTTTTGTTCATTCCTGTAGTTCACCTTTAAGATGTCAAAACTAAGGTGGCTAGGCATTAGGGAGAAGGGGGTCCAGAAACCCCCCCTTAAACACTTATACAATTACCATTTCTAGCACCACTACTAATGTTAATAATAACCACAATACCTTTATCTTTATAACTGTCTTGATAGCGTAATGCATAAATGCACGAAATTTCGGTGTGAGTGTCCTAGGTTCGAGTCCTTGGAGTGCCATGTATTTTTTTATTTCATTAATTGAGTTTAGAAGTAAAGTTGGTTGGTGAAAAAATATGAAAATATAACTATTGGTTTATTTCATGATGCTGGTGGGCTGTTTGACGAGGGCGATCAACGACAGGAGATGGCCTTCAGGTACGCCGTGGACGCTATCAACAGTGATGGTAACCTACTCAACCATGCCCATCTAGCGGCACAGATAGAGCACATTCCCCGCCACGACTCATTTACAGCTTCCAGGAAAGGTTAGATATAGAGGACCGTTGTTACCGAGTCTTGTAAATGTTAGTTATAGAGCACATCCCCCGCTACAACTCCTTCACAGCTTCCAGGAATGGTTAGATGTAGAGGACTGTGGTTATTCAGTCTTGGAAATGTTAGTTATAGAGCACATCCCCTGCCACGACACATTCACAGCTTCCAGGAAAGGTTAGATGTAGAGGATCGTTGTTACTGAGTCTTGAAAATGTTAAGTATAGAGCACATTCCTCAACACAATGCCTTCACAGCTACCAGGAATGGTTAGATGTAGAGGACTTTGGTTATTGAGTCTTGGAAATGTTAGTTATAGAGCACTATTCAACTAATACATAACACATCCTGTACCACGCATTTCCCACAACTTCCAGTAATTAGAAATATAATAAGTCAGATATAGAATACAGTCAACCTAGAACTCAGTCACGTCATCCAGAAAATACCAGATAAATTAGAGCATTTACTATTTTTTAGTTCAGAATTAATTTATGTATGTAAGTTAGGCTCCCTTTTCTACATTCTGGGTTATTTATAGAGGAAAATCTAAAATGCATTGCTCCCTATGGAACACCTTTGAACGTTGGACTCCTTCAGTGGGAATAAGTGTGTATGTGTGTGTGTGTTCTTTTAATTATCCTCTATATCTCTCCACCAGTTTGCTCCCTGCTAAATGCTGGAGTGGCAGGAATATTTGGACCCCAATCTCCGCAGACCTCAGCCCATGTGCAATCAGTGTGTGATGCTTTAGAGGTGCCGCATATTGAGACGCGCTGGGCCTATACACTTACTAGGGATCCATATTCTGTCAACTTGTATCCACATCCTTCCACGCTAGCCAGGGTAAGAAAATGGAGTAATATTACATCTAACTATTCAATCATTTATTAAGGATTCACTATATCCATCTCTCAGATAATTTTGTAGAACATAATAATTTTAAGATGATTTAGTTACAGTGTCCATATATTTAGGTGTGAGACGATCATTCATTGTAACTCTTTGTAACTTCCCCCTTCTAAAAACCATTGACTCAGGTTCCTTTCCCACACTATTAAAGCTTACTCTGGAATCTTGATGTCGCCCAAGCATCTGATCGTATGTCCAATGACGATCACGTGGCTGTGAGGTGTTTCGAGGTTGCCAAAGCAGGTGAGAGGTAGTGAGAGGTTAGATAGAGATTAACCACCGGCAAGACTAGAGCCTTTAGAGCTTCCCTCTCAATATAGAGAAGTCTCTCTTACTTATATATATATATATTTAGCACTACTGTATATTCAGTTGTTACTTGAATAAATATCAAAGTTGGTTGGATACCACTTTCTTTCCTTTTCCCCTTTACCTATATATAATATATGTATAAGGTATAAGTGGGATGGTGGCGGCGATACAATATCTACCTAATTAATCCATCATCATCTAGCAGATAATTGAAAGCTGAGATCAACATGTACAATCAACCTTTAACTAAAATAATATATATTAACTCCTAAGGACATCGACACCTTCAGTCATCCTTATATAGAGTCAAAAACTAAACCATATAGGATCGTACCTCAAAACGTCCTAATACTCCTACCTGGAGTTAACCCTATGAATACATTTGACTACACATAAAAGTCATTTCTAACAATAATTCATCTGTCTTTAATCAAGTCCACACAAGTGTTTTTGTGTCCAGAAAACACCGGATATTGTCCATGCGACAGTCTTCATGTTCTCTGTTTGCGTCCAGTGTTGCGTCCACTAAGACTCCAGTTGCTCAGTTGAGCATGTGACAGTGTTATGGTAATTGCTTTTGTAGGTCATACCACAAATACTGATGTCTATGGGATAATTGCTGTGTGTTTTAACAATAACAAATTCAACGTAAAAAGAAGATCCGATTAGGCATATGTGATTTGGCCATTGGCACATATGGAACTGGACAACTAGGCAGACAACTCATCAAACACTGTCTGCCAAATCACTCATTAATGTACACTAGTATATCCAAGAATAATTGGATACAGAGACAGGCTTTGTGTTGACTGTTTGCATTTCAGTGAACAGTGTCCAAATTTTACTGGGCACAAGACAATTTTGTGGAATAGCCTTTAGTCTTTCGGATTTTTGTTTGAGAGAGTACAGTTTGTTTATGGATGCAGCAAGAAATCGAAATCTTGACTAAATTCACTCATCTTGAAAGTAAAGTTCATTCCAGTGTCAGACTGGGCAAAGACTCTTATTATTGCCTTGGTATGTTGAACGGTGACCCAGTGGTGGGCACGATTTCAGCTAATCAGCTAACAGCTAATAGCGAAGCTAAATATTTCGTTAGCTGGTTAGCTTTTAAACTAACTTTGAAAATCGTTAGCTGACCGATCAGCTTCCGATGAATTTACTGCCGCTAACTGAAAGTCAGCTAATCAGCTAATGTGCATTCGCTGGTAAAAAAAAGTGTATTGGTCAAAAACGTTTGCAAACCCTAAAATTACACAAATTTATGTGAGTATGTAATTGCAACATTGCAACAGGCAGTATTACACTGACTATATCACGTCACATTCACATGTACAGTACACAATACAAGACTCATGAGTCATTTTATGACATGAACGTCGCAACGTGTGGTGAGCCTAGCGCCGACTTGAACAATTCGCTACAGAAAAACTACGACATTTACATTTCCAACCACAGTCTCAAATGCATTTTAGTTAATAATTATTGTTGATTAACAATAATTAATACTTATACTATTGACCCCTTCAGCGCCATGATGTAATTTACATTATATTCTAGTTATCAATAGATACTTTTCTTTAGCCTATAATCTACTTCTAGGATATAAAATTTAACTTTAGGGGTTAAACTCATTGATTTTGTTCAACTGTCTATGCCTATCTAAGTGTTCTAACTCAATAAAAACAGTCTATTCGACAGAAGTGTCGTTACATAGCTCACGAGTTATGACTCATGAGTAATAAGTCATAATCATAATTAATCAATCATAATTACTATCTTTTTGTTATTATTTACTACCTATTAATATATTATCGTTCTTATGATATTGCATAGGCTACAGACACTGTTGTACATAACTCACGAGAGCAACATTATATTGCATAGGCTACAGACACTGTTGTACATAACTCACGAGAGCAACATTATATTGCATAGGCTACAGACACTGTTGTACATAACTCACGAGAGCAACATTATATTGCATAGGCTACAGACACTGTTGTACATAACTCACGAGAGCAACATTATATTGCATAGGCTACAGACACTGTTGTACATAACTCACGAGAGCAACATTATATTGCATAGGCTACAGACACTGTTGTACATAACTCACGAGAGCAACATTATATTGCATAGGCTACAGACACTGTTGTACATAACTCACGAGAGCAACATTATATTGCATAGGCTACAGACACTGTTGTACATAACTCACGAGTGAAACATTATATTTTAATTTTAGCTACCGGTGCTCGCTAATATATTGAATTGAATTTTGATTAACAGTGTCTGTAAATATTGTGATACAGTAGTAATGCTGAACAGTCTTGTATTAATGTATGCAAATACATTTGATTGTAAGCTAATGTTGATTTAATTTGTTCATTTAATGATTTATGTACAAAAGGATGCACATGCACATTCATTAATCATCTGATCTTGGCATTCTATGATTCTTCTAGCCTATGTTTTGGAAAGCTGTGTCTAAGCAATAAACTACAACTACAACCTAATGCATATCATAGTTTTAGCTTTCTAGGTTTGTGTTTAAGGGTTTAAGAGGGAAAAATCAAACCATTGCTAAATGCATATGATGAAAGTTAGCTGTTAATTGTCATCGTTAGCTTCCACTAATTTCTTCAGCAAATTACCGATTCAGCGTTATCGAAGTTAACGTTTTAAGTTAGCAGATTATCGGTTATCTCAGTTAACTTTTCGGTTAGCTGTGCCCATGTGGTTCAACTTGAACCACATACAAATTCGTATCAAAGGGACAGTTGTGTATCTTGAAGGCCTTGATGTTTCCTGTATTCACGTTCCCTCTTTCCAAATTATTATTTTCAGGCCTATATGGATGTGATCAAGGCACTGGGTTGGCGGAAAGTGTGTATTATCTACGAGAACAACGACGGGCTCATACGCACCCAGGACATCATCAAGAACCAGACGTGGCAGGTCACACTCACACAACTGCCACCGTCTGAGGACTATAGGTGAGGCAATAGTGATTACATACTAACTCACTCAATTGTCTGCCTCTTAGAGCTACCAGATGAGCATTTCTAGTCATAGGTAAAAGGAGAGGCACACACACACTCATATACAGTATACTGTATATAAATATATACAGTATATATAATTATATATATATGTATATATACCGTACTGTATATATATATATATATATATATATATATATATAGTATATAATATTATATATACCAGTATATATTATATATATACTGTATATATATATATATATATATATATATATATATATATATATATATATATATATATATATATATGTTAGTAAAGCCAGGTAATACATTTTCTTTAATACATACGAGGTTGAAAGAAATGGCAATTTCTGCGTTGGAAATTTTATTATTCAAAGTTTCCAGGTCTCTGATGATTTTTCGCTGGGTGGCAGGAAGTAGATGAATGAGATGAGCAAAATTCATGGTGGTACAGGGTTACATAAATGTACATGATGATACAGGATATACGACGCATTTCACTGGACAACCAGCATTATCAAGTAAGGGTAGAATGATATAAAAGGTAAACAGGAAGGGTATATATAGAGGGTGGAGGATCAGAGGAGGCGAAAATCAGGGGGCAAAACTCTCCTATGGGTGGAGGGGTATTCTAGGAGTGCAAAAGGGGGAACCGCTTCACGCAGGCGCAGTGGATGCGGGATGGTGTTGGTCAGTTGGCGGGGTCAAAGCTGATTGGCTGCGTGTCGAGGGGCGTGGCCTAAGTTGCGTGGTACGTGTGGCGCCGGCAGAAGACGAAGCTGAAGGAGGTAGCGCAGGGGGCTGCGTCAAGGGCACCGGGGGGCGAGGGGGGGCGTTAGGTCCTGTAGGGTAGTGCCTTTTGGCAGAAGGAAGGATCTGAAGGTCCAGAGTTTGGTTGTTGATGTTAGGATGTAAGGAATGGATATATAACGCTTCGAGTATAGGTAATCTCCTTGGGTCACTTTCTTTATCGAGTATGGTGGTGTGTTTCTCTAACTCGTTGCGTGTGAGGTGGGGGTGGTTGATGGTGAGATAGTGGTCTTTGATGGCTCCAGCCTGAAGGTGAAAAGTTAACCGACGTGAAAGACGAGTCTGCGTCATGCCAATATAGGAATGAGGTCCACAGTCCTCATAATTACAGGTATGTTGGTAAATGACGTGATCGTCGGTCATCGGGCTCTTTATCTTGGTGGAGGCTGGTTTGTTGCGGAGAACTAGGTTGGAGGTCTTGGGGGATTAGTAATAAATTATTAATTTGATTTTGTTTTCCGGGTTGGTTGGGTGGACATGCTTGGAGATTATTTCTTTTAAAACGGCCTCGTCATTTTTGTGTTCAGAGGACATGTAATTGCGGTAGAGAAGATCTTAATTTCATTGGGGGGGTCAATGTTGGGAGGGCTTTGGGTGTACCATTTTTCAAGATGGTGGTAGATGGTGCTGGAGATGTCGGAGTTGGCGTATCCATTATTCACTAAAAATTGGGATAGTCTTTCTAGTTCCTGATGGGTGTCGGCCCAGGTAGAGCAGTGCGTGAGGGCTCTCCTTACATAGGCGGAGATGGAGGATAGAAGATAACGGCGGGGGCATTCACTATCGCCGTTGAGGCATTGTCCTGTGTTAGTTAGTTTAGTGTAGACGGTGGTTTTGAACCCATGGTCGTTCAGAGCTACGAGGATGTCGAGGAAGGGGAGTTGTCCATTGTTAGATTTTTCAAAGGTGAAGTTAAGTCCGGAGGAGGTCATGAAGCGATATATATATATATATATATATATATATATATATATATATATATATATATATATATATATAATTATATACCGGTATATATACAGTATATTTATACTGTATATATATATATATATATATATATATATATTTTCTTTAATACATACGAGGTTGAAAGAAATGGCAATTTCTGCGTTGGAAATTTTATTATTCAAAGTTTCCAGGTCTCTGATGAGTTTTCGCTGGGTGAAATCAAGTAAGGAAGGAATGATATAAAAGGTAAACAGGAAGGGTATATATAGAGGGTGGAGGATCAGAGGAGGCGGAAAACAGGGGGCAAAAGTCTGCTAGTGTAGCTTCCTGCCTCGTGATCCATGACAAGGAGGAATATCTTAGAAAAATGGACGTCATCTTAAGTGACAACACTAAATTTAAAAAGATCACCCGCAACCCAACCGACGAAATCAAACGTATTGCCAACACCACCATCACCGCCATCAACGCCAAACAAGGAGGGATCCACCTTAAAAAACTCGTCGGAGAATACACCCCTGGTTATGCGTACGGAACCATCAAAACACACAAACCTGGGAACCCCTCCGCCCCATCATCTCCCAGATCCCCACTGCCACCTACCAGATCGCCAAGGCCCTGAACAACCTCCTCACCCCCTACGTGCCCAGCCAATTCAACCTTAACTCAGCCCACGATTTCTTGGAAATTTTACGAGACGCCCCCCGTAACAACAACCACACAATCGCCTCTCTCGACGTAGAAAGCCTGTTCACCAAAGTGCCAGTGGATAGGACCATTGACATGATTCTACGTCGAATTTATCATTGCCCTGATACACCTACACTGGACATCCCGGAGAAGGCCCTGAAAACACTACTGGAGCTATGTACCAAGGAGGCCCCCTTCCTTTGCCCCCGGGGCAACATGTACAAGCAGATAGACGGTGTGGCGATGGGCAGCCCCCTAGGAGTTCTTTTTGCGAACTTTTTCATGGGTACCATCGAGGAAGAGCTCCTAGCTGCCCAACGACCCGCCGTCTACTGTAGATACGTGGATGACATCTTCGTGCAAATCAAGGACCTCCACGAACTACAGGAACTCCAGCGTCGCTTCATGACCTCCTCCGGACTTAACTTCACCTTTGAAAAATCTAACAATGGACAACTCCCCTTCCTCGACATCCTCGTAGCTCTGAACGACCATGGGTTCAAAACCACCGTCTACATTAAACCAACTAACACAGGACAATGCCTCAACGGCGATAGTGAATGCCCCCGCCGGTATCTTCTATCCTCCATCTCCGCCTATGTTAGGAGAGCCCTCACGCACTGCTCTACCTGGGCCGACACCCACCAGGAACTAGAAAGACTATCCCAAGTTTTAGTAAATAACGGATACTCCAACTCCGACATCTCCAGCACCATCAACCACCATCTTGAAAAATGGTACACCCAAAGCCCTCCCAACATTGACCCCCCCAATGAAATTAAGATCTTCTACCGCAATTACATGTCCTCTGAACACAAAAATGACGAGGCCGTCTTAAAAGAAATAATCTCCAAGCATGTCCACCCAACCAACCCGGAAAACAAAATCAAATTAATAATTTATTACAAATCCCCCAAGACCTCCAACCTCGTTCTCCGCAACAAACCAGCCTCCACCAAGATAAAGAGCCCGATGACCGACGATCACGTCATTTACCAACATACCTGTAATTATGAGGACTGTGGACCTCATTCCTATATTGGTATGACGCAGACTCGTCTTTCACGTCGGTTAACTCTTCACCTTCAGGCTGGAGCCATCAAAGACCACTATCTCACCCCTAACCACCCTCACCTCACACGCAACGAGTTAGAGAAACACACCACCATACTCGATAAAGAAAGTGACCCAAGGAGATTACCTATACACGAAGCTTATATATCCAAGCCTTACATCCCAACATCAACAACCAAACTCTGGACCTTCAGATCCTTCCTTCTGCCAAAAGGCACTACCCTACAGGGACCTAACACCCCTCCTCGCCCCCCGGTGCCCTTGACGCAGCCCCCCGCGCTACCTCCTTCAGCTTCGTCTTCTGCAGGCGCCACACAACTTAGGCCACGCCCCTCGACATGCAGCCAATCAGCTTCGACCCCACCTACCGACCACCATCCCGCATCCAGTGCGCATGCGTGAAGCGGTTACCCCCTTTTCTCTCTCCTAGTTTACCCTTCCACCAATAGCAGACTTTTGCCCCCTGTTTTCCGCCTCCTCTGATCCTCCACCCTCTATATATACCCTTCCTGTTTACCTTTTATATCATTCCTTCCTTACTTGATAATGCTGGTTGTCCAGTGAAACGCGTCGTATATCCTGTATCTTCATGTACTTTAATGTAACCCTGTACCACCATGAATTTTGCTCATCTCCTTCATCTACTTCCTGCCACCCAGCGAAAACTCATCAGAGACCTGGAAACTTTGAATAATAAAATTTCCAACGCAGAAATTGCCATTTCTTTCAACCTCGTATGTATTAAAGAAAATGTATTACCTGGCTTTACCAACATATATATATATATATATATATATATATATATATATATATATATATATGAAAATATTAAAGGGATTGAGTTTGTGCTGTACCTGGTATCAGTGCATTACCGCAAAGCCCATCGAAACGGCAACAAAATCCCTCATTGATCCCTGATTAACCTGTTCAGTACCGTAGGATACAGTCATAAAAGTCCACCACCCCCTAGTCCCAAACAATGTGGCTAAAATGGCAGGAGAGACCACCTTTCCACCTCAAGAGATGAGGCAAGACTGGCTCTCTCTTTTTTTTTATTTATTTTTTATTTATATAAGACTTTAGAGGCTATCGACCCTAGAGGATCATTAAGCCCACGAAAAGTCAGGAATTATGCAAGACCGGAGACCCCGAGCCCACCCAAGATTTATACACCCAGATGTATTTTTTTTTTCTGAGTGAGGGAGGCAAAAGGCAGAACTGCCTATAGCGAGTGCCTCCCCCATAGTTGAAAGAGTGACAGGGCCAAAATCAAGGGACGTTCGAGCCAAAATGCCTGTACACACGGAGTTTGAAACAATTTAAGTCAGAGGAAGAGGGAAAGACTGATTCTGGGAGAGAGTTCCAGAGGTCAGCTGTTGAATAGAAGAAAGACTGAGAGTAACGTTTCACCCTTGGTTGGAGAGTTGCACAGAGTAGGGGTGGGATTGTGTTGCAAGACGGGTACCACGTGCCCTACGTAAAGGAGGTGGTATACACTGGGAAAGCTCTGAGGAACACTGATTATTATAGTAGCGATAGAATAGCGTGAGAGATGCAACATTGCGGCGAAGAGAGAGAGATTGCAGAGAGATGGTGAGTGGACGGGAGTAAATGATACGAAAGGCCTTCCTTTCAATTTTGTCTAGGAGAGTGGTGTGAAAGGAACCTCCCCACACATGTGAATAACACTCAATACAAGGACAATACTGGGAATATAAACCCTGGGGGTTGCCACGCTCGAGAACCCCAGCCTCTTCCTTAAATGCGACCAGGACTAGAGGCTCTTACGAGAACCCCAGTCCCTTCTTGTGGCTCTCTCACCTTTCAGTGGGTCATATATAAGCTGAGAAGTGTTGCCATATCTACAGTAGAGCAGTGCTCAAATGGTCGTGGTACCAGCTACAGGCTTGTACAGGCAGTTACAAGGAAAGTACATTACTGACGGCGATTCACTGTCGCTGGGACTGGGGAGTTAATTATCTACTGACGGCGATTCGCCGTCGCTGGTATTGGAGGGGTTAAATAGCAGTGTATGAATATTCACATATTCAAAATATGCTACAGGGGGGTAATGCATAGTGAGTTAAATGCTCAATAGGTGGCGTTCTGAGAGTGAGGGTCCGAGTTGAGGTGATGAGACAGTGAAGCATAAAGGCGAAGCAGCCTCAGAAGGGGGACTGCTTCGAGCCAGAGTGGGCAACCAAGAGCCGCGCGCCTGCGATGGCAGGTTGGCGAGGGCTGGTTGTAGCTCTTGCTTCACTTGTCTCACTTCCTAGGCTGGAACAAGACCTCACGGGCTTCACCGTGTTGAGCGGTGAATGTGCAGACTCTCAGCCTATGCCCGAGAGGAAGTAGTTGGAATATAGAAGAAAACAAATAAAATAAATAAAAATATATATATATATATCATAATTTCGGACTGACGAAGAGTATAGAAATCAACCAAACCTTACGTAACCTAACCTAACCTACTCCCACCTATTTGATATCTATATACAAATAAACATCAGAGCCGTGTCAAGTCAGAGCATTGGTGATGCCATATATACGGTCAGAAGTGGGTAGCCTATAAGAGAAAGGGTTGTCTAGGAAGGGTGGGGTTGTACAGGAGCCTCTGGAAGCGGATGGGAGCAATTGGTTGTGATTAAAGGGGGGGGGGGGGCGCTCTGGGTCCACTCTATCGCCACATCACTACCAATAATTATGTTCGGAAATGTGTTTGTTGGGGGGGGAGGGGGGGGGGGGGGAGGAGTGCTGGTTGTGTTGGTAGTAGCTCATGTAGAGGGTTATGTGATTGTGGTTAAGATAGATGGTTGTGTGATTGTGGTTAAGATAGATGGGTGTGTGGTTGTGGTTGCGATAGATAGTTATGTGTTTGTGGTTGAGATAGATGGTTGTGTGGTTGTCGTTGAGATCGATGGGTGTGTGGTTGAGGTTGATGGTTGTGCGGTTGTGGTTGAAATAGATGGTTATGTGTTTGTGGTTGACATAGATGGGTGTGTATTTGAGGTTGATGGTTGTGTGATTGTGGTTGAAATAGATGGTTATGTGGTTGTGGTGGAGATAGATGGGTGTGTGGTTGTGGTTGATGGTGTGTGGTTGTGGTTGAGATAGATGGTTATGTGTTTGTGGTTAGATAGATGGTTATGTGGTTGAGATAGATGGTTATGTGTTTTTGGTTGATGGTTATGTGGTTGTGGTTGATGGTTATGTGGTTGTGGTTGATGGTTATGTGTTTGTGGTTGATGGTTATGTGGTTGTGGTTGATGGTTATGTGGTTGTGGTTGATGGTTATGTGGTTGTGGTTGATGGTTATGTGGTTGTGGTTGATGGTTATGTGGTTGTGGTTGATGGTTATGTGTTTTTGGTTGATGGTTATGTGGTTGTGGTTGATGGTTATGTGGTTGTGGTTGATGGTTATGTGTTTGTGGTTGAGATAGATGGTTGTGTGGTTGTGGTTGAGATTGTTGTTATGAGAGAGATGGTTATGCGGTTGTGTGTTTAAAAAAAAAAAAAAAAAAAAAAAAAAAAAAAAGGGCCCACCCCTTTCCCATTCTTAAGTAAGCCATTTTAGATTTACAGAAGAGTGACCATTACTTACATTACTGCATGTCCACAAACATTTCAGTAATGTAAGCATGTTTCCTTCTATTTTTTTTTTATTTATTATTTTTTTATTTATTAAGGTGACAGTTACAAAGTGGTGTACAATCTATCTTATTCTAGTTACATTATAGTTTATCTTATTGTACCAGTACCTCCCTACAATCAACCTAGTTGTTCCCCAATTCGGCCCTCCGCCACGACCATTTCAAAGTCCAAGTCTCTCACTCTTGTCCTCTGTAGCGGGGAGGACCATGTGCCCCTGAGACATAGGAGTGCAGACCTGAGAAGAGAGAATGAGAGCCGGCATCTCATCCAAGTTATGACTTGGCTTGGCGGTTGTGGTTGATCGTTATGTGTTTGTGGTTGAGATAGATGGTTATGTGGTTGTGGTTGATGGTGTATGTGGTTGTAGTTGATGGTGTATGTGGTTGTGGTTGAGATAGATGGTTGTGTGGTTGTGGTTGAGATTGTTGTTATGAGAGAGATGGTTATGCGGTTGTGGCTGAAATAGTTGTTATGAGAGAGATGGTTGTGTGGTTGTGGTTGAAACAGTTGTTATTAGATAGATGGTTGTGTGGTTGTGGTTGAAATAGTAGTTGTGTAGTGGTAATGGGATGGTGGTTGTGTGGTTGTGGCTCGAAAACTAATTGTTGTTATGAGATAGATGATCTTGCGGTTGGATTGAGATGGTTGCTGTGTGATATTAATGAGATGGTTGTGGGAGTATTGGG
Source organism: Paralithodes platypus (assembly GCA_032716605.1). NCBI lineage: Eukaryota > Metazoa > Arthropoda > Malacostraca > Decapoda > Lithodidae > Paralithodes > Paralithodes platypus. The sequence continues at coordinate 25,103,281 of CM064520.1, read as the reverse complement.
CCACACATTAATTTTTGGAAAAATATATGGTGGTTTGCATGCGAAACGCTCACACACACACACACACACACACACACACACTCAACCACACATTTTGGCTCGAACATTCCTTGATTTTGGCCGATAACTCTTTCAACTCTGGGGGAGGCTATCGTCACAGGTAGGTGTGCCTTTTGTCTCCCTCATAAAAAAAAAAACAAAAAAAAAAAAACAAAAAAAAAAACAAAAAAAAAAAACACAGATTTAACCAGGGTCTTGGATTTAACCTGGTATTACAAGGACTGTTGACCCACGCACGTCGGCCCCTCTTTCGTGCTTCTCCCAGCCTACACAAACATTTAGTTAGTCCATTCCAAGGTGTTTACAAGGGGGATGAGAGTTTGTTAGAGTCACCCGCTGCCTGCCTAATCTCTCTCTCTAGCTCTATGACCTCAACAACCGTTGATGTAATGAAGAATATGAAGTGTCCCTCATATGATTATAATATATTTGTAGTACTATTATTGCATAATAATATATGTAGTTGGAAATATTAGTCACATCATGTATGTAATAATTGTATTCAGCTAACTATGACCTCAATAACCATTGGTGCAATGAAAAATATGAACAGCCTCCTCATATGATTCCACTAGTTTTGTAGTGCTATTATTTACAACCAGTCAATTAGTAATTCAGTCACGACAAGCTTTTTTTCTTTTCAGGCTAATAATCATGAGCTACGTATATACAGCACATGTGCCAATTAATTGAGGAAACTATAATAACACATCTGAATAATGCCGACCTGATTTATAAACACAAATATGAATGTAACCATGATGACGATGCTGTTGTTTCAGTGGAATAATGGCTCTTTGAGCAGTATGTAACGCTTTACCAGTAGTTGTCTCCTCACAGGATGGGGGGCGCTGCTCAACAAACTCGCCCCTCGGGGCAAAATCAAATCTCTCTCTCTCTCATATAATTATCACCTTATTACTCTTTTATTGATTTCATTAATTGAGTTTAGGAGTAAAGTCGGTTAGTGGAGGTAACATAATAATTCTATATATTATATATGAATTCTCAACTCTCTGGCTAAAGCTTTCTTGTCACTCTCAAACTAAATATTTCTGCGCTGTCTATCTCTCCCCTAATTCTACTGACTATCCAAAATTCTTTGACTATCTATCTTCTAAAGTGGAACACATTCTATCCATCTCTCCTTTCGCAGAAATCTCCATCTTAGGAGATTTCAATGTTCACCACCACCAATGGCTCTCCTCCGTTTCCACTGACCAACCTGGTGAACAAGCCTACATATTTTCTATCTTAAACGACCTAGAGCAGTTAATCCAGCAACTCACCCGTATCCCGGATCGCTTCGGAAATTGGCCCAACATTCTTGACTTATTTCTAACCTTTAACCCTTCAGCTTATACTGTAAATCTTTTCTCTCCTTTGGGCTCCTCCGACCATAAACTAATATCTGTCACCTGTCCTATCTCTCCGGTCCGGCCACTCGATCCTCCCAACCGGCGGCGCTTGTGGCACTTTGGCGCTGCCAACTGGGAGGCTCTCCGGCAGTACTTCTTAAGATTTCCCATGGAATGACTTTTGCTTCCGTGGCCGGGGAACCTCGGAGAGCGCTGAACACATTACCGAGGTAATCCTCTCGGGCATGGAAGCGTACATTCCATTTTCTTTCTCTGTCTAATGTAAACAAATCTTGGTTTACTCACGCTTGTCCTACTACTGCTGTCCGCAACAAAGAGGAAGCATTCAAACGGTACCGACGCCTTAAGACTCAAGAATCTCATTCTTCCTATGTTTTTTGCCCGGAATCAAGCCAAATCTGTTCTTCGACTTGCCAAACACTCTTTCATCAATAATAAATGCACTGAACTATCCAACTCTAGCTCTTCCCAAGCTTTCTTGCATCTTGCCAAAAACCTCTCCAAAAAAAATTCTTCCTCATCTTTCCCTTCCCTTTTCCACTCTGATGGCACAACCATCACTTCTTTCTGTGACAAAGCTGAACTCTTTGCTCAAACTTTTGCTAGAAACTCTACCTTGGATGATTCCGGTGCTATTCCTTCCTCTCCACCCACCTCCCTCCTATTTATGCCTAATATCTAATCTCTTCTGAAGATGTATTTTCTACCCTCTCTGGGCTTGATACTAAGAAGACGTACGGTCCGGACGATGTTCCTCATGTTGCACTAAAAACTATGCGTCCGTACTGACTCCCTGCCTTGGCAAACTCTTTCGTCTCTGTCTCTCCTCTAACGTCTTCCCTTCTTGCTGGAAGTTTGCTCTCATTCAACCTGTCCTAAAGAAGGGTGACCGCTCTCAACCCTCCAACTATCGTCCAATTGCTCTCATCTCTTGTATCTCTAAAGTTTTAAAAACTATTCTTGCTTCCAAATTTCTTAAGCATTTCTCTTCTCATAATGTACTCTCAGATCGCCAGTATGGCTTCCTTAAGGGTCGCTCTACTGGTGATCTTCTTTCATATCTTACTAACTTCTGACCATGAAAAGAATGCCTCTCCCCCTGAAGGGAAAGGTGTTTGCCTCATGTGTTAGAAGTGCAATGACGTATGCCTCAGAAACATGGGCCGTTAAAGTAGAGGATGTCAACAGAATGGAACATAATGAGATGAGAATGGTGAGATGGATGTGTGGGACCAAACTGCAGGATAGAATAACAAATGATGAGCTGAGGAGACGTTTAGGTAGAAAAAGTATTAGCGAGGAGATGCGTACATGTAGACTGGGATTGTATATGGGCATGTGGAGAGAATGGCACAAAATTGGGTGAAAAGGTGGAAGTCTGTGATTGTGGAGGGAGCTGCACCAAGGGGTGGACTGAGGAAGACCTGGGATCAGACTATACGTGCCGATCTCAAATCCAAAAACTTGACAAGTGAAGCAGCCCTTAACAGTGTTGCCTGGAACGCCGCCATTAGGACAAGAGACTGAAACTGCACGTATTTGTGGAGCAATCAGTCTTAAAATGTTATGTATGTATGTATGTATGTAACTCTTGGTCATCCCCCTTTCGGGACTTCGGTGAGACCTTTTCTATCGCACATATCGAAGGCCTTCGATAGAGTATGGCACAAATCCTTAATTTCTAAACTACCCTCCTTCGGTTTCTATCCCTCCATCTGTGCCTTTGTCTCTAATTTCCTTTCCAGCCGTTCCATAGCTGCAGGTTTTGGACGGCCAACGCTCCCTTCCCCATTCTATCAAATTCGGTGTTCCTCAGGGCTCTGTCCTATCTCTCAATCTCTTTACTTAATTTTCATAAATGATCTTCTCAACTGTACCTCCAGGTTATCCATTCATATGCAGGGACAGAGAAAACTTTGTTGCCTTTAATGCTTCCAAAACCAAATTTCTTCATCTTACTACCCCTCTGGAACTCCCAACAACAATACAAAATTAAATCCTTCATCTTCTCTCAATATTCTCGGTGTCTCTTTTTCTTCTGCTCTCACTTGGAAGGACCATATTACCAGTCTTGCTAAGGCAGCCTCCCAGAATCTGGGTGTGCTCAACCGCCTCAAGGAGTTCTTTACCCCTGCACAGCTTCTTGCTTTTTATAGGGGCACAGTGCGTCCTTGTATTGAGTATTGTTCAAATGTGCGGAGAGGATCCTCTCACACCGCACTCCTAGACAAAGTAGAGAGGAAAGCCTTTCATATCATTAACTCCTGTCCACTCACCAACTCTCTACAATCTCTCTCTCTTCGCCGCAATGTTGCATCTCTCTTGCTATTCTATCGTTACTACAATAATCAATGTTCCTCAGAGCTTTCCCAGTGTATACCACCTCCTCTAAGTAGGCTACATAGTACCCGTCTTGCAACACAATTCCACCCCTACTCTGTGCAACTCTCCAACCCGAGAGTGAAACGTTATTATCAGTCTGTCTTCTATTTAACTGTTGAGATATGGAAGTCTCTCCCAGAATCAGTCTTTCCCTCTTCCTATGAATTAAATTGCTTCAACCTCCGTGTGTCCAGGCATTTTGGCTCATACGTCCCTTGATTTTGGCCCTGTCACTCTTTCAACTCTGGGGGAGGCACTCGCTACAGACATTTCTGCCTTTTGTCTCCCTCACTCACATAGAAAACAACAAAAATATGGGGGAGACTCTAAGCTGCATTTATTGTAGGTACCAGGTATTAAAAATATTGGAACCCTAATTATTTCTTTCAGTCACATACCATCAAAGCTTTTGTTTTGAAGGTGAAACATAATATACAGTAATTCAATTACAAATGCAATAATGTAAAGTATATACCAGTATCAATGATAATGAATGAGCGTGTGTGTCCATGTTATATTTAATCACGCCGTAGTAGAGTTGCTAAAGCATGGACCTTCGTCCTGACTGCCGATGGTTCAAACCCGACTGAGAGCAAAAACATTTAAGTAGCTCACGTGTATTAAATCCCTAATTACACAGATTCCCTGTAACATATATAATTATACTGTACGAGGATATATATATATATATATATATATATATATATACATATATATATATTATATATATATTATAAATATATATATTATATATATATATATATATATATATATATATATATATATCAAGTATATCTCACAAATGCACATGAATTACAAAATGTGTTTTTATACTCCCAATCGGACAGGAACCACCGACAGTCTGGATGAGTGTCCATACTTTAATCCACTACACCATGGTGTGATTTAGGAAACTTAACCTTTTCCTATTTGTATTAAGGAGAAGGGAAATCCTACTTCGAGAATCTATTTCATTTCATACACAAGTCAGGTGTAGTGGATTACAAAATTGACATTTGTCCTGGCTGTCGGTAGTTCGAGTCCGGCTGGGAGTATGAAACTCTCTCTCTCTCTATAAATATATATATATATATATATATATATATATATATATATATATATATATATATATATATATATACAGTATATATATATATATATATATATATATATATATATATATATATATAGAGAGAGAGAGAGAGAGAGAGAGAGGATGCTGGCACACGTAGGAGATGGCAAGGATGAGAAATGAGACTTGATGGCGAGAAATGAGCTCAGCGTGCCAAGACGCCTAAACAGAAAGGAAAACTTGAATAGGGAAGAGAAAAAACCCGAGAAAACTGGAGTGAGGGTAAGACATAATAAAATGGGGAAAGGAAAATTCGAGTAATGTACCACTAGTACTAAATATATAACAATAATAATAATACCTGTAATAATAATAATAATCTCTTTAATATATGCATTGTTAAATGTTCCAGAGAAATTCACAATTGCTCGAAACTCTTTACCACAGTTTAATTCCCCAAATGGGACGTCACAAATATCCACTAACTCCAGGCTCCTATTTACTGCTAGGTGAACAGGCATCGGGTGTTCGGAGACGCGCTTACCAGTCTAGTCCCACCTAGTTCCTCTTGGATGTGAGCAGAGTGTCCTACCAATTGGCCGCAATTGTTTAGAAAAGACGGATCATAAATGAAAACTGTTGATACAAAAATGCAAAAGGGAGAACAACAATGAGGGAAAATTAATATTTAAGCAATATATAACCAACAAAACTGCAATATGAACAATAGCGAAGTAGAAACTTAAAGGGAAATATAGCGAAGTATATTCAAGATAGAAAGGAAGCTTTAAATAACACTTGATATAGGAAAAGATATATTTCCTAACTTAAATTAAATCACAGGGTGGTAGTTTGAAAATCAATTGAATTGTTTTTAACTCTCATATGGGTACTTCACTTCTGGGAGCGAAGGATGGACGTTGGTGAAGAGACTCAAACCAAGAGTGAGAGGGGTGGAATTGAGTTGCTTGAGAAGTGCATGCGGAGTTACATGGAGGGATAGACAGACAAATGAGGAAGTACGAGAGAGGTGTGGTGTGGATATAGATGTACTGGAAAGTGTGAAACGGAACACCTAGAGATGGTTCGGCCATGTGGAACGTATGGTAAACGAGAGAATGACTAAGAGAGTGTACGAGCGTGAGGTGGAAGGACAGAGAAGGAGATGTAGACTGAGTGAGAGGTGGAAGGATGGCGTTAAGAAGTATATGAGTGAAAGCGGTGTTGGATGGGAGGACGGGCGTCGACTGACTGGGGACAGAGGTGCATGGGGGCGTTTCGTTCGTGGCCACCCTTTCGGGGAACACGGCGTCCGGCAATAGATAGATAGATAGATAGATAGATGGGTAATTGGCACTGTTCATTCAGTCTCCACCCACTTATATATTTATTAATTTATTATTTTAATTATTTAGTTTTTGTCATGTTTTTATCTTACATGTTTAAAGCATATGCGTTATCACAATTCCTCCCTTATTTATTTAGTCTTAATTAGATTAGTTCATTAGTTAATTCGGTACGGGTGACGTTCTTTTCATTATAATCTGGCTACTATTAGACTATTGTAATCAGTTTAGGAAGGAACCAATAAGAAATAAAAAGCTACACACTATCTCAGTTCCCCCTTTAAGTACCACAGATTCTTTCAAAACTGCATAAAGTCGTCTAAATCTAACTAGAACTAAATGAAAAGGACATCCCTCATACTGAAAGGGTTATGGAGAAACAGAGTGAGGGCAACTGGAGCAGAAAATAAGAAAATAGGTTAATCGTGCTGATACATAAATGTTGCCAAAGTTTGTTGGAAGCGGCAAATGAAGTGGTCCCTTTTTATTGGCGGCAAGGATAAATTTCATGAATGGTGGTATATCGAAGAGAGAGAGAGAGAGAGAGAGAGAGAGAGAGAGAGAGAGAGAGAGAGAGAGAGAGAGAGAGAGAGAGAGAGAGAGAAGGGGTGAGATAGTCAGCCTAATAGATAGATAGATAGGTAGATTGAGAGAGAGAGTCAGCCAGCTAGATAGATTGATAAATAGGTAGAGAGAGAGAGAGAGAGAGATAGTTGCAACTAAAGGATACGAAATGCTACAACTCTTTCACAGCACTGACCATATTGCTGTTAATCCCTCCCCCCCCCCCCCCTCAGATCGGTGCTGAAGGAGGCTAAGAAGAGCGGGGTAACCAACATAGTGCTGGACGTAGAGAGCAGCACCATCTACCGGGTGTTGAAACAGGCACAACAGATCGGAATCATGACTTCCTATCATAATTACTTCATCACCTCGTTGGTAGGTGACGGGTTTTCGTTTATCTTAATATACAGTATATAGATATACAGTATATAATTATACAGTATATATATATATATATATATATATATATATATATTTTTTTTTTGAGGTTCTGGGATACCTGTAAGATCTTGGGAGGTTTTTTAGTCCTTTCGAGATCTGATGGCGCGTTTCTCTTTGGTTATTGCCAGACGATTTTGTTCAGATTAGGAAGGGTATGTGGAAGTCAGAGCGTTCATTGAGAT
>CM064520.1:25013355-25090855 GCA_032716605.1 Paralithodes platypus | reverse complement strand
AGTTATGAGTGGGCTAGAGACTATGGCATCCGAGTGTACATAGTTATGAGTGGGCTAGAGACTATGGCATACCAGTGTACATAGTTATGAGTGGGCTAGAGACTATGGCATCCCAGTGTACATAGTTATGAGTGGGCTAGAGACTATGGCATCCCAGTGTACATAGTTATGAGTGGGCTAGAGACTATGGCATCCCAGTGTACATAGTTATGAGTGGGCTAGAGACTATGGCATCCCAGTGTACATAGTTATGAGTGGGCTAGAGACTATGGCATCCCAGTGTACATAGTTATGAGTGGGCTAGAGACTATGGCATCCCAGTGTACATAGTTATGAGTGGGCTAGAGACTATGGCATCCCAGTGTACATAGTTATGAGTGGGCTAGAGACTATGGCATCCCAGTGTACATAGTTATGAGTGGGCTAGAGACTATGGCATCCCAGTGTACATAGTTATGAGTGGGCTAGAGACTATGGCATCCCAGTGTACATAGTTATGAGTGGGCTAGAGACTATGGCATCCCAGTGTACATAGTTATGAGTGGGCTAGAGACTATGGCATCCCAGTGTACATAGTTATGAGTGGGCTAGAGACTATGGCATCCCAGTGTACATAGTTATGAGTGGGCTAGAGACTATGGCATCCCAGTGTACATAGTTATGAGTGGGCTAGAGACTATGGCATCCCAGTGTACATAGTTATGAGTGGGCTAGAGACTATGGCATCCCAGTGTACATAGTTATGAGTGGGCTAGAGACTATGGCATCCCAGTGTACATAGTTATGAGTGGGCTAGAGACTATGGCATCCCAGTGTACATAGTTATGAGTGGGCTAGAGACTATGGCATCCCAGTGTACATAGTTATGAGTGGGCTAGAGACTATGGCATCCCAGTGTACATAGTTATGAGTGGGCTAGAGACTATGGCATCCCAGTGTACATAGTTATGAGTGGGCTAGAGACTATGGCATCCCAGTGTACATAGTTATGAGTGGGCTAGAGACTATGGCATCCCAGTGTACATAGTTATGAGTGGGCTAGAGACTATGGCATCCCAGTGTACATAGTTATGAGTGGGCTAGAGACTATGGCATCCCAGTGTACATAGTTATGAGTGGGCTAGAGACTATGGCATCCCAGTGTACATAGTTATGAGTGGGCTAGAGACTATGGCATCCCAGTGTACATAGTTATGAGTGGGCTAGAGACTATGGCATCCCAGTGTACATAGTTATGAGTGGGCTAGAGACTATGGCATCCCAGTGTACATAGTTATGAGTGGGCTAGAGACTATGGCATCCCAGTGTACATAGTTATGAGTGGGCTAGAGACTATGGCATCCCAGTGTACATAGTTATGAGTGGGCTAGAGACTATGGCATCCCAGTGTACATAGTTATGAGTGGGCTAGAGACTATGGCATCCCAGTGTACATAGTTATGAGTGGGCTAGAGACTATGGCATCCCAGTGTACATAGTTATGAGTGGGCTAGAGACTATGGCATCCCAGTGTACATAGTTATGAGTGGGCTAGAGACTATGGTATCCCAGTGTACATAGTTATGAGTGGGCTAGAGACTATGGCATCCCAGTGTACATAGTTATGAGTGGGCTAGAGACTATGGCATCCCAGTGTACATAGTTATGAGTGGGCTAGAGACTATGGCATCCAGTGTACATAGTTATGAGTGGGCTAGAGACTATGGCATCCCAGTGTACATAGTTATGAGTGGGCTAGAGACTATGGCATCCGAGTGTACATAGTTATGAGTGGGCTAGAGACTATGGCATCCCAGTGTACATAGTTATGAGTGGGCTAGAGACTATGGCATCCAGTGTACATAGTTATGAGTGGGCTAGAGACTATGGCATCCAGTGTACATAGTTATGAGTGGGCTAGAGACTATGGCATCCCAGTGTACATAGTTATGAGTGGGCTAGAGACTATGGCATCCCAGTGTACATAGTTATGAGTGGGCTAGAGACTATGGCATCCCAGTGTACATAGTTATGAGTGGGCTAGAGACTATGGCATCCCAGTGTACATAGTTATGAGTGGGCTAGAGACTATGGCATCCCAGTGTACATAGTTATGAGTGGGCTAGAGACTATGGCATCCCAGTGTACATAGTTATGAGTGGGCTAGAGACTATGGCATCCGAGTGTACATAGTTATGAGTGGGCTAGAGACTATGGCATCCCAGTGTACATAGTTATGAGTGGGCTAGAGACTATGGCATCCCAGTGTACATAGTTATGAGTGGGCTAGAGACTATGGCATCCCAGTGTACATAGTTATGAGTGGGCTAGAGACTATGGCATCCCAGTGTACATAGTTATGAGTGGGCTAGAGACTATGGCATCCCAGTGTACATAGTTATGAGTGGGCTAGAGACTATGGCATCCCAGTGTACATAGTTATGAGTGGGCTAGAGACTATGGCATCCCAGTGTACATAGTTATGAGTGGGCTAGAGACTATGGCATCCCAGTGTACATAGTTATGAGTGGGCTAGAGACTATGGCATCCCAGTGTACATAGTTATGAGTGGGCTAGAGACTATGGCATCCCAGTGTACATAGTTATGAGTGGGCTAGAGACTATGGCATCCCAGTGTACTGTATATGTGTTTATATTATTTTGCGTGCCACTGTGACTATACAGGCGGCCCCCTACACCATGCTGCGAGAGTCATCAGAACAGATGATCGGGAACGACCGCTACGAAGGGTTCTGCGTGGACCTGATTGATGAGGTATCCCGCGTCCTTGGCTTTAACTACTCCATCAAGATCTCGGACGACTTCCAGCATGGCAAGTTTGACCACAAGCTGGAGAGGTGGAACGGTATGATCGGAGAACTGCTGACTCAGGTGAGGTAGATGTGGAACAGACAGTGTGTAAGACATGTGGTAAACAAGTGAAAAGTTAGTGGTAGATCCATCCATCCATCCATATACTCAGGCCCAATTGATGTGTGATACAAGTTTATAAGATAACACATAGTGTATTGATTAAAGACTTTGTAGAACACCAAATTACGATGTTTGTGGTATACAATAAATATTTACATAGCGAGTTGATAAGATTAGTGTTATTGTTCGTCTTCAATGTTCTGTTAGCCAAAAATATTATTTATCCAAGTATCACCTAATATCATGTAATACATCTCAAGTTTGATGAATTTATTACTGGAATATTTAAATTTATGTATGTAGATTCAGTTATGGAAAAAGGATATTGGAATAACTTTATATTTTTAAGCGAGATAATGCTTTTTGTATTCATTATGCTCTACTATATATTTTGTATTCATTATGCTCTACTATATATTTTGTATTCATTATGCTCTACTATATATTTTGTATTCATTATGCTCTACTATATATTTTGTATTCATTATGCTCTACTATATATTTTGTATTCATTATGCTCTACTATATATTTTCGAAGTAGTGAGTTGGGTAGGGAAGACATCTTGTTCTTTAATAACCTGTATTAGAACAGTCATATGATGATTTCCAATGGGTCAAATTCAGGAGTGAACATATATTTCCAATCTACGTTTTCTCTGTGACCCAGAAAGCTGACCTGGCTATCGGTGACCTAACCATCACCTACGAGAGAGAGCAGGCCGTAGACTTCACTATGCCCTGGATGAATCTTGGTAGGTTACAATCATGATCATATTTTATATAAGTTTGCCCCCCTAGGACCCCTTCAAGCTAGATAATACGCCTTCCCAAACCTCCCGGCAAGCTAAAAAATCAACCCCCTTGACCCCCTTTAAGTTAAATGTGTACATTTGTTTTTCTGACAAAATGTTCGACAATCACTGTGGCTCATATCTAGCTAACAATCAAACGAATTGCACAAACGATGTCAATGAGATGGGGTTAAAACAAAGTGTAATGGCCTCAATACTCTGCAGTCACCCCTGTGCATCAGGTTAGTTAGCATTCCATTCTCCGTTGGCTAAGAGGACAATGATTTTTTTGTTTTCACTTGGTCGTTTTGGGCTTGAGAACTCTACTTTGAGCTGGTTGGCTGGTGTCCAAATAACATCTTTCTACTTAGAAAACAAACTCAATACATGTATTACATAAATACCACTAACTAATCAGCTTTAAGTAGAGATTCTAGCTTAAAGAGACAAAGTGCAAATTCGCCAGGTTAAAACAAATAGACTACAGTATAGTGTTAGACAATTAATGCTTTTGCAAAACGCATAATAGCATATGGCCTCCACATCTATTACTTGTACAGCATACGCTCTTTTGTTGACTAATCTGGTGATTTTGATATTCTCGTGTGTTTCAGGTATCAGCATACTGTACCGCAAGCCGATCAAGCAGCCGCCCAATCTGTTCAGCTTCCTCTCTCCTCTGTCCCTGGATGTGTGGCTCTACATGGCCACAGCTTACCTGGGGGTATCACTGCTACTCTTCGTGCTCGCCAGGTGAGAGAGAGAGTGTGTGAGAGAGAGAGAGAGAGAGAGAGAGAGAGAGAGAGAGAGAGAGAGAGAGAGAGAGAGAGAGAGAGAGAGAGAGAGAGAGAGAGAGAGAGAGAGAGAGAGAGAGAGAGAGAGAGAGAGAGAGAGAGAGAGAGAGAGAGAGAGAGAGAGAGAGAGAGAGAGAGAGAGAGAGAGAGAGAGAGAGTCAGATAGAGAAGGATGGGGGTTGGAGTGATGATATTTTTGTTGCGTGTTAGTGTAGTATGGGATAAGTTGTTTTGTTTGTGTAGTTAATAGTAGTTGATTGTGTAGCTTGAGTGTGTTAGTAATTACACTGTATTGTGATAGTGTTGTGTTCTGTTGTATCCTGGATCGCTTCGGAGATTGGCCCAACATTCTTGACTTATTTTTAACCTCTAACCCTCTGCTTATGCTGTAAATCTCTTTTGGGCTCCTCCGACCATAAACTTATTTTTGCCACCTGTCCTATCTCTCCTGTACGGAGACCCGAACCTCCCAGCCGGCGGCGCTTGTAGCACTTTGGCACTGCCGACTGGGAGGCTCTATGGCAGTACTTCTTTGATTTCCCAAGGAATTACTTCTGCTTCCGTGGCCGGGGACCCTCGGAGAGAGCTGAATGCATTACCGAGGTAATGCCCTTGAAGGATGGAGTTAAGAAGTACATGCGTGAAAGCGGTGTTGGACGGGAGGAGGGGCGTTGACTGACTGGGGACAGAGGCGCATGGGGGCGTTTCGTTCGTGGCCACCCCTTCGGGAATCACAGCGTCCGGCAATAGATAGATAGATATTACAATAATCACCGTTCCTCAGAGCTTTCTCAGTGTATACCACCCCCTCTTCGTGGAGCACGTAGCACCCGTCTTGCAACACAATCTCACTCCTACTTTGTGCAACTCTCCAACCCAAGAGTGAAATGTTATTTTCAATCTTTCTTCTATTCAACAGCTGACTTCTGGTACTCTCTCCCAGAATCAGTCTTTCCCTCTTCCTATGACATAAATTGCTTAAAACTCTGTGTGTCCAGGCATTTTGGCTCAAACGTCACTTGATTTTGGGCCTGTCACTTTTCAGCTCTGGGGGAGGCACTCGCCACAGGCAGTTCTGCCTATTGTCTCCCTCACTCACTTAGAAAACAAAAATTTAATATGATTTAGTGTAATTATTGGAGAAAGACCAGTATAGGACCGAGTTATATATAGTACACCTTTATCTGATCATATAGATGATGTAAATTGACACTCCAGATTCCTTGCCAACTTCAACTGAAGTTGATATATTTATAGCTTTAGTATTATACATATGAAATTATGAGGGCATCATTCACATTATTTTTGTCTATGTGTATGAAGGAGACAAAAGGCAGGTTGCTTGTAACGAGTGTCACCCCCAAAGCCAAACGAGTGAAAGAACCAAATTCAAGGGACGTTGGGGTCAAAATGTCTGGACACACGAAGCTTAAAACAGTTTAAGCCATAGGATGAAGGTAAGATTGATTGAGGGAGAGAGTTCCAGCTAGACAATTCATTAAGTGTATCAATAAATAACACTGATCACTTTCTTTTAATATGTTTAACCAGACTAACACCTTACGAATGGGAGGCACCGTACAGCTGCCAGGAGGACGGGGAGAGGAACCTTGAGAACCAGTACAGTCTCTTCAACTCCCTCTGGTTCACCATGGGTAGCCTCTTGCAACAGGGAACCGAACAGCAACCTAAGTAAGTTCCTCAGAGGGTCACACAGGGGTGTTAGGAAGAGGATCACTTTTATAAGACTTCAACCAACTAATAATATCTACTCTCAGTTTAGCTACTGATACCAATGCAAGGGAGCCATGAAATATTGCCTGAAAAGATATTTCTGATCTTAACATGCCATAAAAAGCGCTCCTGTGAGGATCTGTCTAAAGAATTCAGTATTAAAAGATTGATTAATGATGCTTCAAGTGCTAGATAATTTTTGATAAATATAATAGCTTATCCAGACCACTGCAATTTGGAAAAATAAACTCTCACTGGGCTGGTTTACAGTTGCTAGAGCAGCACGGAAGGTAGCAGTCAGATGGATAAGGCTTACAGGGATATCACGAGAACTTTTTATCTGCAATATTCGTTGGTTAACATTCGGTAAAATTTCTCGGATCTTCTACACTGGTAATTGAAACTAGACTAAACATTGTTTAATTTAGTTCACACAATTCTTGTACAAATATAACTAACAAAATGCTAAGAAAGTGTTGACGATAAAAGTCGAGGGAAAGAGTACTTCTGTGATACCAGCTTGTACAAATGCAAATATGTATAAGGTCTTCATAAATGTAAACATAATGTAATTTTGTCTACACACTTCTTGTGTACCTACACAAGGTCTTGTTAACCCACATTATAGATGGGATGTGGGGGTTCTTTTACAATGATCATGATTTTCTCCTACATTGCCAGAGATAAATGCCTAGATTAACCATTCATGCTTGATTGTATATGCCAATTGCAAAATTAATGTTGATGTTAAATGGTATATCCCAGCTTAGGCCACATCTATTTAAAAATTATGTTGCAATTAGTAAGTTAAAATATCTTGTGTGATTGTGTCTTTATGATACTTTTTTCTTGTCTACGTTCAGAGCCATGTCGACCCGCATTGTAGCCGGAATGTGGTGGTTCTTCACACTCATCATGATCTCCTCCTACACCGCCAACCTTGCAGCCTTCCTGACAGTGGAGCGTATGGAGTCGCCCATTGAGGCAGCCGAGGACCTGGCCAAGCAGACCAAGATCAAGTATGGCTCACTCTATGGTGGCTCCACATGGAACTTCTTTAGGTGGGACAACAATCTTTTCATTAAGTTAGTCTTTTATTGAACTGTATTTTTGTATATTCAATTCATGACACTATCAATATATTGGCTATCACATTATTCTTAGTATGGTTGCAGTTATTCTAAATTCGCCACCGACTTGCATGTATTTAACTTTATAGTATTGTGCTTTATTTATATGAGATACTACAACAGATAACCTCGGGGACGGGGTATCGAGTGAGGAATTAAGAAGTCGTTTGGGCATTAGGAGTAACAGTGAAGTAATGAGCACGAGCCGACTTGGTTGGTTTGGACACGTGGAGAGAATGGATGATCAGAACTTAGTAAAGAAATGCCTGACTGTGAACTTGGAGGAAGCTTCGTGTAGGAGTAGACCTAGAGAGATGTGGGATCAGGTACTCCGGTCTGATCTCAAAATAAAAAACCTGACAACAGAGGAAGCCCTTGATAGGGTTGCCTGGATAGCCGCCATTTAGGATGTGAGACTGTAACCACACTCTCTGTGGACAAAACGGTTTTCAAACGTGTATGTATGTATGTATGTATGTATGTATGTATGTATAACACTATTAATATATTGGTTATTACAAAATCCTCATTACTCCCGCAGCAATTCTAAGTTGGCCACCTACCAGAGAATGTTCAGCTTCATGGAGGCTCAGATCCCCAGCGTGTACACCAAGTCTAATAAGGAAGGTGTCAAGAGAGTACTGAAGAGTGACGGACAGTACGCCTACATGATGGAGTCCTCCAGCATCGAGTACATCACTGAGCGGTACTGTGACCTCACTCAGGTTGGGGGCCTCCTAGACTCCAAGAGCTATGGTATTGCTCTACCTCCAGGTTAGCCACTACCATTTCAGTTTTAATTGTATCTTTGACCATACAGTAAATTGATCATATACTGTATATCCAGAACGAGGAATATGTTACCAATTACAAAATAATTATGTGATGCCTGAGAATGTAAATGTTACTGCACCAGACATAATGTAGTAAACATGTAGTAGGTAATGCATATTTTTGTGGGATATAATTTCGCTCGCCAGTTCTTAGGAATAGTAGATTGTCAAAAATGCAACTTAACTTGCACGCTTTTTTGTTTTTTTGTTTGTTTTTTGTTAATATGCATTTTACAGGCAAGATTAAAATGTTTATCTGAATCATAAGTATACATGTCAAGAGTTCCACATGTAATGAACATAATAGTAGCCTCAGATGAAAACAAAATAAAACCAACAGTAATGTGTTGATGTTAACATTGCTGGTGTAATACCATATCCCAAGGATCACCCTACCGAACATTACTGAACTCTGCAGTACTGAAGCTGCAGGAGGGAGGCAAACTACACAGCCTCAAGCGCAAGTGGTGGAAGGAGAAGAGGGGCGGGGGAACTTGTCAGGTAATACTTGGTTTTCTTCAGGTTGCCTTCGTACACATGAACGCAAAAATTATACAGTATATTCTTACAGTTTCTTACAGTAGATCCTCTGGAAAAAGGCAAACTATGCCTGTGTATCCAGCTCAGTACCAGTACTTGCACTGCTGCGGTCGTTCACGGTGTTGGCGGCGGCGGTAGCAGACGCAACATTTTTACTATTCTGTATTTTTGTTTTATAATCAAACTTCAAATCTTGTCTTCCCCATGCTTTATCAAGATTACTTTCAAACTCCCTTATTGATTCGGAATCGACTACATACTGGGGCAGTGCGTTCCACTCATTTACCACTCTATCACAAAATGAGTTCTTTGCCTTCTCAAGCCTATTTCTTTCTTTGTAAATTTTCTTAGAGTGTCCTCTCGTTCTTGTTCCCTCCCGCATCAAGAAGATACCTTCACACACATCCTCATCGTACTTTCCTGACACTATCTTAAAAGTCTCTATCATATCCCCTCTCTTTCTCCTTTATGCCAGTGTCGGAAGCCCCAGTGTCCTCAACCTCTGCTCATAGCCCGCGTTCTTCAACGTTGGTACCAGCTTGCTAGCTCTCCTCTGCACTTTCTCCACTGCTTCTATATCCTTTACCATATATGGAGCCCACACCTGGTTTGCATATTCCAGGTGCGGCCTAACCAGCGCTGTATATAGATTCCTGAAGATTTCTTCGTCAAGTGACACAAATGTCCTCCTTATCAGCCCTACAATTCTATTGGCTTTGTTTATCTTTTCCGCTAAATGTTCTGAGAAATTTAACTTATTGTCTATCACTACTCCTATATCCTTTTCTGCACTCACTTCCTCCATCGCTTCATACATACTGTATCCTACCTTGTCTATCTTGCTGGTCCCAATCCGCATGTACTTGCATTTTTTTGGATGAAAAGGCATTAACCAATGCTCAGACCATCCCTTCATGCCCTCCACATCTCCTTGAAGCAAACCCATATCTTCCTTACTCCTCACTCTTCTATACAGTTTAGTGTCATCCGCATATAGGTATACCTCACTTCCATTAGTTATAACTTCAGGCAAGTCGTTGATAAATATAACGAACAGCAGTGGTCCCAACACAGATCCCTGAGGTACCCCACTTGTAATTTCCCTCCACCCCGAGCCTATTCCATTCACCAGTACCCTCTGTCTCCGATCTTTCAGGAAGGCTTCTATCCATTTCACACATTTCTCCCCTATATTATAGCTTCTAACTTTCTCTATTAACCTTTTATGTGGGACCTTATCGAAGGCCTTCATAAAATCGCAATATACCACGTCTATTACATCACCATCTTCTAGAATTTGCATCCAATCATCTACCACCTTAATTAGCTGTAGTACCGTCGACCTCCCCGGCAAGAATCCGAACTGTCTCCCACTGAAAAGTTGGTTTGACTTCATATGATCCATTATTCCTTCTCTAATTACCGTTTCCATTAGTTTACACACAACACTTGTCAAACTGACTGGTCTATAATTCCCTGGGTCATTTCTCTTTCCCTTCTTAAATATAGCTGTTATGTTCGCCTCTCTCCAGTCCATCGGGATTTGTCCTGTATTAAACGATACCTCAAATGACATTTCAATGGCTCTACTAACATCTCCCCTCCTTCCTTTATGATTCTTGGGTGTATCCCATCCGGTCCCGGTGACTTACTTCTGTTCATTTTTTCTATAGCCCTTCTTATTCTAGCATGGGAAAACTCTATTAGTTCTAGTGCCGGTGCCTGTTTGATGGGAATAGTAGGCACTGCATCCTCCGACTCCACTGTTAGTACCCCCCCAAAGTATTTCCCCAGCACCTCTGCTTTCTCCTTATCAGTCTCCGCTCTACTCCCATCATTCAACCCCCCCACCAGCTCTGGGATCCCTACTCTTCTTGTTAACTTTTCCTGAATGTACTTCCAGAATATTTTTGGATTATCCTTCACATTTCTAGCTATCTCTCTCTCCCTCTCCTTCACCCCCCTCCTTGTTTCCCACCTTATTTTATTGTTTATTTGTCTACGTTCCAGATCCATTTCCTTAGCCTCCATACTAGACCCCCTGTTCTTTTTTAACAATTTTAATCTTTCCCACAATTGTTTCTTTCTTCTAATCAATATCCAAAGCTTTCTTTTCATTGGCAATTCGGGGTTAGTTCTTTTCCTCAATTTTGTTTTATCCTTATATTCCCTTACTGGTACACTTTTGGATACAGCATTCTCCAGTTTGACTCTAATTTTCCTCCACATTCCTTCAGCGTCTTCACCGTTCAAGTATTCCCCCCAGTCAATGTCCAAATACCGTCTCAGCAGCTCATAATCTGCTCTATCATACATGTATATTTTTCTATTGCTTCTATTATCCCTCTCTGATTTAATGTTACAACTAAAGCTTATACAGGCATGGTCACTACGACCTATAGGGCTATCCACATTAACATGTTCCACTATATCCTCTTCATTGCTAAAAATCAAATCAAGTACACTCCCCTGCGTCCCATCTCTATATCTTGTCATCTCTACAATATGTTGCGTTAAAAAACAATCTCTCACTTTCTCTATAAACTTATTTTCCAGGCTACCCTGTCCCGCTGGAGTAGTATAATTTGCCCAGTTGATCCTTGGCAAATGGAAATCTCCAATCAAAATTTTATATTTGTTCTCTCTATTATCTATCTCCTCCATTGCTTTCAGTAGGTTATCATCCTCTCCCCTGCTATTATTTGGGCTTCTATATATAGAGGCAATTAGAATTGATCCTCTTACACATTTTACTTCAATACACAAATACTCACAATACTGCTGTCTCATATCCACCTCATTAACCTTGAGCTCTTTTCTTACATAAATAAACAGTCCTCTTCCAACCTCTGCTCTAATAGCATTTCTCTCATATAACTCAAAACCCTCCAAACTATATTCCACCAGTTCCCTTTCAATTCTAAAAAAAATTGGTCTTACTTCCTGTAGGGCTATGACATCAGGTTTTTCCTCTTCATCCTGCAACCTACATATCAGTTCTCTTTTCTTGTCCTGGGTAAACACATCCACATTACTAAACATAATCCTTAATCCATCTACCATTCCTTCAGCAATTACACCATCCCGCTCCTCCAGTCCGTACCCTACTCCCCTGTTAGCACTACTGGGTCTGCCTCTTTGTTTCCTATCTCTCCCTGTGACACCTCCACCCCGTTCTCCTCCTCCGTCACAACTCCCATCACATTCTCTCCCCTCCCTGATCTCCCCCTCCCTGATCTCCCCCTCCCTTCTACTCTTATAAACCACTTCCTCACTTTTCCGTCCCTCACTCTCCAGTAAAAATTTCTCTTATCCTCCTCATCCAACTTTCCATTATTTTCATCAGCCTTTTCTTGTAATTCCTTATTTTTTTTCCTTTGTTCTATACTCAAATCCTTCTTTAGTCTTATGTGTTTCAGTTTATCATTTGTATTTAGCCTCCAACTAAAATTTGTCACAGTCTCCGCCACTACCCTAGTTTTAAACTGTACCCTTATAGGTCTCATCTCTCCCCTTTTATATCTACCTATCCTACTGACCTCCTCCACCTGCCCTTCCCATCCATATTCGTCCTCATCCACACCTTTCAAGACCTCCTTCACTGTCTCCATATCCCTCACTTTTCTCACTCCATTATCATTCATATGAGTTTCTATATCTCCATACAAGATTACACCCCTATCCCTGTCCATGGCCTCCCTCACGACACTCTCCTTGTTCTTCATGACCCCTACAACTGCACTCTTAAAACCTTTGGTTGGTCATATTCATTTCTTCCTTTTGCTCTTTCATAATATCCTCCAAATCCTTGACTTTTTGTTTACCTACCACCGTCCATGCAGTCGACTCCTTTACTTCCGTGAAACGTCCTTCGTATTCCTTCAGCTGCTCCTTCAATGCCATATTCTCTGCTCCCAGTTCATCTACCCTTTTCAATACCATCTCTAGGCTCTCATTAACTGCCAAAATAGGCCTGCATTCACTTCCTTCGCTAGGCCTATTCCCTTCCCCACCTGTCACACCACACATTACACACAGTGCCTTAACTTTCTCACCAATATCCCCCTTCCATTTCTCCGTATCACTCATCCACTTTTCCAAATCCTTCACAACAATACTAACCTCTTCTAACTTCTTATCTGTGCTCTTAAATCCCCGAAAACGTTGTAACCTTCCTTCCGCCTCCGTCATACCCGAAATTCCCTCTGCCATGTTTGTTTACAAACTCAACAACTCACAACCCTACCGCTGTCCCGTCACTACACACTCTTATTACACTATATATCACCCCTCCACCACACCAATATATCCTCCAAACACTTCACTAAATCCTTCCTCTTCTTGTTAGCCCCGTATGCACTCGATATCCGTGAATTAATTGACCATTCCCATAACATATGCCGGAGCCTTAAACTTGCGTCCGCCTTCCGCCATGGTGTGCCGCCTCATCTATGTATATGTATCCGTGTTGTTTGATTTATTTATATAAGTAGATATAGGATGTAGTAATTATAATATATTTGTTCATCTTCGCACTATTCTTTTATATACAGTATATTATACAGTATATATATATATATATATATATATATAATATATATATATATATATACTGTATATATAAATAAATAAATATTATACATATATAAATATTTTATATATATATATATATATTATATATATATATATATATATATATAAGATATATATATATATAGAGAGAGAGAGAGAGAGATTTATATTGTTTTGCCAGGATTTTTCCAATACAAATTTGAATTATCCATTGTAATACAGGCTCAGTATTATATTATATTATATACTTCCTTATAGCCCCTCTATGTGTTGTAACTGTAATATATTTCAATTGCCTGATGTTGTCCAGGTAACACCAAAATGATTGATTTAAGATATTTCGTATCATCGAATCATAAAGACCTAAAGTAGCCTACATCCAGAAACCATCGCACTTACAACCAACACATCTACAGTTTTGAATATGTATGTCCTCAGGATGACGAGTCGAAAAGTTCATCTAAGGCCAACGAGCTTGGTCTGAGTAACGTGGGTGGAGTGTTTGTGGTGCTGCTGGCTGGCATGGGCCTGGCCTCGATGGTCGCAGTTTGTGAATTTGTGTGGAGATCCAGAAAACTTGCCACGGAGGACCACGTAAGTAATTATGACATTCCTATCGTTGTGGATGTTGTACTTTGTATAAAACGCCTTATAATCACCAATCTAATAGGGCGAAACATCTGAGCATCACCATACTAAAGGGGTAAAACAAGAGTACTGAACTAAAGAGATTCCCCGGATTAAATAAAGTAACTTCCAAATGGTTCGTATGGATATTCAGAGAACTTGACACTGGAGATTGTGTGTGTAGAGTTTTGACAAACATTTTTGGATTATTCAAACTTTTAGTTATTCTCTTATCTCAGTGGCTATCATAAGTAAATTTGTATGGAGATCATAAAGCATCATGCCAGTAAAAACCACGTAAAAATTGGTGTGGATTTTTTTCTACTAATGTGTGAAATGTACTGTATACATCGTGTATCGCTTAGATTTATCAGTACACTTCGCTTATCAGGTTTACCAGGTGACTCGTTTCAAGGTCTGTGCTTATTTACTTATATCAAGTTTCAAACATAACAGTCACTAGTTATTATACGGTAAGCAGTTCATTCAAGTTAAATTTTAAATTTACCTGATAATGTTAATGCTCTAAATGTTTTCGTCTTCTTTATTTCTAGGCTTCCGTTTGGACCGAGATGAGCAAGGAGATCAAATTTGCGCTTTCCTGCAATTCCTCATCTAAACCAGTGCATAAGAAAAAAAACCAAGAGAAGGAGAACGGCCCGTCATTCCTCTCTAAGCACGCATATGATATCCCTGGGGCCCCGCTCTACTCTTTCTTGGTCAAGGATCCGAGGTCATGATAATTGTTCCTCTCAACAGTGATTTTTCCAGCAACTTATGAGAAAGTACTTGTATTGTTATTATTATTACAATTATTATAATTATTGTAATGATAAAAATACAGTTTGATGCAGTTTTTCTGCCACCATACACTTCCTGCTTAAGAGTGGGGCTAGGGTAAGTTCCCTGATGTTTCAGGGACTTTCAGTGGACAGTTGTCACATAATGTTAGACAGGACCAACAGCACTGTCATCTGCCAATAACGAACTCTGGGGGCCCAAACCTCGAACCGTAAACCTCTCGGTTATGTTGTTTGATATATATTTAACGAGTCATATCCAATTCAAGGTTGACAGCCTCAGTCCATGATCTAGCAAAGGTTTAGAATTTTTAGTATATGTATTATCGGTTAGGTGGCAGCCGTTTATTCATATCATACCCCATACTTTAAAGTTGAATTGTTTCATGATAAATTTAACAGCCTAATGTACAGTTGTGTGCACTAATAAGGGTACAGCTATCTTAAGCTTTTAACCTATAAAGTCAAGTTCTGAAGTATCTGGCATATAATCAAGCATAGTATGATCTCGTTTGAGTTTGATACTGATTCAAATGATCGCATCTCTATTAATGTTCACAGCTGTACAATACTGTCACAAATAAAGACACTGTTGTACGGGAAATAATAGCCTCCCATCCCCACTATACTGATGCAGTTTTTCAGGCGCTCAAGTTAGACATACTGTAGAAGGAAAAGAAGGTGATGAAGATTAGTTGGATCTGCCTCAGGGTTTGGACAGCAACAAAGTACAAGAAGTGAAACAGAAGACACATTTTTAAGTAGAAAAATGTATCTTTGTGGATGTATCTCTGTGGTGGTAGTGACCGATGTGTGGCTTAGGTTGTTTGTTTCAATAGCAAAGGTAAGGAGCTTTGGCCCTTAATTAACTGTATATATCCAGTATTCCCTGGGTATGTCATGCATGGATAATATTAACAATATACCAACAATATATAATAATATATTAACAATATATATATATATATATATATATATATATATATATATATATATATAATATAGGCACACATTATATATCCTAAACTCTTAAAGGCTTGTTTAAAAACATGTATTATCAGTACAGAGGTGGAAGGATGGAGTGAGGAAGTATATGAACGAAGGCGGTGCTGGTTGGGGGGAGGGGCGTCGACTATCAAGGGCGTATCAAGGGGAGACAACCGTATACAAATCTGTGTGGATGTGACTCGTCAGCCATGGTCGGCAACCCGTCTAGGGTAGTAAAGCTATGCAAATCTGTACCGCTAATCTAAGGGGGGAACAGGTTAGTGAATGAACTAGCCATACACCACTGTAGAATATTAGTGCTTGCGAGATACATAGAGGGCCTCACTCGCAACCGCTGTCTGTGTGTCTGTGGTCTTAGAGTCTTAGACGGACCTAAGTTGAGTATTCAATCCTGTAAGTACTTAAATAAACTGGCACGGGTTGTCCTTCTCACAGAGGACAGGTCCGCTTGGGGGCGTTTAGTGTATGGCAACCCTCATAAAGGGGAATAAGGCATCTGACAATAGATTGATAGATTATTTACTGTACTTAGCATCACTACATTACCATAAATTCCATTGACTTTATGTCAGTGGTACACCCTTGCTTCTTCCAATAGATTAGCTTTGTATAAATATTTCCATATTCAAGTTAGTTAGTTAACATAGGACTTCAGGGGCTATCAACCCTATTGGATTATTAAGCCAGCACACTGTAAGTCAAGAATAACTTCAGGACTAGAGCCTCTCTGCGAGAACTCCAGTCCTTTGCCATATTCAAGATATGCAATGGGTGAAAGTATTTAGTGACGGAGAAGATATAAATGACGTAATAATGTATGAAGTCCGAGATTACGATTAGCTATGATGAGACAATGGCGATGTAGGTTCGAGCAGTCGAACCGTACCAAGCTAAGCTGGAAGACGGCTGCATGCCGCTACTCTATCAAGGGACTGGAGTT
The DNA here is from genome assembly GCA_032716605.1 of Paralithodes platypus. Classification (NCBI taxonomy): domain Eukaryota; kingdom Metazoa; phylum Arthropoda; class Malacostraca; order Decapoda; family Lithodidae; genus Paralithodes; species Paralithodes platypus. The sequence continues at coordinate 25,074,173 of CM064520.1, read as the reverse complement.
TTCGCAGAGAGGCTCCAGTCCTGACGTTATTCTTGACTTGCAGTGTGCTGGCTTAATAATCCAATAGGGTTGATAGCCTCTGAAGTCTTATTTTAACTAAAGCTACTCTATGAAGTATGGGCGCTTTGAGCCAGTTATAAAACTTGTCATCTGACACCCCCTCTGGAGGAAGACCTCCACAATTAATTGTGTGAGCCTTTTAGATTGAAAGGCTATAGACAGTGTATGTCTAGAGGGAGAGTTGGAATATATAACATACAGTAGTTTGTAATTAGTAATGTATTTTCATACTGGTATAAATGAACCAGGGTATATGTATCTGTCTATCTTTCCATCCTTCTATTTATCTGTCTACATATATCTATCCATATCTAATCAATTATTTAATCTGTCTCTGTCTATGGTCTTAAAATCATGTATTTAGCAATGTGTTTTCATATATACGACTGTATTTCCATCTATCAAACTATATTATTTTAGCATATCTACAAAGTTATCTAATAGACCTACTTACCTTTGCATTATTTACTGCAGTTTAGTATACATCTATATATTATTAATCTACCATAATATGTGTATTTATGGTATATATTTATCTATTACTGCTTTATTAATCTACCATAATATGTGTATTTATGGTATATATTTATCTATTACTGCTTTATTAATCTACCATAATATGTGTATTTATGGTATATATTTATCTATTACTGCTTTATTAATCTACCATAATATGTGTATTTATGGTATATATTTATCTATTACTGCTTTATTAATCTACCATAATATGTGTATTTATGGTATATATTTATCTATTACCGCTTTATTTACTGTAGGTCATTAGTCTCCTGCTATTAAAATGACAACACTCTGAGCCTGTCACTTTCCTTAACCCTTTCAATCAGCTGACATATTTTGATGAGTAAAGATGTATTACACTATCACTTTTCCAGGCATTTATCGGCTACTTTACGAGTTTGGAGTTATGCTATAAACATTGATAGTAAACCGATATAAAAGTTTAACTCCTTCTGTATCGGCACGGTGCCGTCTTTTAAACTTTATTCTGGCAACTATTAGACGATTTTAGTGAGCTCAAAAAGGGCCTCCAGCAATTAAAAGTCTCCTAACTATCCCACTTAACCCTGTATGCTACCACAGATCCTGCTTAAGCTGCACAGAATCGTGTAAATATAGCTAGAATAAAATTAAATAGACATCACCGGTACAGAGAGGGTTAAACAAAAATCAGTACGTATATAAGTAAACATATTAAATAATCTAGTTTATATTCATCACAAGCTCACATATCTTTAAATATACAGTATGTTATTTATCTAATATCTAATGTCTACAGCTTGAACTCCCTTATGGATCGAAAGTCGCAAGTGATTATTTAGATATATTATGTAAGAGTTCATTGCCATTCACCCATTATATTTGTAGTTTAGTTGCCGATCAATTAAATGTTGCCAGAGGAAATCGTTGTTCATTGGTAACTGCTGGAATATGCACTAAGAGAGAGAAAGAGAGAGAGAGAGAGAGAGAGAGAGAGAGAGAGAGAGAGAGAGAGAGAGAGAGAGAGAGAGAGAGGGGGGGGGGGGGGGAAGGGGGGCTTGTCCTCGGTAAACTCTACTTCATAATGTTGGACACCTTCCCTCTGTCAATGTTCAGGACCCGTATTGGTCTCTCCTTACACACACACACACACCCACACACAGAAACACTCGCATACATGCACACAGATACATACACACTCACACGGATATACACACACAGGAATACATACAAAGGCATACACTCAGACATACAAATACATACATACTATATGCTGTCTGGCCTGGCTGGAGCGGTGTTAACTCTGAATCCCGAGGTCCTTGTTCGAACCACCGACTCCAATAGATAGTTAGCTAACATCTGTATTATTATTATTTTCATAGAGAGGGATGGAGGTGAGAGAACAAGAGGTCACAGCTACAAACTAAAAGTGCTTAATAGTAACTCTGATCTGAAAAGTAAAAGATTTCCTACCAACTCGATTACTGGGTGGAACAAATTGCCAGCCGAAGTAATGTCTGCACCATCAGTGCATAGTTTCAAAGCACGGTATGACAAACATATCTTAGGAGGCGGGAATTAACGAGCATGCTCACTCCCGCAAATACAACTAGTGTAAGTACAACTAGTGTAAGTACATATAGTTTTTCGGATCTGTGTTGAAATTTAGAGCTGGATCATAGTTTAAAAACACATATATTGATTATTATATGGACAAGGTAGTTGACATAGCTGTAAATGGTCGTGGCATTACAAAAAACGTAATCAAATATGTAAATATATAAGTATATAAACAAATAATGGTCATGTATATATTTTATCATCGTATGTATATAATTTTATTTTGGATGTACAGTTGCGGTCAGAAATACTTGCACCCCAACTTATGATATACAAGAAACAGTGTACACTCACCCGTACTAAAAGTTGCTCAGGGGTGGGTCCTTCCTTCCCCTACTCCACCCTGGGCAGGTGGAAGGGGGGAGTCGGGTCCAAGTCTACCCCCACCTTCCACCCCCAAACTATCCCCAACTCCCCCACCCTCCTTCTCTAGCTGGCAGTTAGTGATTGGAGGCGATTGTTCTCATGAATTATAAATTATTGTTATACCATCTTTGCACATGCTTACAATGGCCAACATTTATTAATACAATATACTGTATAATTGTATTCTCAAAATGAGTCTCTATTCACACATGGGTTACAAGAATCTCGGCTGTATTGGTCTTCTACCTTTCTCTCTCTCTCTCTCTCTCTTTCTCTCTCTGCGTGTGTGTGTCCCTCTCTCATTGCATTACAATCCACGACCAAGACGTGATATGCTTTTAATATAGGCTAGTGATACCGTAATTAATTCCAATATCATACATTATTCAGGATATTATGTTCACCATTATTGCAATAAACATCAACTTTTCCTCTACGATCTACTCCTAGGTTTTCAAATTACTTACACAGTCGGGCTTTTTTTAATATTAAAGGAAAGGTCTAAAGGCAAATATTGGCTGTAATAGTGTTGCGACTATTGTTGATTGTTTCGTTTACCATTTCATTCAGTTTCTCCCATTTATTCAATACCATACATAGTATAAACGGTCTGCATTTAATTATATGTGGCTTATACACTTCGTTTTCAATCAATTACATGTAGAACTTCGTTTTCAATCAATTACATGTAGAACTCGATACAACTTACGATCAAAGTCGGTGTTAATTTTTAGTAAGGTTTGAGTATCGAGCCCTTGAGTAGCAGGGCTCGCCTTCTCACTTCCCCCTTCTCTGTCTCTATCTGTGATCCCAGCCTCTCGCCTCTACACACCCCGAAAAATGCATAGGTTTAATAGACAATTTTACCATCAACTCTTCTCTATGTGTATCGAATGCAAGCAACACTCGTCACACACTCTAATGAAGGGAAATATACCCCATTCAGACCCGTAAAATCTTGGTTGTAGAAAGTGTGTGTTATGAAAGAGTTACAAGGAATAGTTAGTATATCAAAGACCTTGCCGTCCATTTCGGGGAAATTTTCGAAGTCGAATGCGAGATATTGTTCAGTGCACTACACTCCTTACAGAGTGTGCAAAATACTATCCACTCTTCTTGAACTGCTCTACCGAGGAAATGTTTACAACTTCTGAGGAAAGTTTGTTCCATGTAGATCACATCTTAAATGAGAAACAATTTCCACAAATACTAGTGTTGAACCTTTTCAATGCTAACTGTCAGCCATGGTTGCGTATTGTATTCATATTTAGGCTAAAATGTTTGCTATGATCCACATTGTCAAACCCATTACCTATTTAAAAAATTGAATGAGATGACCTCGTAGTCTCAGTGTTGAGAGAGAGAGAGAGAGAGAGAGAGAGAGAGAGAGAGAGAGAGAGAGAGAGAGAGAGAGAGAGAGAGAAGACCAATACAGCCTAGATTCTTGTAACCCATGTGTGTATAGACTCATTTTGAGAATACAATTATACAGTATATTGTATTAATAAATGTTGGCCATTGTAAGCATGTGCAAAGATGGTATAACAATAATTTACAATTCATGAGAACAATCGCCTCCAATCACTAACTAGAGAAGGAGGGTGGGGGGAGTTGGGGATAGTTTGGGGGTGGAAGGTGGGGGTAGACTTGGACCCAACTCCCCCCTTCCACCTGCCCAGGGTGGAGTAGGGGATGGAAGGACCCACCCCTGAGCAACTTTTAGTACGGGTGAGTGTACATTCATTAGAACAGTCAGTACTGCGACTAAAATGGTCAATGAAGTTTTCAAAAGGCTTCGTCAGTGCCTCATAACTACCCCCTAATAGTGTCCAAATATTCGTGACCCCGACTGTACAGTTGGCCGTAGTAGTTCCTTTACCCCACACCATAAATACATTGCTAATCAGACAATTTCTATAAGTTCAAACTGACTGCCAGCACTTTTTCTTAGTATTTGCTTCGGTGTATTTGTGTAGGGATGCAGCGACCCCCTCTCCCGCCACTTCGGTGGTGTAGTCAGCCTTTTGCAGCAGTTACAGTAATGTCTTGTTGCTGCCTTTTTGTAGCACGCTTATGGCTGGTGTGGTACGGATACTACAGGTGCAAGTGCTATATGGGGACGTGTTAATTCTTTCTGAAGCACTGTTAGCGCTCTACCAACAGTGATAATACGATGGGGCAGTGTTGTGGCAGTTTTAGTTAGTTAAAATAGCACTTCAGAGGCTATCAACCCTATTGGATTATTAAGCCAGCAAACTGTAAGTCAAGAATCGCGTCAGGACTGGACTCCCTTTCGAGAATTCCAGTCCCTTGATGTTGTGAAGACGTTATTGCACTGTACTACAGTAAAAGGATTGAAGCCACACTCTCTGTTGCTGAAGCAGTCTTTAAACTTGCATGTATGTATATTTGTTCTCCCAAATAGTGTCCAAATAATCCTGATCACGACTGTGCAGTTGGCTGTAGTAGTTCCTTTATCCCACATCATATGTCAAGTGCTTATCAGACAACTTCTATAGCTTCAACATATTATTTTTTAATAGCTGCTTCGGTGTATTTCTGTATAATAATATGCTTAAGTACAATTATTCTCAACACAAGTATCTAGATATGTAAGCAATGTCAACATAGAGATGGGTATGATGAACTTCTAGAGCCACGTGTATCAGCTTTTGCTGGGTAGAAATACCATTTGAAGAGGAGCACTTTATTTACGTTACGGAAATGGTAAATAGTGACCTGATGAAACTATTTGCGAAACGTTCTCTGTAAAGTGTTCAGCATCAAATGGTGTTATTATTCATTCTGTCAAAATGTATTAGAATCTATTATCACCCTCAAATTACAACTAATAATAAAATAATAGTTTGATAATATACAAAGTAAAGTAAAATGGTATACGAAGACAGAAAAGAGAAAACAGGACTGGCCTAAAATAAATGTTATATCATGTTAAAAATAAGAAAAAGAAGAAAATAAATTGTATATGATGACAAAAAGAAGAAAATACACTTGTATAATTATGATGTCCCTCCCATTCCCCCCCCCCCCCCCCACCCAATTAAAAAAAACAAACAAACAATTGTATTTGATAACAGAAAGAAGAAAAACAGATCGGGCCGAAAAAGAAAAACAAAATTGTAACCGAAAAACTTGGACTTTTACCAAATTTATCCACAGCATTACTGGAGACCCCTGCTGCCATATATTTGAACCCTATCCCTGGAGAACCTTTTACCTTTTTCCTGAAATGGGTTGAATGGTTTAAGGGGAGATGGGTCGTTTATATGGTCCCCCTTCTCCCTCATGTTTAACCCCATTAGTTTTGAAATCTTATGACGTTTGGCCCATTAGTTTGGCGATTTCAAGACCTTTCGCCCCAATATTATGTCAATATTTAGACTTTTCGTGTCATTTAGGTGTCGATATTTTCCTGGCGAGCGATAGCAAGCCTTTATTTAAGAGGAACTGGTCTTTGGCCGGGGATAGAAATATGTACACATTTTTCTTGAAGGAGGGTTTTCGTTTTTTTTTTTTTTTTTTAAAGCTTGATGGAGGTCTAGGGAGGAAACTACAAAAATAATAAATAAATAAATAAATATATATATATACCGTATATATATATATATATATATATATATATATATATATACCGGTATATATATACATATATATATATATATATATATATATATATATATATATACGGTATACTGTATATACAGTATATAATTATATATATATATATATATATATATATATATATATATATATATATATTATAACTGTATATATATATTTATATAGGTATATATAAATATGAGGAAATAAATAAGCCCATCCCCCCTTAACAATTTGGCTGTGGGCATATTTCCGCCTATTTCTGCCATATTAGGACTCATTCAGGCACTCCTGATTGATTAGGCAAGTGTCTGTTTGAAATGAAATGTATTCAGCCAAAACTTAGAAGAAAATAGCTTCAAAATGACACCAAAACGAGCTTCGTAGCTCGCGGGTTCACCCGCAGCGCTACCATAGACATTCGCTAAAATGAGCAATTATCGCTAATGTCGCCCTACATTTGCCTTTGGCAGCACTGCATATTTCGCGAGACTCTGACTCAGTGCCGCGGCCGCCTGGCTGGGGGAAGGACGTGTGGCCTGTCGCGCTTTGCTCCCTCTCACTCTATTCTACAGGATTTAACACCTTACGAGCGGCCTATGCGGTTTATTATATGTACCGCACAGCGGGGTGTTTTTAGCCAAAATAGGGCTGTTTACGTGATCATTTTCATGCCTAAATAAGACCCAGAACGTAAAACAAGTACCTATCCCTGAAAGGGCATAAACAGAGCTTTCGAATGACACCATAACGATCCTTGTATGATGGATAGTTTTCTTGCAATAACCGTGCAACGCGAGTGCAAAAAGCAGGTAATTCGGTAGTTTCGGTACATAATTGAGTATGTAGCGAGTGAGAGAGGGAGGAGGGAGCTGAGATTTGTGTCAGTAGGTTCGCCGCGGTGGTCTGGAGCAGTCATACGCTCGCTAGTCTCCTGCCACCACTTGTCTCTCTCTCTCAGCCACATTACGTGCTGAAATTGCCACTCGACCTATGTCGAGCGCCGCCACATAGTCCAGCTTTTTTTAACTCGACTTATGTTGCTCGCCGCTAATTAAGGGTTAAGAGGCTTTAAAAGCCTGTAAATTGCTGTAAATTGGTATGGCGTTCGGGAACGTCTCCCGCAGGCAATGGGTTAAAGGGAGAATTTATTTTATTCCATATGATTTAGTTTCCTATTAAATCCTCACGCGATGCGGCCTTAGTACGTCCATCTTCTGATCTATCAACTATTTCCAATTCGGGCAGAACAAATCTTGTTACTTTCAATGCTTCAAAACCAATTTCTCCATCTATCTACCAGTCACCATCTTCCACATCACTATCCCATATTTTTAACAATACACAAATCAACCCTTATTCTTCTCTCAGTATGTTTGGTGATTCCTTTCTTCATGATCAATCTTGGAAAGGTCAAATTACCACTCTTGCTAAATCAGCTTCCAAGATGTTTGGTGTGCTCAACCGTATCTGTATAGGTTCTTCACCCTCACACAGCATTTTGCTCTGTTTAGGGGGACAGTGCGCTCATGTGTCGAGTATTGTTCACATGTGTGGTGAGGTTCCACCATTACCTCACTTCTCAAAAGGGTAGAGTCAAAAGCATTACGTCTCATTAACTCACTTCCTCTTAACTAATTCCCTACAATATCTCTCTACATGCTGCAATGTTGCATCTCTCTCGTTCTTCTACCGCTATTACAATGACCAGTGTTCGTCAGAGCTTTATCGGTGTATGCCTCCTCCATTACGGAGAGTGGGGGGCACCCCCATTTCAATATACTCCCACCCCTCTTCTGTCCAACTCTCTAACCCAGGAATGAACCGATTTTCCCAATCTTTCTTCTACTCAACAAGTAAGCTTCGGAACTCTCTCCCTCAATCTGCCGTTCCCTGATCCTATGACTTAAACTGCTTCAAGCTCCGTGTTTCCAGACATTTTGTCTCCAAATTATCTTTATTTTGGCTCTCTCACTCTTTCAACTTTGGGGGAAACATTTAACATGTTTTACAGGCAGCTGTCTTTTGTCTCATTCATACACATAGAAAATAAATGCAGGCTCACTTTCATGCGCCAGCAAAAAATCGCCATCTCAATGACATGAAAGTAATTATGCGAAAAATCTTAAAATAGTCAAATTAGTGGGGTGAACGTCTTAGAATCTCATAACTAATGAGGCTGAACATGAGAGAGAAGGGGTGCCAGAGAAAACACCACCTAAATATTATCGATAATATACTATCTCATGAATACCTTGAGCTTTGTGGATTCATCTAGTTCTAAAGTTCAGTCGCGTACATAATTTCTCTGCAACCAATTTGTTCAAGTTAGTGCATGACAACTGGTGAGAATATATAATTTAACCCTTTCCAAATGCGATGACGCAATTCTGTTCTGTTTTCTGGCTAATATTAGACGGTTTTAATCAGATTAGAGAGTGTGTATGGAAGTCAGAGGATTAATTGAGATAGTCTTTAACTGTTTAATTCCCAAAGTTTCTTCCTAGACTATATGAAGTCGTCTAATGATAGCCAGAATAAACTGTCAAAATGCGTCCCAAACTTCAAAGTTAATTATATAACATTAACCATTTCATCCACATGGGCTTTCTAATCGGCAAAAAATCGTCTTATGGTAAACAGAATATAATCTAGAAATACTTCATAATACTGAAAAGGATAACGAATTTACTGATAAAAAGACAAACTTACGCGAGCGTCCGTACCAGCGCCACTATTTGACTTTTAGAATATAACATATGCCAATGGCCCTTTGGAAGACTCGGCAAACAGTTCTATTGATTATCTCTCTCTCTCTCTCTCTCTCTCATCTTTGCTTTGTCTTTTGCTTTGCTGTTCTTCTCTCTCACTTTCCCTTACTTTGAGGTTTTCTTTCTCTGCTTGAATTATACCCTGGCCATCTGGCTGGGACTGTAAGATGTGTGTGGCCAGTGTTTATGGGTAAAACTATGTCTCTCTCTCTCTCTCTCTCTCCCTCTCCTTTCTTCTTCTTCTTCTTCTTCTACTCCTCATCCTCCTTCTTCTTCTTCTTTTTTTCTTATTTTTCTTCTTCTTTTATTTGTAGTGCTCCCTCACCCCTCCTCTGTGGGTGTCTCTCGTATTCTCCTTACCCTCATTCATTATACCATTACTAACTATCTTTATTGTTTATCTTTGTGTACGTTAGGCCTAGGAAACTCACTACCTAGCGTATTTTCTCATGCAAGGATCAGGATAGTCGCCTTTTGGGTCTGGGAAATTTGTAACACCCTCATTCAGTTTATCAGTACAATACCTTCTCTTACCTTCTTCTTTTATGGTAGGCCTGGGAAGCTCACTATCTTACGTATCTTCTCACGCAAGGATCAAGATAGTTGCCTTTTGGGACTGGAAAGCTTGTTGCACTGGAAAATTCGTCTAAAAATAGCCAGAAAAAAATAATAGAAATGCGTAATCGGATCTTGAAAAAGAGTTAAGGACACTTTACTTGCCCCTTGCATAACTTTTAAACCGATATTATATGTGCAATTTGTGTAGCTGTATAACGTAAGTTCCAGGTAGAATACAATAATCGTCGTCACCAAGCAGGATCACTAATGTACCGTTTATTTGAGAGAGTACAAAGGAAATCAAGCAACAACAGATCTAGTGACCCTTCTAGGTTGCTTGTCCTCCAAAACACTGAGGATCAAGTGTCCAAACAGTGGTTTAGAGTGGGTAAGGGAACATTGGAAAGGGAATTACTGCCCTGGACCTAATGTCCGTGGCAGGATTAGGAAGTTAGTAGGGAACATATGGGTTAGTAACTGAGGGGAGGATAAAATAAAGTTATTCATTTACAAACGCAGTCAGTCGCGGGTTTGATGCGAGATATTTGTCTAGGCGGAGTTTAAATGAATCAACGGTGATGCAGTCTATAACGTTTCGGGGAAGCCCATTCCACAAGTTGACAACTCGATTGAAGAAGAAATTCTTAGATTCGTGTGAGTTAAAAGATTTACCAATAATTTTGCAACCGTTTCCCCGCGTGTAATTAGATTGGTCGATAGTGAAGTACTTACTACAGTTCATATTGTCGATGCCTTTGATGATTTTGAACACTTGAATTAAGTCACCTCTTAATCTGCGCTGGGTTAAAGGAAATATATTTAATTCTCTAAGACGCTCTTCGTATGGTTTGTTCTTTAGGCTAGGTATCATTTTGGTAACTCTACGTTGAACTCGTTCTAGCTTGTTTATATCTTTTTGGTAATAAGGGCACCAGGATTGAACGCAGTATTCCAGAAGAGGGCGGACTAAGGAATTGTAAAGGGTTAGGATAACTTCTTTGGATTTATGCTCAAATGACCTGCCTATAAAGCCAATTATTTTGTTTGCCTTCTTAACAACTTCTGAACATTGTTGACTCGGTTTTAGGTTACTCGATATTGTTACTCCCAGATCGGTTTCTCTGTTTACATTCTTAAGCTGAGTGCCATTCATCGAATAGTTTGCTTTCTCATTTAGGTATCCGATATGTAGTACTTTACATTTATCCGCATTGAAACTCATTTGCCAAATTTGGGCCCAACATGACAATTTATCTAGATTGTGTTGCATATCGTCAACTTGTTCTTTTGAGAGAGATACACAGAGAGAGAGAGAGAGAGAGAGTACAAAGGAAGTACAAAGGAAATCAAGCAACAACAGGTCTAGTGACCCTTCTAGGCTGCTTGTCCTCCAAAACATTGAGGATCAAGTGTCCAAACAGTGGTTTAGATTGGGTAAGGGAACATTGGAAAGGGAACTACTGTCCTGGAACCAATGTCCGTGACAGGACTAGGAAGTTAGTAGGGAACATAGGGGTTAGTAACTGAGGGGAGGATAAAATAAAGTTATTCATTTACAAACGCAGTCAGTCGCGGGTTTGATGCGGGATATTTGTCTAGGCGGAGTTTAAATGAATCAACGGTACTGCAGTCTATAACGTCTCGGGGAAGCCCATTCCACAAGTTGACAACTCGATTGAAGAAGACATTCTTAGATTCGTGTGAGTTAAAAGATTTACCAATAATTTTGCAACCGTTTCCCGCGTGTAATTAGATTGGTCGATAGTGAAGTACTTACTACAGTTCATATTGTCGATGCCTTTGATGATTTTGAACACTTGAATTAAGTCACCTCTTAATCTGCGCTGGGTTAAAGGAAATAGATTTAATTCTCTAAGACGCTCTTCGTATGGTTTGTTCTTTAGGCTAGGTATCATTTTGGTAACTCTACGTTGAACTCGTTCTAGCTTATTTATGTCTTTTTGGTAATAAAGGCACCAGCATTGAAGCAGTATTCCAGAAGAGGGCGGACTAAGGAATTGTAATGGGTTAGGATAACGTCTTTGGATTTATGCTCAAATAACCTGCCTATAAAGCCAATTATTTTGTTTGCCTTCTTAACAACTTCTGAACATTGTTGACTCGGTTTTAGGTTACTCGATATTGTTACTCCCAGATCGGTTTCTCTGTTTACATTCTTAAGCTGAGTGCCATTCATCGAATAGTTTGTTTTCTCATTTAGGTATCCGATATGTAGTACTTTACATTTATCCGCATTGAAACTCATTTGCCAAATTTGGGCCCAATGTGACAATTTATCTAGATTGTGTTGCATATCGTCAACTTGTTCTTTTGAGAGTACGCTATATGCAATTTTTGTATCGTCAGCAAATTTTGAGATTGTACAGGTGAGACCCTCATCTATGTCGTTGATGTAAATTAGAAAGAGAATTGGTCCTAGTACCGATCCCTGGGGTACCCCGCTATTTACATTGGTCCATTTAGATTCCTTACCGTTTATGACTACTCTTTGCTTTCTGTCGCTGAGCCAATTTTCTATCCATTTCAACACACCCTCTTGAATTCCATGCGCTTTTAGTTTTAGTAGTAAACGTTTGTGGGGAACTTTGTCAAAGGCCTTTTGAAAATCAAGGTATATAATATCTACAGCTTTACTCTCATCGTAGAGGTTGAGGATATCGTGGAAGAAGTCTAAGAGGTTTGTTAAACAGGAACGTTTTTTACGAAAGCCGTGTTGAATATCTTTAAGTGTGTTATTTTCCTCTAAGTGATTTACGAGTCTGTCTCTTATGACCGTTTCTAGCATTTTACATACAACTGAGGTTAAGCTAATTGGACGATAGTTACTGGGTAGGGATTTGCTTCCTTTTTTGAATATCGGTGTTACGTTGGCTATCTTCCACTGATCAGGCATAGTTCCAGACTGCAAGGATTTATTGAATAGTAATGTCAGTGGTTTGGAGAGCTCATCCTTAGCTTCCTTTAGAACTCTAGGCGAGATTGTATCAGGTCCAGGCGTTTTATTTACCTTGAGTTTATCTAAACAATTCAATACTTCTCTCTCTGTAACGGTGATATTGCTTAGAACATCTGAATTATCAATCTGAATCGGCGATGGTGTAGGGATATCACTGAGGTCTTCTGTTGTAAAAACTGATGCAAAGAAGGTATTGAGGGCATTACTCAGTTGTACTTCGTCTTTGGTGTATTCTCCATTTTCATCGACTAACGGTCCAACAGTTGAAGTAACTACTTTTTTCTTTCTGATATAACTATAGAATTATTTCGGGTTTGTTTTACTTTGATTCGCAATATGTAAGTCTAGTGTCTTTTTACTTTGCTTAATTAACTTTTTGGCTTTGCGTCGTAGCTCTACAAATTTCACCCGTTCTTCGTCATTTTGCGAGGATTTTAATCTATCATTAGCAAATTTTTTAGCAAGCAGGCAGTTTGAAATATCTTTATTCCACCATTTGGGCTTATTATTATGGCCTGGACGCCGTATTTTCGATGGTATGCAGTCTTGCACTGCTTTTAGGTAAGTGGTTTCGAATAACTTCCAAGATGTATTTATGTCGTTATTGTTAATTAAAAAGCTCCAGGTCAGTTTCTTTAAAAACATAGCTCTAAGTTTATGAAAGTTTGCTTTCTTGAAATTAGGGACTTTTTCGATGCTACTATTTGATTCGTTACTAGTAAAGTTTAAAGTGAAAGTTATCGTATGATGGTCGCTGTTACTGAATTCATCACCAACATTCAAATTCTCTATTAATTCTTCTTTTGTTGCAAGTACAATGTCAAGAACGTTTTTACCACGGGTCGGTGTTCGAACAAATTGATAAAGCGAACTCTCTTGCAAGTTCGTATACAAGTCATGTCCGGAGTGTGAAGTAAGAGTATCGCCCCACTTGGTCACAGGTAAATTAAAGTCGCCAAAAATTACGGTATCTTGTGAGTTACTTACATTTGCAATTTGTTCATAAATTTCTCGGTCAGTTTGCACTGATTGAGCTGGAGGTCTGTATATTAACGCAAGTATTATTTTTGTACCTTTATTATTCTTTATTAGCACAAAAGATGTGTCGACATTCACAGATGTGTCGACATTCACAATTTGAGGTTTTGACAAGAGGGTAGGGTTAAGACTTTCTTTGATATAAAGTAAAACGCCACCTCCATTTCGATTTATTCAGCTTTTCTCAAACATTACATAACCGGGAAGTGAATACTCTGCTAAAAAGTCTCTATCTTCTGTATTGAGCCAAGATTCTGTTATGCCAATCACATCATAATTTTCTGTAAACACTAGCTCCTCTAAATCTGAAAATGTATTGCGTATGCTACGAGCGTTTGCATAGAAAACCTTTAAATTTGTTATTTTAGAACTCACGGAACGCTCTTTAATAATATTGTTGGTTCTTGTCGGATCTACATGATGTTCATGGCTGTCCTCGGTCCTCGCTGTCTTCGGTCCTTATCGCTGGTGGTCCTCGGTTGCCTCTGTTTTTTGCTTGGCGTTGGATGATTTATGTCACTGCTGCTTCTTCTCGGATGGCGTTTTTTGATCCATGGCTGCGGACTGCTTCGTGTAGGAGACGACCCATACGTGCTGAACCCACAGGGTTTAGATGAGTGCCATCCTTGCGGAACAGAGTAGGCTGGTTATAGAAATTATCCCAGAGGTTGATGAATTCAAGAGAGAGTGAGAGAGTGAGAGTGAGCGAGAGAGAGAGAGAGAGATTGAATAGATAATGAAAACATGATCGAAGTCCCTGCAGCATAGTAGTCAGAGCGTCTGTCGTGTGTATGTACAGTATGTGTATGTGTGTGTGTGTGTGTATGTTGTGTGTGTGTACGTGTGTGTGTGTGTGTGTGTATGTGAGTGTATATGTGTCTGTATGTGAGTGTGTGTGTGTATGTGTGCGTGTGTGTGTGTGTTATGTCCTGCGTTTGAAGACTGGCAGAGGATAATAGCAGGTACACACACTTTGGTGGTATGTGGGTGGACACAACAAGGTGCTGTTGACCCGTGTTGCACATTAACCCGTTCAGTATCTGTCACGTCCTTTTCATTATTATCTGCCAACTTTTTGATGATTTTTTGTTAAGCTTTGGAAGGACGTCTACCCATTAAAAGGTTACAGACTATCTCAATTAATTCTTTTACCTTATATATCCTTCGTAAGCTTAAACAAATCGTCTAAATGTAGCTGAAATTAAATGAAAAAGACGTCGCCGTTACATAAGGGGTTAATGCTATCTCTCGAGCCCCATGGTTGCAGGCCAGATTGCTCGGACAACATAATATTACACTCTCAAGACTCACTCATCATGGCGCTGGAGGCCGCCACTCACCGATGTCTCCTTGGAAGCTCGCACCTACTCTTAATTAAGCGTAGCTAATTCTAGACTTATCTTCTTTATCCCTTTCAAGACCCGATTACACATTACTTTTCTGTTTTCTGGCTGTTATTAGACGATTTTATTCATCTTAGGAAGGGCATATGGAAGTAAGAGGTTTAATTGAGATAGTGTGTTTGTTTCTTTATTTTTTTCCTATGTGTATATTGGAGACAAAAGGCAGGCTGCTTGTAACGTGTGTCTTCCCCAAAGCCAAAAGAGTGAAAGAGAGCCAAGTTCAAGCAAGAGACGTTTGCGTCAAAATGCCTGGACACACAAGTTTAAAGCGGTCTAAATCATAGGATGAAGGAAAGACTTATTGAGGGATAGAGTTCCAGAATTAACTTGTTGACTAAAAAAAAAGACAGAAAATTTGCTGATTCTTGGATTGGAGAGTTGGACATAATAGGAGTGGGATTGTGTTGAAAGGTGGGTGCCTCGCACTCGCTCTGAAAAACACTGATTGTTGTAATAGCAATAGAAGAGTGAATGAGATGCAAGCATCTGGAGAATAATAAATTAATCAGTGATAGGCAATATGGTTTTAGACGATGTCGATCAACTGCAGACATTCTTTGCCTTCTTAGGCATCAAATCAACCAAGCTACAGACCAACATGGTGAAACACATACAATAGCACTGGATATATGAAAGGCATTTGATAGAGTCTGGCATCAATCCTTACTGTCGAAGATGTCACACTACGGCCTTGCATCATTAGTTTCACTAATTTCTTCTTATCTTCATAACAGAAAAATACGTGTAATGGTAGATGGCCTTTATTCTCAATTTCACTCAATAAATGCTGGTGTTCCCCAGGGATCAGTTTTGGCCCCAACTCTGTTCCTCATTCATATCAATGATCTCATATCTACCACTCATAATCCAATACATTCCTACACAGATGACTCAACACTCCACAGTTCCTTCACATTTACCAATTCTTTCACCCAACCCGATCTTATAAATTCAAAAATAAACACTTCAATTTCTCTGAACCAGGACCTTTCTGGAATTAATGAATGGGGACAAGAGAATCTAGTTTCCTTTAATGCACAGAAAACCAAGTACATTCAATTTTCTAACCGACAGAATCTCACTGACTCCCATATATTTTTTAATGATGAAAATATTCCCACTTCCCCTAGTATTGACATTCTCGGTGTAACATTAACTACTAACTTGAGCTGGACACATTATGTTAGAAGCATTGCTAAGAATGCCTCTAAAAAACTGGGACTCCTGTACAGAGTTCGAGAATTCTTCACTGACGAGCAGTTGGCCGTAATATATAAAAGTCATGTGCGCTCTCAGATGGATTACTGTTCACCTCTGTGGGGTGGAAGTGGAGTGGTTGCATTGAGGCAGTTGGACAAAATTCAAAATAAAGCTATTAGATTAATCAATAACCCTGCAATCACACAGGACCTTCCTACATTAGCCATACGAAGAAACATTGCATCCCTTGCATTATTCTACAGATATTTTCACAGCAATTGTTCCGAGGAACTTGCTTCAATTGTGCCGCCTCTCCACATCTTTCCCCGTAGAACTAGGGCAGCTGAGAGCGCCCATGAATTTACACTTTCTCCTCCACAATGCAGAACTTCTGCTTATCAGAATTCATTTATCCCCAGAGCTACTACTCTTTGGAATTCACTTCCCTCGAATTGCTTTCCACAAACTTACAATCAACAAATGTTTAAATCCAGTTGTTACAAACATTTTATGAATGGAGGATGCCTTTAGGCACATGGACCTTTTTGTTTTATCTGTGTTTTTCCTTCCTCCGTTCATTGTCTCTTAAAAAAAAAAAAAAACAAAAAAAAAAAACAACAACATTGCAGCATGTAGAAAGAGATTGTAGGGAACTAGTAAGAGGAAATTAGTTGATGAGGCGAAATGCTTATGACTCTACTCTTTCGAGAAGTGCGGTATGGGGTGGAACCGGCCTACACATGCAAACAATACTCGATACATGGGCGTACTGTGCCCCTAAACAGAGCAAGAAGCTGTGCGGGGATGAAGAACCCACGAAGACGGTTGAGCATACCTAACTTCTGGGAAGCTGTCATAGCAAGAGTGGTAATATGATCTTTCCAAGAAAGGTTGGATGAAAAATAAACGCCAAGAATAGTGAGAGAAGATGAAGGGTTGATTTGCGTATTGTTGAAGAGTAATTGATAGTCTTGTGGAGGATTACGACGGGTAGATAGAGGGAGAAACTGGGTCTTGGAGGTATTCCCACAGATCCTTTCTAAACTGTATAAATCATCTAATGATACCCAGAATAAACTGTCAAAATGCTTCATAATCTTCAGAGGTTTAACTTGACCTATCTGAGTGAAAATTGAGGAGAATGCTACCTTTATTTTGTTTTGATCTAGATTGAAAAAATTTCAATATTTTGTCAATTCCACTTTAGCATATATATATATATATATATATATATATATATATATATATAATTGTATGTATAATTGTGGTTTCAAAAATTAGCATCCAAACATTACTTTCGTCAATTTGTTTCAACTGGAGGCTGTTAACTCCCCCAGACTTTTTCTATTGCACTAGACATATCGAAAGCCTTCGATAGAGTCTGGCATAAATCTTTAATTTCTAAACTACCCTCCTTCGGTTTCTATCCCTCCATCTGTGCCTTTGTCTCTAATTTCCTTTCCGGCCGTTCCATAGCCGCGGTTGTGGACGGCCATTGTTCACTTCCTCACTCTATAAACTCCGGTGTTCCTCAGGGCTCTGTCCTATCTCCTATTCTCTTTCTAATTTTTATAAATGATCTCCTTAACTGTACCTTAATTCCCATCCATTCATACGCAGACGACTCAACCTTGCACTACTCCATTAGTTTTTCAGAACGCCCCAGCCAGCAATCCCTCAACGACAAACGTAATGAAGCCATAGAACTCTTAAATTCTGATCTAAATACTATTTCCAATTGGGGCAGAGAAAACCTTGTTAACTTTAATGCTTCCAAAACCCAATTTCTCCATCTATCTACCCGTCAGGATCTCCCAGCGGACTATCCCTTATTCTTCAACAATACAAAAATCAACCCTTCATCTTCTCTCAATATTCTTGGTGTCTCTTTTTCTTCTGCTCTCATTTGGAAGGACCATATTACCAGTCTTGCTAAGGCAGCCTCCCAGAAGCTGGGTGTGCTCTCTTTTCCCCTGTACAGCTTCTTGCTCTGTACAGGGGCATAGTGCGCCCTTGTATTGAGTATTGTTCACATGTGTGGGGAGGTTCCTCTCACACTGCTCTCCTAGACAAAGTTGAAAGGAAGGCCTTTCGTATCATTAACTCCCGTCCACTCACCAACTCTCTGCAATCTCTCTCTCTCCGCCGCAATGTTGCATCTCTCTCGCTATTCTATCGCTACTATAATAATCAGTGTTCCTCAGAGCTATCCCAGTGCATACCACCTCCTTTACGTAGGGCACGTGGTACCCGTCTTGCAACTCAATCCCACCCCTACTCTGTGCAACTCTCCAACCCAAGAGTGAAACGTTACTCTCAAACTTTCTTCTACTCAACAGCTGAGCTCTGGAACTCTCTCCCAGAATCAGTCTTTCCCTCTTCCTATGACTTAAATTGCTTCAAACTCCGTGTGTCCAGGCATTTTGGCTCGAACGTCCCTTGATTTTGGCCCTGTCACTCTTTCAACTATGGGGGAGGCACTCGCTATAGGCAGTTATGCCTTTTGCCTCCCTCAATCACATAGAAAAAAAAAAAAAAAAAAAAAAAGACATATATGACGCGATCGCGTCATATGGACTTATCTCTATACCTCTCCAATAAGTTTATGAGGCGATTTTGCGTCATATGAGCTCAGTAAGTCCGATAAGTTACCATACGATAAAACCGTTGGTGGCAACCTCATTCACCTCCGATAATTCTAACGGCCGCAGTGTTGTTGTGAGTGTAGTGCGGGGCAGTGGCAATGATCCCGGGGCTCCCGCCTCCTCGGACTTATTGGAACATAATATGTCGGAGGGAGTTAATGGACTTTTAGATCTTACATTCAGTCACGCATGTTGATATAGGTTAAGTGCACACACAACATATATACAGAGTGTACACATGCCTTAATCATATTGCAACATACACACATGTACTTTCAGGGCAATACTATCATTGTTTAGTATCCCATGATAATATACCGTACTCTGTAGTATCGGCAGCGTTGCACCAAATATATCCGGCACCGCTGCACATGTTTTCATCAGTAACATCCGGTCGGCACTCAGCATAACAAGTGCCTCCCAGGTCCCTGTATCTCTGGCTAATAAGAACCTATAAACTTATCTCTGGACTTTTATTCTACATCCTTGTGCAAGAAAGGATTATCAAGGTTGTTGTAGCTTCACATGACAACCATACATGGCGCAGTCAGTGTATTAAAGCCAGGAGATACGAGCCAAGACCGGATTATCAGCCAGCCATCTTGCAAGACCTCGCCTCTCCAGCCCTGGATATATCATTGTGCAGTGCTTTAAAGTGCAGTGCAGTGAATTGCTTAAGTGTGGAGTGCAGTGCCTTTATTATATGTCCCATGTCATTTGTACCCATTCCCGACATGCTGTGAGGGTTATAGCTGCCGAATCATTGCTGGACAAGAGCGAGGAGTAGCATACCCTCCCCCTCTAACATCTCCAGCAACACAAAAGCTCTCACCCCTCACTGGGCCCTCAGTGCCTTCCAGCTGTGCCGGCACATGCGCGCACGGACACACGCACATCGTTGCCAAGTCAACACGGTGTTACCAAGCCTACCGCACTCACGCACTCACTCTCTCTAGCACAGATAATTTCTCTCACTATTAAATAAACTGTTCCAGTTGTACTGCACATTATCATCGTTCCTGCAAGACTACAGTGTGTCAGCTATCAATCAATTATGGAGGGAGATGAGCAGATTCATGGGGAGCCCAGAGACACCCCACACGACCATACTGGGGAGGGAGATAATGGTGGAGCTACTGGTGGAGATAGTGGTGGAGATAATGATGGAGATACTGTTGGAGTTGCTGGTACGGGGTACCAGTCAGTTCATTCCACTCCAACTTCTCCTCCTCTCACCACCCCTCATTTCAATCCACCTCCACAACCTCCCCCCACTTTACCTCCCCTACACTATAGGGGGATGCCACCCCTGTCACCACACCCTGCAAGTCTACAACCTACCACAAGTGCAGACCTCCTTCAGCTCATACAGTATATGGAGCAATGCAGACAACAGGACGGCTATACTAGAAGACTGGAGGAGGACCGCAGAATATGGGAAGAGGAAAACCGCCGACAGGAGGAGGAAACAAGACGACGCACGGAGGAGGACTACAGGAGACAGATGGACGATGCCAAGTTCTCCGCCCTTGTCCAGGCTCTGGCCCAAATTACCCCCCCTGCCGCCGCACCTACACCCACCTCACCGGGGACAACACCCAATTCCACAACATCCTCCACCCCTACAGCTCCACCTCCACCACAGAAGGCTATCACCCAGAACCCGCCGCCCCTTCGTGCTGATGCCACCTTCCAGGTTTTCAGAGAATGGAGGCGTCGGTGGGACGATTACTCTATTATGGTAGACTTATCTAAACTACCGAGGGAGAAACAACTGATCCAGATGCGGATGTGCTTAACCCTGGAGACACAGCGGCTTTTGGAGCACACCTTAAGCATACCCCCTGACACCGACAAGACCGTTGATGCAGTCCTCGATGCACTTCAGGAGCACATCAAGAATTCTCGCAATGAAGCTCTCCGTCGCAGGGACCTGTTCAGTTGCAAGCAAAAACAGGGCGAGTCATTCAACAACTGGACAGGAAACAATGGACAGGAAAGGCTAAAGAGAATACGACACTTATCCCAGATTTCAGAAAAGCCAATTATGGTGGATTAAGACGAGCCTTAAGAGTCGATCCTATGGTTAAACTATTAAGTGGACCCAGGTGCGCTAATGAACATACTCTCTCTCAGATACCTGTCTTAACTCAGGATAATTTGACAGCTACATATAATAATTTTATTTCTTCACTCCACAATGCGCAAAATAAATATATCCCCAAAAGAAAATTTAGATCAACACAGAACCAACCCAAATGGATGAATAATAGACTATTAGACCTTCTAGGAAAAAAGAGAGGAATATATCGAAAAATAAAGAAAGGCGAAATTCACCTACTTGCTTACTATCAGAATCTATCAAGAGAGGTTAAAACATGTATAAGGACAAAAGAAATTATGAAATCAGGATAGCCAATGACTCAAAAAATAACCCTAAGGCTTTTTACCAGCTATATAAATCTAAAGTTAGAGATAAAATAGGCCCCCTTAAAACTTCGATAGGAGAAATGACAGAAAATGATTTAGAAATGTGCAGTACATTAAATAGTCAGTTTCTATCCGTTTTCACTAATGAAAATTTGGCACAGATTCCAGAAGTCCGTAAGATATATAGAGATAGTATAGAAAATAGGTTAAGTACGGTTACTATAAGTAGAAATGATGTGCTTAAGGAAATTGACAGACTGAAACCTCAGAAATCGCCTGGTCCCGATGAGGTATATGCCAGAGTATTAAAAGAATGCAGAGATGAGTTAAGTTACCCATTAACATTTCTTTTTAACAATTCATTAGAAACAGGTATAGTTCCAGAAGCTTGGAAGCTTGCAAATGTAGTTCCGATTTTCAAAAAAGGTGATAAATCAATAGCATCCAATTACCGTCCCATTAGTCTCACTTCAATCATAGGAAAGCTACTAGAGTCAATTATTGCTAGGAAAATGAGAAACCACTTAGAAACATTTAACTTAATCAATTCTTCTCAGCATGGATTCACACAGGGACGTTCTTGCCTTACTAATTTGCTTAGTTTTTTCTCAGAGGTATATGAAGCAGTAGATAATGACAAGGCATACGATATTATATATTTAGATTTCAGTAAAGCTTTCGACAGAGTCCCTCATGAGAGATTGATGAGAAAGGTTGAGGCACATGGAATAGGTGGGGCGTTGTTGGGATGGATTAGGTCATGGCTAATTGGTAGGAAACAGAGAGTCAGCATAAATGGTACCAAGTCAGAGTGGGGAGCAGTCAAAAGTGGTGTCCCCCAGGGATCGGTATTAGGTCCCCTGTTGTTTCTTATATACATAAATGACCTAGATTTAGGTATAACTAGTAGGATAAGTAAATTTGCAGACGATACTAAAATGGGGAGATCAATTGATTCAGATAGCGATATAGAGTGCCTCCAAAGGGATCTAGATACCTTACATGAATGTCAGTAAATTGGCAGATGAAGTTTAACATTGACAAATGCAAGGTATTAAAGATAGGGAAGATGCAAACAAATGTTAAATATAAACTAGCTAATTTAGAATTAGAAAATTCAGACTGCGAGAAAGATCTAGGTGTGTTTGTTAGCAATGATTTGAAGCCTAGAAAACAGTGTATAGGCGTTCGTAATAAGGCAAACAGGATTCTCGGGTTCATCTCTAGGAGTGTGAGTAACAGAACTGCTGATGTTATCTTAAAACTTTACTTGTCATTAGTGAGACCCCATATGGATTATGCTGTCCAATTTTGGTTTCCTTATTACAGAATGGACATAGATTCATTGGAGAGAGTACAGCGTAGAATGACAAAAATGATCCATATATTAGAAATCTTCCGTATGAAGAAAGGTTGAAGAAATTAGGTTTACATTCGTTCGAGAGACGCAGAGTTAGAGGGGATATGATAGAGGTGTTCAAGTGGGTTAGTGGGATTAACGAAGGGGACATGACAAATGTACTAAAGCTCAGTGATAGCGAAAGAACTCGTACCAATGGTTTCAAATTAGATAAATTTCGTTTCAGAAAAGATATAGGCAAATATTGGTTTGGTAACAGAGTTGTAGATGGGTGGAATGGACTACCAAGTGCTATAGTGGGATCTAAAACTGTAGGGAGCTTTAAGATAAAATTGGATAAGCATATGGACGAGAAGGGTTGGGTGTGAAGGGGGATCAGCCGGGTTGGGCCAATCAGCGCTCTGCAGACCCCCATAATCCTGCGTTAATCTCTAACCGTTTTGGTAAGATGATCCTCAGGGTATTAGAGTGTTGAGCCTATAATTGGGCTTTGTAATTGATTTGGGGTTGTGTGGGACAGGGATCTGCCTTGCTTAGGCCAATCGGCTTTCTGCAGACTCCCATTTTCTTATGTTCTTATGTTCTTATGTTCTACATCCGCCTCTGCCACATCGCTGAAGAAATTGACGTCTGCCCAGGGAACTCTTCAGCCTGCAAGGAGACCCAACTCAAGATGGTCATTCTGATGGGCATACATGACGAAGAACTTGTACAGAAGCTGCTTTCCCTCGACGCCACCCCTTCATTACAGGACATCGTCAACACTTGCCGTTCCTATGAGGCCACTCGAAGCGCTACATCAGCCATACGTGCCCCACCGTTTCAGGTTAACGCCGTGTCAGCGTACAAGCAGAACAAGCAGGTTAAGCAACGCGACAAGTTCTCCACATCGCAACAGTCCTTGGCGTCGGCTGCCGCCTGCCAACGTTGTGCTCGCCGGCACGACAAGAACAAGTGCCCGGCTGAAGACTACACCTGCACTAACTGTGGCCGTCGTGGTCATAAGCCTAGGACTCCTGCTTGCCCTGCTGCCACTGCCCAGTGTCGTCGCTGCAACCATATGGGCCACTACGACAAATGCTGCAGATCTTCCAAGACGCCCGCCACACAGGACAACAACGCTTCCTCCCACAACAAGTCTACAGCAAAGAAGACCACAAGTTGCCGACGTGTGGGATCATCTGTTCAGGCACCCACACTGACATCCGTGAGTCTCACCTACCGCGGCACCACTAGAAAACTCCACATGCTTCCTGACACAGGTGCAGACATCACAGTGATCGGCCGACGACACCTCGACATACTTCGGATTCCTCTCAGCAGCCTACGACCTCCACCTCCGACAACAACGCTCAACGCAGATGGCTCTGCAATGGCTCCTGCTTTGGGGACGTTTCATGCACAACTCACCATCAGCAAACGCTCCTGTTCGGCCACAATCCAAGTCCGCGAGGGTGTTCAGACGCCGCTTCTGTCCAAATGCCACTGTCAAGCATTGGCCATCATCTCAGCAGAATTCCCCAAGCCAATTCTACAGGTTAAACATATCTACAGGTGTAAGGAGCTACCCTTCACAGCCACCACATCACCTGCACAAGCCAAGGAGTTCTTTCTTCGAGAGTTCATGGATGTTTTGGTCTCAAGGAGGATCTCCAGACAGCTCCACTCAAGCCTATGAAGGGTCCCCCAATGCGGATCCACCTCAAGGACGATGCCGTGCCTTTTGCCATCTACACCCCGCGGCAGATCCCCTTTGCTTTCAGGGACAAAGTTAAGCAGGAGCTGGACTCGCTAGTGGCACAAGGTATCATTAAACCGGCCGGCGATAAACCTTCAGAGTGGTGCCACCCCCTCGTCGTCGCCAAGCCCAACGCCGAAGTTCGCCTCACCGTAGACCTCACCAAGCTCAACTGCCAAGTTTCCCGCCCAGCCCACCCCTCACCGACGCCTTTCGAAGCGATCCGCAGTGTGGCCCCGCAGGCGAAATTCTTCACGACGGCAGACGCCCTGAGTGGATATTGGCAAATGGAACTTGCGGAGGAGGACCAGCATCTCACAACTTTCATCACTCCTTATGGCCGTTTCCAACACTGTAGAGGTCCAATGGGTTTCGCTGCGACAGGTGACGCCTTCTGCCTTCGCGGTGATAGGGCCCTCCAAGGGGTGCAAAATTGTGCCAAGGTTGTCGACGACGTGCTGCTCTACGACGAGGACTTCAACACACATCTTCAGCGTATCCATGAAGTGCTCATACGGTGCCGCGACAGTGGGATCACACTCAACAAGGACAAGTTCGTGGTCGCCGCACCCAGTGTGAACTTCTGTGGGTACACGCTCTCAGGTGAGGGCATCTCGGCTGACCCTGGCAAAGTCGGAGCGATCAAGGACTTCCCGACACCAGCCAACATCACCGACCTTCGCTCCTTCATGGGTTTGGTGAACCAGCTGGCGGAGTTCACCCCCGACCTCGCCACTGCCGCTCAGCCCCTGCGCCCCCTGATGAGCCCGAAGAGGTCGTTTATGTGGACCGCTGACCATGATGAGGCTTTCCGCCGGATCAAGGCTGCCCTGCTCAGTCCACCCGTCCTGGCCCCATTCGACCCTTCCCTACCAGTGATTCTACAAACTGATGCATCCCGCCTCAACGGTATTGGATACGCCCTCCTACAGGATCATGGCAACAACCGTCTCCGCTTAGTTCAGTGTGGCTCGAGGTTCCTAAGCGACCCCGAGTCCTGCTATGCCACCATTGAGCTGGAGATGCTAGCCGTGGTCTGGGCCATGTCCAAGTGCAAGTTCTACCTCATCGGACTGCAACACTTCACCCTCATGACGGACCATCGCCCCCTCATCCTCATCTTCAACAACTACACCCTTGATGCGGTTGAAAATCCCCGCCTCCAACGTCTGAAGGAGAAAGTCGCACCTTACCTCTTCACAGCCGTCTGGCGCGCTGGCAGGTTGCTCTGCATCCCTGATGCGTTGTCACGGGCCCCTGTCAGCCACCCGACGCCAGAGGATGAGTTAGCATGTGCCGACGCCACGGTTCACCTCAGATCCCTCGTGACTGTCAACGCCGCCGCCGACGTCAACTCTCCTTCACAGGACGCAGACAGGATTCTCCAGGAACTCCGAGACGCAGCCAGAGCGGATCCTGTGTACATCCGCCTGCGTAAGTGCGTTACTTCGGGTTTCCCCACCAACCGCTATGACCTGCACAACTCTCTACTCCCATTTTGGAAACTCCGAGACTACCTGTCAGCAGATGGTGAACTCGTCCTGTACGGACAGAGGGTTGTGGTTCCTGAAGCCCTCCGCCGCTGCACCTTGGCTCGCCTGCATGATAGTCACAGAGGCGTGGAGGCCACTAAACGTAGGGCGCGACAGGCTGTCTTTTGGCCTGGCATCAACTCGGACATCGCCAATACAGTTCAAGCTTGTGAGCCGTGTCAGGTCTTACAGCCTAGTCAGCAGCAGGAACCCATGATCAATGACGACAACTCAACTAGGCCTTTCGAGTCTGTTTCAGCCGACTTCTTCGCTGTGGCGGGGAAATCCTTCCTCGTCGTAACAGACCGACTCTCAGGCTGGCCCGTTGTCGTACCCTGCAAAGGAGATACTACCGCTTCAAACACCATCAGGATCTTCTGCCGCTACTTCAGGGAAGTTGGTGTACCCCTCCGCCTACGTACAGATGGAGGCCCACAGTTTACTAGCCGTGAGTTCCGGGACTTCATGGAGCGTTGGGGAGTCAATCACTTGGTCTCTTCCCCACACTACCCACAATCCAACGGTCATGCCGAGTCTGCCGTCAAGTCCGTCAAACACCTCATACTGAAGACGGCTCACTCAGGCAAGATCGACTGTGAGGACTTTGACCGTGGACTGTTGGAGCTCCGCAACACCCCGAACTTCACAGGCCGGTCCCCGGCACAAATCTTGTATGGCCACCCACTATGGTCTTGTGTCCCTGCTCATCCCCAGTCCTTTGCAGCAGAGTGGCAAGCCAAGGCCGAGGACTGTGACCGCCGTGCAGCCGCCCACACTGCGCTGGTGCAGAGAAACTATGACCAGCACGCACGACCCCTTCCCAGGTTGAGAGTCGGCACCACAGTGCGGATCCAAGACCCGACTTCTCACCGCTGGGACAAGGTTGGGGTCGTCATGGGCTGCGGCAGGTCCAGGGATTATGAGGTTCGTCTCCCCAGTGGTAAGATATATTGGCGGAACCGTCGCTTCCTCCGCCCAGTGAATTCCCCTGGTGTTGAACCCCTCCCCCATAACCCTGAGATCCCTGTGTCTTGTACGGACCCAGAAAGAGAGTCCTTCACTTCCCCCATGGCCCCATGTAGGTCTGAAAGGCTCCTAGAAAAAGAGTCAGCTCGACAACGTCTTGCGAGCTTGAAGGGGGAGGGAGGTGTTGATATAGGTTAAGTGCACACACAACATATATACAGAGTGTACACATGCCTTAATCATATTGCAACATACACACATATACTTTCAGGGCAATACTATCATTGTTTAATATCCCATGATAATATACCGTACTCTGTAGTATCGGCAGCATTGCACCAAATATATCCGGCACCGCTGCACATGTTTTCATCAGTAGCATCCGGTCGGCACTCAGCATAACAAGTGCCTCCCAGCTCCCTGTATCTCTGGCTAATAAGAACCTATAAACTTATCTCTGGACTTTTATTCTACATCCTTGTGCAAGAAAGGATTATCAAGGTTGTTGTAGCTTCACATGACAACCATACAACGCATATAATTATAATTTTCAATTATATTATTGATGCATGATATGACAATAGATGGTATATCTTGGTTTAGTAATTGGCAATTGTTATCAATTCAACATCTTGCTATTAGAACTATAAATTTCAGACACATATCTGATGACTTCCTATAAATATAAAATAACTCATAAGATTTTTGACTAACAATTATGCAGAGTCCACACATATGAATATTGCGTAAACCACTTCCGAGTAGTAGGCTCCTCTTGAATATCTTATGATCAATTGATTAGGCACACTTCGGCATTTACTGGATCAGTATGTGACACAGTCCTATGCTAGGAAAGATGAACATTCGTGTTTGTTCCTTCTACTGTCTTGTGATTTTAGTGTTGGACAGACACCAAACTGTTGGCTGTTCTATATGAGTACAGTTGCAGAAAGTGGCTTAGCATGGCCTGGTGTATTGGATGTGCTGGGATCGGTGTTGTCCGGACCAGCACGAGGCAGGTCGTTGGTGCTGCACCTTGACTCTGACCTCCCACAAGATGTCCAACAGAAAATAATGGCAGTAAAGGCGGTGCGACACACGCCACACATCACTATGAGTCTGGGTGTGAACCACAGTTGGTGGCCGCCAGTCACCTCCGTCCTCCATATTGTGATCTTCCTCACACACAAACCGGAGCTGCTGCAGTCACTGTCGCGTCACTGGAAGCCCACTAACCTGCTGCTGCTCAGCCTGACGCCGGGCCATGACACCTCTATCCTGAGTGATGACGTCGTCAGCGGTGTGGAGAGACTCGGTCTCATCACCGGAGGCAGGCAAGGGTCTATACTCTCAGGCCCTTCTCATCACCCACACCACACTTCCTTGCTCACTGGAACAATGAGACATTCATACACTTTCACTCACTCTTCATAGACAGATTTTCCTCCTTTGATGGCTACACATTTCAGTTGGCAACTTGGATACTTCCTTTACAAAATGTATATATATATATATATAAATCCAGTGAAAACGACCCTATCGGTGTCACACTGGAAATGATTAAGATCTTATCATCATCCCTTAATTGTTCATACATTCTGACAAACGAGTCTCCGGACAGAAAATGGGAACAAAGAACAAATATTCTTGGGATGGCTTATTGGGATTGATTTATCACAAAAAGAAGAATTTCACAATAAATTGCTTTTTTTATACTGTTGATCGACGAAGAAGCTTTGATGTATCTCCTTCTTGGTTTGAAGATAGCTTCAGCTTTGCTCTCCTAATGCCTCAACAATTGCCGGATTGGATGCATATTCACCGACCCTTCAGTTTCATGGTGTGGGGTTCCATCTTTGCTTGCCTTGCAGTGGTAGTAGTGCAGGCATTACTTCAGGTAAGAAATATACCAAAATTGGAATAACTATTCAGGGTGACAAGTGCGCAAATTAGAGTAACACACACGGATTATATTCAGCAATGGTCTCCTTTCTAGCTGACTTCACTTATTGTACGGTATTGACTCCTTAGGGCACACTCTCACTTCAAACCAAACAGAACTCCTACACATAATGTATAGCTGCCCCTAGAAAGAAACACATTTTTAATAATTTTTAAAATCCCTTTGGCCATATCCTGCACTACAAGGTGATGCTTATGTAAATTTAGGAGAATGGACTTAATGAAGTTCTACCTAGCTTTGTAAATTTTGAATTTATTATTCATAATATGTGTAGCACCATTAATTAATTGGGTGTGCTTGTATGCTGATGGGGTACGTTTTAACCATATACAATTCTTTGTATGTGTGTTGAATTTGCAATTTAATTTAGACTGGGTATTGAAAATGGTGCTTAGCTTGATTCTCTTTGAAATATATACTATGACAGTCCCTAAATGGGCTAACAAAGTGAATTTTTAATGGTTATTTTGCATCCCTTAGATCAGGGTTATAATCCCAGAGGAAAGTCAGAGAGCTTTCTGATTATAATTACTGAGAGTCAGCTCTGAAAATTGATGTTCAGTAAATATTTTGAGGGGAATGTATAGAATCTGGGAAGTATCCGGCAAATATATGATGAATATATGGTTAATTTCACACAATGAGTAGGTTAGCAAAAGCCGAATAAGGACGGTTGCTGAGCTCACTCGGTAAAATGCACCTATTGAAACAGTCACATTTACAGTACAATTTGTTTTCACTTTGTTTAAAGCTAATGATTTATTTAAATATTGCTTAATTGGTAGGTAATATAGTATATTCCATGCAGGAATCAGTGAGGCCATATGGAATGCCCATCACATGGTTCTGTCTCCTTCGAACCTTGCTGAACCAGAGTCTGTCAAGAGTGTCGCAGTATCCGGTTCAAAGGATTTATATAGGTATGTGGATGATCTGCTGTTTCATCATGAGTGCCTTCTACACCTGCAACCTGGTGGCCATCCTCACCCGCCCATCATACCCTGCAAGGATCCACACTCTGCAGCAGCTGGCTCATAGTCACTTCAGGTTAGTTAATTGCTAATAATCAGGATATTGAAAGGTGGGCACTTAATTAAAAAGGATGGTACCCGTAGATTTCAAAGTATTGAAATGAACATAGTGAGATGGATGCATAGTGTCACAATGATAAATTACTATTGAGAGAAGAGTTGGGATAACATCTTGGCATAAAGCGATTGAGTGAGGTGGTGTGTACTGACAGGCTGTGCTTATGTAGCCAATTTAGCACACATCTACAATTTGCACACACAATCAATTTCGCACACATGCAGTCAATGTTGCATACATCCAACCAAGTCACACACATGACCAATGCCGCACAATTTTGTACACATTAGCTATTTTGCAAATGCGAACATTTTGCACACACGACCAATTTCACACGTTACAAATGTTATACACAATTAATTTTGCGTGTACAACCAATATCGCAGACATGACCAATTTTTCACCCAATTTTATATTACACAAATAACTAATTTTGCAAACATGGCATACATAATTACACACGACTCCTTCACTACCACCAATGAAAAAATAGATAAGAATACCGTACACATCTCATTTTGAGTAAAGTACTGTACAATGAATTTTCATCACTATTATTAGTGAAGAGGTACCCTGATGTAACCTTTATCTAAGGAGTTTCAACCTTTCCAACAAACGGGTTTGAGGTAGGAAGGTTATGGAGTGACTGGGAGCCGGGAGGTTGGACCCATTCGACAGAGGCCTTTGGTGCTTTATCACGCTTGTTATACTGTATAAATATTATTATTATTATTATTATTATTATTATTATTACAATTATTAATATTATTATAATCGTTATTTTCATTATAGTAATTATACACTAGTATCATTATTATAATAATTGCATATATATTTGAATAGATTGGCTTTATTGTCGAGCGGAGGCAGCCCAGAGGAGTACATGAAGTATACGAGAAACTCTGAGCTGAGAAGGTTGGCAGCGAAGCAAGATCTGTTCTACCATGAGGAAGACGCCATCCGGGCCATGTTGAAGGGCACACACGCTTTTGTTTACATGGCAACGTCGCCTTTGGTAAGAGGAAAGTTTAACCCCTTCTGTACCGGCGATGTCTTTTAATTTTCTTTCTAGCTATACTTCGACGATTTTGTGCAGTTTAAGAAGGATCTGTGGTAGTAAAAAGGATTAACTAAGATAGTTCGAACCCTGTTAATTGCTGGAGGCCCTTTATAAACTGAAGAACATCGTCTAATAGTTGCCAGAATATAATGAAAAGGACGTCGCCAGTACTGAATGGGTTAACGTTTTCAATACCAGTGCCGTCCTTTTAACTTTATTTGGGCTACTATTAGCCAATATTATTCAGTTTAAAAAAGGCCTCCAGCAATTAAAAGGCTTCGAACTGTCTCACTAAACCCTTTTCACGACCACAGATTCTTTTTAAACTAAACAAAATCCATTAAATATAGCTACAATAAAATAAAAAAATACGTCGCCGGTACAGAAGGGGTTAATCTGGAATAAAGCTAATTTTGTGTTCCCGGAATATTCGATTGTTTATTGTGAAATTTATACTCATATTATATCTGACATTTTGAATGATATTTTTATTTAAAAGCTCCTATTAGTCCATGAGTCACTGTGACAATTGGAACTAAGAGAGCTGTCAGATATACTTTTTTCAGTTTCCTCCCTACACTCCATCAAGCTTATATAATACCCCCCAAGATCCCCCTTCTAGATACATTTGTACATTTTTTGGTAGAAAAATGCCCAACCGAAGGTCGGTCCTTCACAAAGTACAGTTGCTTTCGCTCGCCAGAAAAAAAAAAAAAAATCGACACCTATATGGCACGATAGGTCTTAAAATTTACACAAGACATGGGCCGGAAAATCTTACAATCGCCAAACTAATGGGGTGATCGTCTTATTATATCAAAACTAATGGGGCTAAACATAAAGGAGGAGGGGATCCAGTAGCCCCCACCCCCTCCTCCCCCTTTTAACCCCTTCAGTACCCGCCCCGTTCTTTTCACTAGATTATGGCTACTATTAGACGATTTTATGCAGTTTAAAAAGGGCCTCCAGCAATCAACAGGCTTCGAACAATCTCACTCAACCTTATTCACCACCTGAGATCCTTTTTAAACCGCACAAAATCGTCTACTATAGCAAGAATAACATTAATAAGACGCCGCCGGTACAGAAGGGATTAATCTATAATTACAACCTACGAGTTTATTGCAGTTATTGTTGTTGATGTGTGTGTGTGTGTATGTTTGTTTTTTTTTTTTTTTAAGGAAACCTTGGCCAATGAGGTCCCATCCCAACAACACAAACATACAGTCAAACAAACAGTATGGGAGATAATGTTCAAAGTGTGACTCCCTTGGATAGTATTTATTTATGTCATTCCGGGATCTGGCGCCGGATGCTTTGGAACTTTTACGGCGCCTTATCTCACTACGACCGTCGTATCCTAAATGCCGACATCGTAATTCTGGCGCTATTACTACTCAAAAACAAGTCACTACTGGGCATTATCACTTGTGATAGTCTAGTTTTCCTGAGTATGAGCAATTAACGCCTTCTGTACCGGCGACGTCTTTTAAATATTATTGTACGTATATTTAGACGATTTTTGTGTAGTTTAAGAAGGATGTATGGTAGTGAAAAGGGTTAAGGGAGATAGTTCGAAGGTTGTTAATTGCTGGAAGCCCTTTTGAAATTGCAGAAAATCGTGTAAATAAAGCTAGAATAAAATTAAAGAAACGTCGTCGGTACAGAAGGGGTTAAGTTAACGTTGTATCCATCATAATAACTAACGTTTTCTCACTTTACTTACTTACCCCTACAATTTGCCGAATGATAACATATTTTTCACAATACTTAGATGGAGTGCAATTTTATATTTTGTTATTATATTTTTTCGATGATGCATTTCTTTTCAGTGTTCTGGGTATTAATAGGCAATTTTATTCAGATTAGTAAGGGTGTATGTGAGTCAGAGGGTTAATTGAGATAGTCTTTACCCTTATAATGCCCACAGATCCTTCCTAAATTGTATTAATTCGTCTTATTATAGCCAGATTAAACTGTCAAAATGCGTTATAATCATATAATGGTTAATTCTTTGGTTTATCATGCCTCCAAATCGCCTTAAGTTATGGCATCTTTGAATATCCGTTCCCTGACCTATGGAATAATGCTGCTTTCGTGTAACCCCATTTCTTTTGAGTTTCATCGACTAAACGTTTCTTGCCTGTGACTCCTTTTCTTTGAGTTTCCATCCTCTTATCCAACAACTAAATGTTTCTTTCATATGACCCCCTTTCTTTGAGTTTCCATCCTCTTATCCAACAACTAAATGTTTCTTTCATATGACCCCCTTTCTTTGAGTTTCCATCCTCTTATCCATCAACTAAATGTTTCTTTCATAATTATGACTTCTTTGAGTTTCCATCCTCTATCCAACAACTAAATGTTTCTTTCATATGACCCCTTTCTTTGAGTTTCCATCCTCTTATCCATCAACTAAAGTTTCTTCATATGACCCCCTTTCTTTGAGTTTCCATCCTCTTATCCATCAACTAAATGTTTCTTTCATGACCCCCTTTCTTTGAGTTTCCATCCTCTTATCCATCAACTAAATGTTTCTTTCATATGACCCCTTTCTTTGAGTTTCCATCCTCTTATCCATCAACTAATTCTTTCATAATTATGACCCCCTTTCTTTGAGTTTCCATCCTCTTATCCAACAACTAAATGTTTCTTTCATATGACCCCCTTTCTTTGAGTTTCCATCCTCTTATCCATCAACTAAATGTTTCTTTCATATGACCCCCTTTCTTTGAGTTTCCATCCTCTTATCCATCAACTAAATGTTTCTTTCATATGACCCCCTTTCTTTGAGTTTCCATCCTCTTATCCATCAACTAAATGTTTCTTTCATATGACCCCCTTTCTTTGAGTTTCCATCCTCTTATCCATCAACTAAATGTTTCTTTCATAATTATGACCCCCTTTCTTTGAGTTTCCATCCTCTTATCCAACAACTAAATGTTTCTTTCATATGACCCCCTTTCTTTGAGTTTCCATCCTCTTATCCATCAACTAAATGTTTCTTTCATATGACCCCCTTTCTTTGAGTTTCCATCCTCTTATCCATCAACTAAATGTTTCTTTCATATGACCCCCTTTCTTTGAGGTTCCATCCTTTTATCCATCAACTAAATGTTTCTTTCGTGTGACCCCCTTTGAGTATCCAGCCCCTTATCCATCGACTGATTAATGTTTCTTTCGTGAGATCTCTCTCTTTGGGTATCCAAATTATCTCCATCAACTTAATGTTTCTTTCGTGTAACCCCATATAGTTTGAGTTTCATCGACTAAATGTTTGTTTCGTGTAACTCCCTTTCTTTCAGTATCCGACCTCTGATCCATCAACTAAATGTTTGTTTCGTGTAACTCCCTTTCTTTCAGTATCCGACCTCTGATCCATCAACTAAATGTTTGTTTCGTGTAACTCCCTTTCTTTCAGTACCCGACCTCTGATCCATCAACTAAATGTTTGTTTCGTGTAACTCCCTTTCTTTCAGTATCCGACCTCTGATCCATCAACTAAATGTTTGTTTCGTGTAACTCCCATTTTTTCAGTACCCGACCTCTGATCCATCAACTAAATGTTTGTTTCGTGTAACTCCCTTTCTTTCAGTATCCGACCTCTGATCCATCAACTAAATGTTTGTTTCGTGTAACTCCCTTTCTTTCAGTATCCGACCTCTGATCCATCAACTAAATGTTTGTTTCGTGTAACTCCCTTTTTTTCAGTACCCGACCTCTGATCCATCAACTAAATGTTTGTTTCGTGTAACTCCCTTTCTTTCAGTACCCGACCTCTGATCCATCAACTAAATGTTTCTTTCGTGTTACCCCATTTCTTTTGAGTTTTATCTACTAAATGTTTATTTCATGTGATACCATTTCTTTGAGTATCTGACCCCTGATCCATCCACTGAATGTTTTTTTCCTGTAACACCCTTCCCTCTCCCCCTTCCCGTACTGATCAGACCGACGGCGACTGGTACACTATGAAGGAAGAGTTTCTGCCCGGCCACTGCACCTGGTACTACACTAAACACAGCCCCTGGAAGGACAGGATCAACAAGGGCATCACGAGACTGGTGGAGGCGGGACTTGTCAAACACTGGCATCAGGTAACAGGCATAACATGGCAGAGTTTAGCTAAGTATATCATAATAAACGTATAATAAACGTATAATTGTATTATAAACCCATAATAAATGTTATGCGACCCTGTAATGCAGCACGCTTATGTACGTTCTTATAATTCCTATTTAGGAAGACTCAGAACTTAGTACTGCTCAACAGGAACAAAGTACAGTGACATTATTATAATCACCATACTTATGAGGAGGAGCACTTTAATGACAACGTTTTGCATAGCTTAACCAGGCTCCAACATAGCTTCATTAGCCTGATGAATCTATATGCGAAACGTTGTTTAAAAAGTGCTCCTCCTCATAAGTATGGTGATTATATTAATTTCACTGTACTTTGTTCAAATATATTATTATGCAATGTATGCCTTCTACAGGTGTTAAATTAAGGGAAAATTGGTCGTTTTTCTAGACCCCTTCTCCCTCATGTTTAGCCCCATTAGTTTAAAGATTTTATTACGTTTGCCACATTAGTTTGTCGATTTTAAGACCTTCCGCACCATTTCTTTGTCAATATGTAGACCTTTCGTGATATTTAGGTGTCGATTAATTTTCTGGCGAACGATAGTGAGCCTGTCATTTTGGAAGAAACGGCCTTCGGCCGGGACATTTTTCTACCGAAAATGTACAAATTAATCTAGAAAGGTGATCTAATGGATGTTTTATTTGTTAAGTTTGATGGAGGTATTGGGAGGTATCTATGTATATTCTGTCTACTTTTCTGAGTTTATTTGTTATCTCCAGTAAAATAATCAAAACCACTTAGTTGGTGTTGTGGGTCTTAATGTATGGTGCAATGAGGCCATACAATCATAATTGATTATTAATTGGGGTAGTTGGGTGGGAGAGAATCGCAGGACAAATCTTACCCGAATCGTTAGAGAAACATATATATACAGTATATATTATATATTATATATATATATATATATATATATATATATATATATATATATATATATATATATATATATATATATATATATATATATATATATATATATATATAATTATATATATTGTATTTTTTTGTATTTCCTTCCCTCTCATATTGGATCAGCAGCGTATCAATGATTTATTGCATGGTATAATCTGGTTATATAATCGTATCTTTATAAATCATTTCATGGTAAAAGCTGTGTTTTGTTTAAATATAGGTTATGGTGAGGAAGCTTGGTGGAAAGAGAAGGGAAGACGGTGGAGAGGGATCGGTGGTTGCTCTATCTCTACAACAACTGGAGGGAGCCTTCTACATCCTGGCTCTCGGATGGCTCTTTGCATCACTCAAGATGGCCCTTGAGATAATACAACACCGATACTCTTCTTCAGGAGTTCTGGGTACGGAAACTCCAGCACTCATAAGACACTCATAAGAGGTTGGACATCCAGAGACCACTAAATAATGTAAACAAAATTCAGCATCAACTTGGAAATCATAAATACTGTCAAACCATCAATGACGAGACCAACAAAAAGAATCTTGCGGAAGAAAAATAAGAAGAAAGTAACAGCACCGAACCTCCAGAAAAGAGAGCCAAGACTACTCCAAAACAAGCTGAAGCCACAGCACAACTACCAATACCCAAGTCCAACGTAAGTACCTAACGAGGCAGCAGGCAACTCAAGACGACCACCAGCACAAACACGACACACAAGAAGACCACAAAGAGACTGATCAAGAATCCAACCAAGGCGACTCCACCAACCCCACCTACACCCCACTACACCAACACTTCATCACCAACCAAAATCCAAACCAACCAACTTATAACCCGGAAAATGGGCTAATTTAGGGCACGTTATGGAATTGCCGATGCCATTGCAAATGAAGAAAATACAATAAAAAAACAACAAGACCCAAACAAAGAATGGAAACTCGTTCAACTCATGTTGTTCAGTGCGTCTCTGAATAGTACATAGATATCTAATACTCTCTGGATGGGGTAACCCCCCTCCGATCCGCGATGCTACCATCATCTGCTAGACGTCGTCTGCTAGGCTCAAGAAACATGGCCACCAACACACGGGTTCCTACACAGAGCCGTGAAAATTCGTAATTTCCAATATATTATATATTTAAATTCTTGTTATCACTATTTGAGGCATACTATTTACTTGAAAATGCACTACTAACACTCATAAACTTTGCCAATGTAAGGATATACGGATTTGTGTCGAGGTGCATTGCGCATAGTTTTGTTTGTGGTTCTACCTATACAAGTAGTAATTACCCATGTTTACATTATTGTTATCACGATTTGAGTCATACTGTTCACTTGAGAATGCGATATAAACACTCATAAACTTTGCCAATGACTGAGGGAGGCCATGGCAGCAGCTGCTATGCCTTAACATTCATGCCTATTCACGATTCTATTTCGATCAAAATTCTATATATATTTACTTAATGGTATTGAATTAACTAATCTAACCAACCTAACACCTAACCTAACCCAATGTAATAAAATGAAGTAAAAATACATCGAAACAGATTCGCGATGAAGCGCGAATGTAGAGGCATAGCGGCTAAGGCCATCGGCTCCCGTAGGTCTGTTTTACGGACTCTTGACATTCCACTGTACTCTCACACATGTCTCTTAAATTTACTATAATCATTTAACCATAGTCAGAATAAAATAACGAAATAGGGTTAAGATGGGCTGGTCTGGTGAACTTCTCTCGCGTGTGTCAAGTCGAGGTTTAGTTTTACCCCTAGCGGAGGCGACCTCAAGTTTTGGGCTCTGAAATGAGCAGATGTCCTATCCAGAGAGAGTATACATATCAGTGGAATAATATAAATAAGTATACAGTATGCTTAGATATCATTGTATTAATTGATCTAATTAGACGCTCCACACACAATCTTCTTGGGGTGACCACCAGATGGAGAATGGTCACTTTGGGGACTAGCCAGAATATATTTTATGACAAAAAGAAATACACCAAGATTATGCATTATATACTATTAGCAGCCATGGGTGTGATTTTTGAAGCAGTTTTCGTTTGTTTAACCCCCTCCGTCATATATGACGCGATCGCGTCATATGGCAGTTTGCCCAAAAGTATCATATGACGCAATCGCGTGATATGAACTTAGTGAAATAGCTCAATAATAAGTTTATGACGCGATTTGCGTCATATTGAGCTCAGTAAGTTAGGTAAGTTAGATCATAATCTGTCGGTTGGTGGCAACCCCAAATTCCTCCGACTTCTAACAGTCCCTCAGTGTGAGAAAAAGTGTTGTGGGGGAAATACCGGGCGCTCCGGCAACCCCTAACTTTCGTAAGTTAATATGTCGGGGAGAGTTAATTTGTAGCATATTCGCCCTTTGTAAATATAAAACTAGATTTCCCTGAATGTCTCAAACCTTTGTACAAAACATATCGTTTCAGTTCCTTTATTCAGAGGTTTATGAAGTAATAATTCATCCAATGTAAGTTTCTTAGAAGTGCTTGACATATATAGTGTTTAAACCTGACATAGAGTAGAATATTATAATAGTCCATAAAATAAGATAGGCTTTACCAATTATTGGTCTTGGGCATGCTCTCGGGCTTATCAATTTTACAGCCGCTATGGTACGAAACCTCTATACGTAAACAGGTCTTCTCGCCGTTCTCGGATTTCGCTATTCCTTTACTCTTTATTACTATATCACGAGAAGCATGACTATATTTTCATATAAGTATGCTCTATTAATTGATACTATATATTATCATAATAAGATACATTTTTACAAGAAATCAATTTTGTAAGCTGTCAATATATTTTTTTTAAACAAAAATTACAGTGGGTTGCTCTCGCGCCTGTCAGTTTGTTTGTGGGGAGAAGCGTGAGGGAGTGAGGGAGAGGTATGGGAGGCCATGTACGCAGCCGGATCCCTTACCCTCTGCTCATGTGCGAAAATGTAAGCCACCTTGACCCCGCCCACTGCCCAAAATGTACAAATATTATATTATATTAGATTAACCTAACCTAACCTAACCTAACCTAACCCTAATATAATATAATATAACATAACATAAATAACAAAATAAAAATATAAAATTCACTAGATCCGAGTGGGATCGAACCCTGGTTTATTAGTGTCAGGGGCGGGAGCTCTACCGACTGAGCTACAGAGTGACATGGCAGAAACGGTTTGAAGGCTATATTTAAACGCGGTTGGGCAGCGGGGCGGGGCCAAGGGGGCTTACATTTTCGCGCATGCGCAGGGGTAAGGAATTCGGCGGCGTACATGGCCTTCCGAGAGGTATATTGTACGTCGGGCAGTGATGAGTTATGAGGTCCTGCCATATTTTCATCTATATTCGCATCTATATTTTCAGTGAGTTTTAGCAATAGTTAAACTTACTGACAGTAGCTTATTCCACTGTAAATAATTCTACTATAACATGTGTTTATTATATATAGGCCTACTATATCTATAAGGATTTGGTGCTTAGCAAGTTAACATTCATACTTTGCAGACAATTTGTGGATTCTCATAAAACAATTTTTTTCGCCATGTGTAATGATTATAGGGTTATAGTTGATACATATATTAATTGTCTGTGCACAAATAGATATGTTACTACCAAAATAATACCATTTGTGTATGGAGTGTCTTTTAAACGAAGCTGATTAAATTGTTGAGTTGCCAAATAAATTACCACTTGTCCTAGGGTCCTTCGACAATGCAACAATTTTCCGACTGGTAGTCACCACAAGAAGCTTGTGTATGGCGCTTCTAATTGATTTGATACGTTTATTATACACAAATATTACATTACACAAGTCACACAATTAGCTCAAGGTTTCTCATCGTCTAAATCATACATTTACAAGTTAAAATTGAGAAACTGGAAAGTGATGGCTGTGGTGAAGGAACAGGGTGACTATCTCTATATTACCTGGAGGGATCGTTCACATACTGGGGGTTGGCTTCACCCCTTGAGGATCACTAAATGCCAGTTATATACTTCTTTAATTTACGGGGAGGTTTTTAGTTTGCTCCCTAGATCCCCATCAAGCTTAACCCCTTCTCTACCGGCGATGTATTTCTAATATTCTTCTGGCTACTACAAATCGATTATATTCAGTTTAGGAAGGATCTCTAGCAATTATAAGGTTTTGAACTATCTCAATCAACCCTTTTAACTACCACAGATTCTTCCTAAGCTGCACAAAATCATCTAAATATAGCTAGATTAAAATTTAAATGACATCGCCGGTACATAAGGGGTTGATAAAATATCCCCAAGAACCCCCTTCGAGATACATTTTCAAAATGTTCTGTAGAAAAATGTCCCGGTCCAAGGCCGGTTCCTCCTATATTATAAGCTCGCAATCGCTCACCAGGTAGAAATTGACATCTAAGTGACCCGAAGTGTCTTATTATTGACATAGAAATGGATACAAAGATCTTAAAATCGCCAACATAATGTGGCGAACGTCTTAAAGTCTGAAGACTAATGGGGCTAAACATGAGTGAGAACGGGGTCCAGAGAAACATAAAACCTCCCCTTGAGCACTTCTTCACTCACCATATAATAATACTATAGTCTATTCATTATGAAGAGTCTAGAAAAGGGGACTCCTGACCTCTTGTATGGCTGGAGCAAACGGGCTGTAAATGTACACACTTATCTACTGGTTGACTTTGCAAATGGTAATTATATGAATTCGATTAATTTTTCTTTTTAATACCATATATATATATATATATATATATATATATATATATACCGGTATACATATATATATATATAATAATTATTACTGTATATATATATATATATATATATATTATATATAATATATATATATATATATAATATATATATATTATATATATATATATATATATATATTATATACTGTATATACTATTTTATTTTTTGGGGGAGAGGTTGGGGGGGATTTATGAACTCGACATAATGTAAACAAATATATATCATAAACATATATATCATAAACATATATATCATAAACATATATATATATCATAAACATATATATATCATAAACATATATATCATAAACATATATATATCATAAACATATATATATCATAAACATATATCATAAACATATATATATCATAAACATATATATATATCATAAACATATATATCATAAACATATATATACAAATGTTTTAATGCAACCATTTAATTTATTGTTGAATTGACCACCTGCAAGTTACTGACTATAAGAAAGTTAGGGTTATATATCATACGATATTAGCCGAATTACCATAATAGTGTAGCGCATATAAACAAAACACATATTAATGTTCATATTCTATCCACCAATATATATCATAAGATATAGTATTTCTGCTAAATATATGTCTACAGCTCCAATTTCCTCTTAGCATAAACTCGCAATATCATACACATTATATCATAATCATATATATATTTCATGCAAGAATGTTTTGAGGTAAAATTTATCATATTCATAAACATATATATCATCTAATGCAACATATATATTTCTTATATACTATTAAACAATATCATAAACATATATATCATATATAGTTATCATAAATAATATATATATCAGACCCCGATAAATCATATATATATCATAAACATATATATATCATAAACATATATATATCATAACATATATATCATATTTGTCAATATATCATAAACCATATATATCATCATATATCATATATAAACATATATCATAAACATATATCATGTATATCATAAACATATATATCATATACAATATCATAAACTATATATCATAAATAAATATCATAAACATAGATATCATATATATCATAAACATATATATCATAAACATATATCATCCAAGTCATAAACAAGATCATAAACAGATACATAAACATATATATCATAAACATATATATCCTACATAACATATATATATATCATATAACATATATATCATAACATATATATATCATAAACATATATTCATAGATATCATTATCATAAACATATATATCATAAACATATATATCATAAACATATATATATCATAAACATATATATATCATAAACATATATATCATAAACATATATATCATAAACATATATATCATAAACATATATATATCATAAACATATATCATAAACATATATATATCATAAACATATATATCATAAACATATATCATAAACATATA
Organism: Paralithodes platypus; assembly: GCA_032716605.1. Lineage (NCBI taxonomy): Eukaryota > Metazoa > Arthropoda > Malacostraca > Decapoda > Lithodidae > Paralithodes > Paralithodes platypus. The sequence goes on along the minus strand of CM064520.1, from coordinate 25,032,004 downwards.
TATATCATAAACATATATATCATAAACATATATATCATAAACATATATACAATGTTTTTAATGCAACCATTTAATTTATTGTTGAATTGACCACCTGCAAGTTACTGACTATAAGAAAGTTAGGGTTATTATAAGTATCGATATTTAGCCGAATTACCAGCTACAATACGGTTGTAGCGCATATAAACAAAACACATAATTAATGTTCACCAAGTATTCTATCCACCAATAGATTGCATAAGTTTAGTAATTTCTGCTAAATACTGATGTCTACAGCTCCAATTTCCTCTTAGCGCGAAACTCGCAATTTGGCCAATTACACATTCACTATTCATAATCATATATTTATTTGCATGCAAGAATGTTTTGAGGTAAAATTTATCATATTAAATAAACATATTATCATCTAATGCAATCGAGATGTACTAGTTTCTTATGCTACTATTAGGAGCAAGGCAATTCGGCTACTGTGGGATGAGGTTAGTATAGTTGCGTATTAGTTACTTAAGGGGAGGTAGGGCGTTTGTATGGTCCCCCTTCTTCCTCATGTTTAGCCCAATTAGTTTTCAGATTTTATGACGTTCAGCCCAATTGTTTGGCGATTTTAAGATTTTTCGCCCCATTTATTTGTCAATATTAAGACTTTTCGTGTCATTTAGGTTTTGATTTTTTCCTGGCGAGCGATAGCGAGCCTGTATTTTAAGAGAAGTCGGGATATTTTTCATTCGAAAAATTTACAGATTTATCGTAAAGGAGATATTGGGCGGGTGTTTTTTAAGCTTGATGGAGGTCTAGGGAGGAAAAGAAACAAATAATGAAAATATACATAAATGAGCAAATAAATACGCCCAATAAGCTAGCTAGAGACCCTGTACTAAGAGAGAGAGAGAGAGTGGCCATCCGATTCTTTCATTCTAATAAACACCTTGCAAGTCATATTATGTTTCTCCTCGTCAACATTGGAATAAGGGAAAAGAAATAAACAAGATAAAACTACAACATAAAAAACAATAACACGAGAAGAATATAAAATTACAAGTTAACCCTTTGAGTACCAGCGATGTGTCTTATCTTTTATTCTAGCTGTATTTAGACGATATTATGCAGCTTAGGAAGGATCTGTGGTAGTTAAAAGGGTTGGTTGGGATAGTTTGAAGCCTAGAGGTCCTTCCTAGCCTGAATAAAATAGCTTAATAGTTGCCACAATTTGAAGAACTGGCGCACGGGTAATAAAAGAAGAATAGACGGAGTAAAAAGAGAAAAAAATAGTATGAAAAAAGAATCGGAGTGAGTAGGAAAGAAAAACGAATGAGAGGCAATAGAGAGAGGAGGGAAGAGAGTGGTGGAGGGTCGTAAAGAGAGAGAGAGAGAGAGAGAGAGAGAGAGAGAGAGAGAGAGAGAGAGAGAGAGAGAGAGAGAGCGAGCGAGCTGGTAGTAATGGTGGTGATAACAACGACAGTAAAGGGAGAGGATGTGGAGTGAAAGATCGTATCGTAAATAGTGTGAGAGAGAGAGAGAGAGGTTGGACATGGACAAAGAAGAGTGTAGAATGACAGAAAATTGAATGATGTAGCGAAAATGGAGAGAGATTGGAGAGTAAGTGGAGAGAGATTGGAGAGTAAGTGGAGAGAGATTGGAGAGTTAGTGGAGAGAGATTGAAGAGTAAGTGAAGAGAGATTGGAGAGTAAGTGGAGAGTGATTGGAGAGTAAGGTGAGAGTGATTGGAGAGTAAGGTGAGAGAGATTGGAGAGTAAGGTGAGAGATATTGGAGAGTAAGGTGAGAGAGATTGGAGAGTAAGGTGAGAGATATCGGAGAGTAAGGTGAGAGATATTGGAGAGTAAGGTGAGAGAGTTTGGAGAGTAAGGTGAGAGATATCGGAGAGTAAGGTGAGAGATATTGGAGAGTAAGGTGAGAGAGATTGGAGAGTAAGGTGAGAGATATCGGAGAGTAAGGTGAGAGATATTGGAGAGTAAGGTGAGAGAGATTGGAGAGTAAGGTGAGAGATATTGGAGAGTAAGTGAGAGAGAGAGTAAGTGAGAGAGATTGGAGAGTAAGTAAGGTGAGAGGGAGAGAGATTGGAGAGTAAGGTGAGAGATATCGGAGAGTAAGTTGAGAGATATTGGAGAGTAAGGTGAGAGAGATTGGAGAGTAAGGTGAGAGATATAGGAGAGTAAGGTGAGAGAGATTGGAGAGTAAGGTGAGAGATATTGGAGAGTAAGGTGAGAGAGATTGGAGAGTATACTATAAGTGGAGAGAGATCGGAGAGTAAGGGGAGAGATATTGGAGAGTAAGATGAGGGAGATAGGAGAGTATACACTATAAGTGGAGAGAGATCGGAGAGTAAGGGGAGAGATATTGGAGAGTAAGGTGAGAGAGATTGGAGAGTAAGGTGAGAGATATTGGAGAGTATACTATAAGTGGAGAGAGATCGGAGAGTAAGGGGAGAGATATTGGAGAGTAAGATGAGGGAGATAGGAGAGTATACACTATAAGTGGAGAGAGATCGGAGAGTAAGGGGAGAGAGATTGGAGAGTAAGGGGAGAGAGATTGGAGAGTAAGGGGAGAGAGATTGGAAAATAGTGGAGAGAGATTAGAAAGGAAGTGAAGAGAGATTGAAGTTAGTGGAGATAGATTGGAGAGTAAGGGGAGATAGATTGGAGAGTAAGGGGAGATATTGGAGAGGGAAGGCAGTGGGAATTTATAGGGTAATTAAGTAACCCATACTATCACTGCAGTAATCTTGACTTTACGCTGAATACATATCGTTGTGAAATGTCCAGTACAATCTAGGACACACATTATGGCTCTTTCTGAATCTTTGACCTGCATAAATGAACCATCAAAATATATTTAGTAAATGCAAAATCAATAGAGATTCGATTCAGTTTGGGATAGTTTTGATTATTTAAGGCCACCATACTGTCTGTCCTAGGATATACTTCAAACACTTGGCTTCCACCTAAGCATGATCAGTATATTTATATGAATATACTGTATAGTGTAACCTGTCAACAAGTACTTTTATCTTTTAATGTACTTCCCATTTCTCAACTTATTCTTCCTCTATCCAAAACTCTCTACTCTCCTACTTTTCTATAACCATCTGATCTGATCTGTCCAATAAATGTCGCAGTTGAACGGAAAGAGCTGGTCACATACGTTACAAAACGAAACAATCTCGAACGCCTTGTGTGACTGCTTCATACGCCACCCTCCGAACCCTTGACTCCTCAGTGCTCTATGTACCGGTGTGAGCAGTGGGTGTAGTGATGCTGGAGCTACACTTTCATCCCACGTAAAAGGAGATATGGGTTTTCAACTGGATCGCGGTCGCGGTAGGACGTCCCAGGTGCCCGGCACAATCTGTGGCTTTATTTGGGGGACCTTCAGTCGGTCACGGTGATTGCCTGCCACGTCGGTGGTTCAGCGGCCTCTCCCCCCGGCTTCATCCCCTTCCACCATGCTACCCTGATCTGTCTTCGTCATCCTCTGATCATCCATTGTGCCGACTTCACTCTGCGCCATCTTGACTCCTTTCTGGTTGGTGGGGGCCGGCGATTCCTTGGACCTGTGACACGTGGCTTGCCCGCTGGAGGGACGCGGCACACACGGTGGTCGGCTCTGGTATTGGCAAATGCTCGGCTTTCTTCTGGGCTCCTTAGTGGTCCCCACCTTTCCGTCGGTGCCTGGGCCGCCTTCAGCTTCTGGGGTTTGTGTTGGCCCCTCCGTCCTCGCCTCTTTCCTTCACCACATGTCTTCTTCCTGCCGGGTGCCATCGTTCATCACTTCATCTTCCCTTCCATCCTCGAGTCCTGGGAGTGTTGTTGCCCTTTTGCAACCCCTCCTGGGTCCCTGACGTTTGAGCCTCCTTACTGGGGGGCCGCTGCGGCTTTGACCAACACTGCGTCAGGGTTAATAGGGCTCTGTCCTCAAAGCCCTTAAATCAAGAATCAAGATCAAAAGGAGATATTTGGAAACAATGGTGACGTGAGATACTTAGAAGAGAGAGTTTGGTAGCTGATTTAAAAGGACAACACTGCATATGCCTCCGTGGTGGATGAGTGTATTATTTAATGTAAGAAAATTAATATTGTACCTGTTTTGGTTACATATTTTAATTTATGAATAATTTTGTTTTCAGTTGTTAATGACATGCTTCAATTATTTAACGTTTCAGTCAAATCTTGCTTAAGTTCTTTCAAGTATTGCTAATTTTGCATCACATTAAGTTTATAGTTCAGTCATTTTAAGCTTATTAGTTTAGAAAAATATAAATAAATTATACATCCTACGAAGATTGTTGTTGTTGTTGTTGTTGTTGTTGTTGTTGTAACTGGTTATATTATTATTATTATTATTATTATTATTATTGTTATTATTATTTTTTTTATTATTATTATTATTATTATTATTATTATTATTATTATTATTATTGTTATTATTATTTTTTTTTATTATTATTATTATTATTATTATTATTATTATTATTATTATTATTATTGTTACTGCCGGTATCATTATATACTTATTTTGGATGAAAGCTTATTCCATTTAAAAGTTTTGGGTGAGGGTATATTTCATATAAGCCTGAACATATAACTTTAAACCCCGACTTTTCTATCAGGCTCAAAAGATGGGTGCCAACTTTAAGCCTTCCACTTTATTGTCTTGGCCCGATAGGATTTTTTTTTGGGGGTCTTAAGAGAGCCCACCTCGCATTTTTCTCTCTTTCTCTCCCTCTCTCTTTGGCTTGTATCCATTCGACCCCATTCAGCCTACTATTTTAAGAGGTTTACCCCTATCCAGGTGTCAATATTTTCCTGGCGAGCGGTAGCGAGCCAGAATAATATTATGTATTTTGATTTTGACAGCAAGCTAAATTTGTACATTTTTCGATAGAAAAATTTCTCCAGCGAAGCCGGATTTCTTCATACAATGCTGGCTCGCTATCGCTCGCCAGGAAGAAATCGACACCTGGATGGGGATAAACGTCTTAAAACAGTTGGCTGAATGGGGCCAAATGTATACAAGCCAGGGAAAGAGAAAAAGAGAGAGATACAAAAAGTCGGTGACCCTCCTTAACAGAACTTCAAGGGGGGGGGGGGGGGGTGTTTCTGGACTCCCATTTCACTCATGCTTAGCCCGATTATATTTTATATTATATGATATTCGTAGAATCGGTTTGGCGATTTTAAGACCTTTGGTGCCATTAACGTGTCAATCTTTACCTGGCGAGCGAAAGCGGGCCTGTAATTTTGGAGGAATCGGAAGGGGGGCTTGGGGGTATTTCTTTAAGGGGAGATCTCCACTTGAGGGATTTTTTTCTGGATCCTTATGTTTATCCCAATTGCTTTTGATATTATAAAAACGTTCGCCCCGTTAGTTTGGCGATTTTAAGAACTTCCACCCCATGTTAAAACCTTTCGTGCTATTCAGGTGTCGATTTTATCCTGGCGGGCGATAGCGAGCCTGTGATTTAAGAGGAAACGGCCTTCGGCCGTTACATTTTTCTACCGAAAAATGTACAAATTAATCTTGAAAGGGACTCAAGGGGGTGCTTGCTGGAGGTCTAGGGAAGAAACTAAATACCTCCCCTTAAACTTGATGGAGGAAACTTAGACAAATAATAAAGATTATAAGTAAAAATATATAAATAAACAAGTACTGTATCTAAACACAAATATATAAATAAACAAGTACTGTATCTAAACACAAATATATATAAATAAACAAGTACTGTATCTAAACACAAATATATAAATAAACAAGTACTGTATCTAAACACAAATATATAAATAAACAAGTACTGTATCTAAACACAAATATATAAATAAACAAGTACTGTATCTAAACACAAATATATAAATAAACAAGTACTGTATCTAAACACAAATATATAAATAAACAAGCACTGTATCTAAACACAAATATATAAATAAACAAGCACTGTATCTAAACACAAATATATAAATAAACAAGTACTGTATCTAAACACAAATATATAAATAAACAAGCACTGTATCTAAACACAATATATAATAAACAAGTACTGTATCTAAACACAAATATATAAATAAACAAGTACTGTATCTAAACACAAATATATAAATAAACAAGTACTGTATCTAAACACAAATATATAAATAAACAAGTACTGTATCTAAACACAAATATATAAATAAACAAGTACTGTATCTAAACACAAATATATAAATAAACAAGTACTGTATCTAAACACAAATATATAATAAACAAGTACTGTATCTAAACACAAATATATAAATAAACAAGTACTGTATCTAAACACAAATATATAAATAAACAAGTACTGTATCTAAACACAAATATAAAATAAACAAGCACTGTATCTAAACACAAATATATAAATAAACAAGCACTGTATCTAAACACAAATATATAAATAAACAAGTACTGTATCTAAACACAAATATATAAATAAACAAGCACTGTATCTAAACACAAATATATAAATAAACAAGCACTGTATCTAAACACAAATATATAAATAAACAAGTACTGTATCTAAACACAAATATATAAATAAACAAGTACTGTATCTAAACACAAATATATAAATAAACAAGTACTGTATCTAAACACAAATATATAAATAAACAAGTACTGTATCTAAACACAAATATATAAATAAACAAGTACTGTATCTAAACACAAATATATAAATAAACAAGTACTGTATCTAAACACAAATATATAAATAAACAAGTACTGTATCTAAACACAAATATATAAATAAACAAGTACTGTATCTAAACACAAATATATAAATAAACAAGTACTGTATCTAAACACAATATATAAATAAACAAGTACTGTATCTAAACACAAATATAAATAAACAAGTACTGTATCTAAACACAAATATAAATAAACAAGTACTGTATCTAAACACAAATATATAAATAAACAAGTACTGTATCTAAACACAAATATATAAATAAACAAGTACTGTATCTAAACACAAATATATAAATAAACAAGCACTGTATCTAAACACAAATATATAAATAAACAAGTACTGTATCTAAACACAAATATATAAATAAACAAGTACTGTATCTAAACACAAATATATAAATAAACAAGCACTGTATCTAAACACAAATATATAAATAAACAAGTACTGTATCTAAACACAAATATATAAATAAACAAGCACTGTATCTAAACACAAATATATAAATAAACAAGCACTGTATCTAAACACAAATATATAAATAAACAAGCACTGTATCTAAACACAAATATATAAATAAACAAGCACTGTATCTAAACACAAATATATAAATAAACAAGCACTGTATCTAAACACAAATATATAAATAAACAAGCACTGTATCTAAACACAAATATATAAATAAACAAGTACTGTATCTAAACACAAATATATAAATAAACAAGCACTGTATCTAAACACAAATATATAAATAAACAAGCACTGTATCTAAACACAAATATATAAATAAACAAGCACTGTATCTAAACACAAATATATAAATAAACAAGTACTGTATCTAAACACAAATATATAAATAAACAAGTACTGTATCTAAACACAAATATATAAATAAACAAGCACTGTATCTAAACACAAATATATAAATAAACAAGTACTGTATCTAAACACAAATATATAAATAAACAAGCACTGTATCTAAACACAAATATATAAATAAACAAGTACTGTATCTAAACACAAATATATAAATAAACAAGCACTGTATCTAAACACAAATATATAAATAAACAAGCACTGTATCTAAACACAAATATATAAATAAACAAGCACTGTATCTAAACACAAATATATAAATAAACAAGCACTGTATCTAAACACAAATATATAAATAAACAAGTACTGTATCTAAACACAAATATATAAATAAACAAGCACTGTATCTAAACACAAATATATAAATAAACAAGCACTGTATCTAAACACAAATATATAAATAAACAAGCACTGTATCTAAACACAAATATATAAATAAACAAGCACTGTATCTAAACACAAATATATAAATAAACAAGCACTGTATCTAAACACAAATATATAAATAAACAAGTACTGTATCTAAACACAAATATATAAATAAACAAGCACTGTATCTAAACACAAATATATAAATAAACAAGCACTGTATCTAAACACAAATATATAAATAAACAAGCACTGTATCTAAACACAAATATATAAATAAACAAGTACTGTATCTAAACACAAATATATAAATAAACAAGTACTGTATCTAAACACAAATATATAAATAAACAAGTAACTGTATCTAAACACAAATATATAAATAAACAAGTACTGTATCTAAACACAAATATATAAATAAACAAGTACTGTATCTAAACACAAATATATAAATAAACAAGTACTGTATCTAAACACAAATATATAAATAAACAAGTACTGTATCTAAACACAAATATATAAATAAACAAGTACTGTATCTAAACACAAATATATAAATAAACAAGTACTGTATCTAAACACAAATATATAAATAAACAAGTACTGTATCTAAACACAAATATATAAATAAACAAGTACTGTATCTAAACACAAATATAATAAAAAACAAGTTCTGTATCTAAACACAAATATAAAATAAACAAGTACTGTATCTAAACACAAATATATAAATAAACAAGTACTGTATCTAAACACAAATATATAAATAAACAAGTACTGTATCTAAACACAAATATATAAATAAACAAGTACTGTATCTAAACACAAATATATAAATAAACAAGTACTGTATCTAAACACAAATATATAAATAAACAAGTACTGTATCTAAACACAAATATATAAATAAACAAGTACTGTATCTAAATACAAATATCTTAATAAACAAGTACTGTATCTAAACACAAATATATAAATAAACAAGTACTGTATCTAAACACAAATATATAAATAAACAAGTACTGTATCTAAACACAAATATATAAATAAACAAGTACTGTATCTAAACACAAATATATAAATAAACAAGTACTGTATCTAAACACAAATCTCCCCTTAATCAGTGTACAGTGTCACAAGTAATGGGTATGTAAGGGAAATTAAAGTGTCCATAATAATCCGGCCACTTAAAGGCCTATATACTGGTCGTGATAAACCCATGTTGTAGAAGAATAGAAAGGTGAATCACTCTCAATATACCCAATCATCTTATGCTGTATATACCTTTTGCATACCCTTGTTATACCCTTGTTTTTTGTTTAACCCCGATGGGCCAGTTTTCGGGACCACTTTCTCCCTCATGTTTAGCCCCATTAGTTTTCAGATGTTAAGATTTGTGCCCCATTAGTTAGTCGATTTTAAGACCTTTCGCCCCATTTCTTCGTCAATATTTAGACCTTTCGTGCTATTTAGGTGTCGATTTGTCCCCTGGCGAACGATAGTGAGCCTGTAATGTTGGAAGAATCGGCCTTCGGCTGGGACATTTTTCTACCGAAAAATGTACACATTAATCTAGAAAGGGGATTTAATGGATGTTTTTTTTTTTTTTTTTAAATTTGATGTATTGTAGGTCTAGGGAGGAAACTAAACAAAATAATGAAAACATGCAAAAACGCGCAAAAATTGAACCATCCCCCCTTAAGTCGGTGTAAGTTCCAATTGGGTCAAGTGGGTAACCGAATTAAGCACCACCCTGTACACTAAACTTTCTTCATACTACTACTGAAGTTATAAATGTACTTCCATTATTCCAGTGATATAGTTGCAACCTAATCTCTCTCTCTCTCTCTCGCTCTCTAATTAGTTTTACCGCCCTCCTCAACGAAAATTACGCCTATCAATTTTCATCGTCATCAAAAAAGTCTGCGGGGTAAAATCTGCTCGTTTGGGAACTTATTATTCCTTGTTAAGGGAAGTCACCGTCTTTTGTTTATTTTCTCTCCTTTTCTCTCTTGCTCTGGCTTGTATCCATTCGGCCCCATTCAGCCAACTGTTTCAAGACGTTTATCCCCATCCAGGTGTCGATTTCTTCCTGGCAAGCGATAGCGAGCCAGCATTTTATGGAGAAATCCGGTTTCGCCGGAGAAATTTTTCTATTGAAAAATGTACAAATTTAGCTTGCTGTCAAAACAAAAATATATATATATGCTGGCTCGCGGAAAATATTGACACCTGGATGGGGTAAACGTATTGAAACAGTAGGCTGAATGGGGTCAAATGGATACAAGCAGAAGAGAGAAGGAGAGAAAGAGAAAAAAAGCGAGGTGGGCTCCCTTAACCGCTTCAGCCTGCGAGGACGCCTTTTCACTCTATTCTGGCTAACCTTAGACGATTTGACTCAGGTTTGGAAGGCCCCTAGGAGTCAAAGGGGTAAACACTATCTCATTTAACCCTCTGACTCCAACAGTTCCTTCCTAAACTGACTAAAATCCTTTGCTAATAGCCATAATGAAAGGGAAGAAACTTGGCCTCGTATTTGTAAAGGGTTAATAGTGGGGGTGATTAAGGTTGTGGATCTGTGGGGTTATTAGGACTTATTTACTCTCTTTTAGTTAGCTTAGGAAGGCCCTATAGTTATCTAAAGGAGTATAATGTATCTGAATTATTCCTTTGACTCCGACAGATCTCTTCTTAGCTTAATAAAATCTTCGACTCACTATAATGAAAGAGTGCGTCACGGTATACCGAAAGGGTGTGTGTTTGCGTGCGTGTGTGTGTCTGTGTGTGTGTGTGTGTGTGTGCGTGCGTGTGTGTGTGTGTGTGTGTTATCTTCACCCCATTCTCTCTCTCTCTCTCTCTCTGTAGAAGTTGGTGAATAGGCTATGATTAATACATTCACATTATAATCTAACACGCACACAACAAGTGTTCAAACCATTATTGTGATTTTACCGAACCATAGCGTAATAACAATGTCATATATTCCATCTAATGTTATTAGTTTGAATTTATGAAGTATTTCGAGCAACTTAAGAAATCTGGAACATGAAACTATCGCCCACAGATTAAAGTTTATATATTATAACATTACTAGTAGCGTTATATCCATGTTCTGTTCGCCAAGCCTTTGTCGTAACTGGCCATATTGAAAACATAACGAGAAAAGTAACGACAATACAAAAGTTTATAGAAACTTTGGGATATACTTCACACGAACATATTATATATAATTATATATATATATATATATATATATATATATATATATATATATATCTAGAGAGAGAGAGAGAGAGAGAGAGAGAGAGAGAGAGAGAGAGAGAGAGAGAGAGAGAGAGAGAGAGAGAGATTTGATTTTGATTTTGCCCCGAGGGGCGAGTTTATTGAGCAGCGCCCCCCATCCTGTGAGGGGACAACCACTAGTAAGGCGATACATACAGCTCAAAGAGCCATTATTCCACTGAAACAACAGCATCGTCGTCTGGTTACATTCATATTTGTGTTTATAAATCAGGTTGGCATTATTCAGATGTGTTATTATAGTTTCCTCATTTAATTGTCACATGGTCTGTATATACGTATCTCATTAAAAAAAAAAAAAAAAAAAAAAAAAAAAAAAAAAAAAAGCAAGCAAGCAAGCTTGTAGTGACTGAATTATTAATTGGCAGGTTGTAAATAATAGCACTACAGAACTAGTGCAATAGTATGAGGAGACTTCATATTTTCATTACATCAATGGTTATTGAGATCATAGTTAGCTGAATACAATTATTACAAAAATAGGCAATGGTATAAATCAACATAATACATAATTTAATACAGGCGGACATAATCATGATCCGGTTCGTTGTGCACTGGGAGCTAAGGTGTCTTGTGATCGAGGCGATCACAAGACACCTATACACAACGAACGTATTATAGTCTGCATGGTTGGTATCTAATTTTTATTTTCTTCTTTCTTCCTCCCCTTTCCCTTTTTTTCTTTTTTCTTTTTTTTCCTTTTTGACCCTAGGTGGGTCTAAGGGGGGGAAGGAGACGGGGGGGGAGAGGGAAGAGAAAAGGAGGAAAGTTTGAAGGAAAGTAGGAGAGTAACAGTTGGTGGGCAGACCACCTTGCTATGTTGTGTGTTTGAAACATATGTTTTTGTGTTGGGGCAAGTGGTGTATTTTATTTATGTTTGCTGTTTGGTAGCTAGCTAAGGAACTAAGGTGTGATTGTTATTATTATCATTATTATTATTATCTAGAATTGAGTAAACACCGAATGAAGCTTCAAATAATGCACTCGTTTCCAGGGACTACCGCTCGAAGAGAACATTGAAGTCAAACGGTCGTCACCAACACTTAATATACTGAACATAAACTGTGTGTTTGTTTGTTTATTTTCTTTTTTCTTTTTTTGTTCTTTCCTTTTTTTTCCTTTAATAAATTGGCTGTGGTTCTTCTTCTGTGTTTATTTTATTTAGACTGCTTTTAAACCAGTTGTTGAATCTTAAATTTGGTTGTTGTGCATAATTTTCCTTAATTTTCTCTAGAGTTGGGTCTTGTGATAGTTCTAGTTTGTGCCATATTTGTGTTGCTTGTCTATGGAGTCGGATATTTAATGGTAGTGTGTTTGTGTATTCGTGTATTTGTTGTGTCGTCATTGTATAGGGGTATCTTTGGTTTGTGGCGAATCTTAGGGCTTTGTTTTGTATTTTTGTTTTGTAAGCGTGTGATTGTGAGATTGAATAATTATACTTAGTGGGTATTTCAAGAATGTCAGGGGGTAAGGAAATGTGATTTGTATATTAGAAGACTGTGATTAACGAGACGTGGGAGGTGGTAGAAAGAGAGGGATCTCGTTGGGGGTGGAAGTTTCGCTCCCAGGAATTTTTGTTCCTGTGGTATTTCAATAATAATAATAAAATAATAATAATAATAATAAGGGGACAACCACTGGTAAGGCAATACATACTGCTCAAAGAACCATTATTCTACTGTAATAACAGTATCGTCGTCTGGTGTTATTATAGTTTCCTCATTTGATTGCCACATGTGCTGTACAGTATATACGTGCTCAAAAAAAAAAAAAAAAAAAAAGTGACTGAATTATTAATTGACAGGTAAATAATTGCACTACAAAACTAGTGCAATCATATGAGGAGACCATTCATGTTTTCTTACATCAATGGTTATTGAGATCATAGTTAGCTGAATACAAATATAGGGGAGGTGTGGTGGAGTGGTCTTGCCACTGGCCTGGTAATCCAAAGGTCCCGGGTTCAAATCCCGATGTATCAATGGGAAGATATTATTGGGATGGAAATTGTGCTGTACCTGGTATCAGTGCATTACCACAAGCCCACCGAAACGTCAATAAAAAACCCTCATTGTTCCCTGATTAAATAGCACTGTATGAATATTCCCATATTCAAAATATGCTATAGGGGTGCAATGCCTGGTGAGTTATCTGCTCAACAGGTGGCGTTGTGTGTGTGTAAGTGTGAGAGTCCGAGTGTAGGGGGTGAGACAGTGAAGCACGGGAACGAGGTGGCTTCAGAGATGGGGTCGTTTCGGGCCATGAGTGAGCACCGTGCCTCATGTGAAGGCAAGATGGCAGGTGCTCGTTGTACTCTACGTGCTTCACATGTCTCACATCCTAGACTGGAACAAGACCTCACGGGCTTCACTGTTCATTGTAAAGCGGTGAATGTTAAGGATCTCAGCCTATGCCCGAGAGGAAGTAAGTTGGAATATAGAAAAAAAAAAAAAAAAAAAAAAAAAACATACAAGATGTGACTAATATTTCCAACTACATAAATTATTATGTAATAATAGTACCACAAATATATTACAATCATATGAGGGACACTTCACATTCTTCATTACATCAACGGTTATTGAGGTCATAGTTAGCTGAATACAAGAGTCACATACATAATGTGACTAATATTACCAACTACCGAAGTTATAATGGAATTATAGTAATACAAATATTTTACAAACATGAGTTACATGGTTCAAATTCTTATTACAATAATGGTTATTGAGGGGATAGTTAGCGCAATATGACCAGTGGAGAAGTTTACATGCCGATAGTAATATAATATTTAGTAGGGTGTGTGGTTATGGGAGAGAGGGAGGGGGGTTGTAGGAGGTAGAGGAATGGATGGGAGAGGAGGAGGAGTAGGGGGGAGGGGGAGGAGGAGGAGGAAAGGTACTCCAGGGAGGAGGAAAGTGTGAGAGGGGAGGTGTGTGTGTGTGTATGTGTTGGGGAGGGTGGGACATACTACATATAAATAAGTTGTTTAAGGCCAGCCATAGTACTGAAGATAAATATGGTAGTTAAAAAAAAAAAAATTGTATTTCAACGCAAGTCTACAGATATCAGCAGTATCGCTTCATCGTACCTGACACAACACATCAATAAGTAAGGAAGGAAACTGTATACATGCAAAGATCAAGATTCAATTATGTTTAGTAGCAAAACAATATTCAGAAGGAAGATACTAGTAGTCCTCCGGGAGGGATATACCGCATATCCAAAGGTACTTAATTGTAGATCAAACCATTAGCCGAGAGAGAGAGAGACCTCCTTAGGGCTACCATATCCGGTGGACTAAATCAAACCTAGACACTTTAATTTTTGTTTTCTATGTGAATGAGGGAGACAAAAGGCATAACTTCCCGCAGCGAGTGCCTCCCCCAGATTTCAAAGAGTGACAGGACCGAAATCAAGGGACGTTCGAGCTATAATGCCTGGACACACGGAGTTTGAAGCAATTTAAGTCATAGGAAGAGGGAAAGACTGATTCTGGGAGAGAGTTCCAGAGCTCAGCAGTTGAATAGAAGAAAGTCTGAGAATAGCATTTCACTCTTGGGTTAGAGAGTTGCACAGAGTAGGGGTGGGATTGTGTTGCAAGGTGGGTACTTAGTACCCTACGTAGAGGAGGTGGCATACACTGGGATAGCTCCGAGGAACACTGATTATTGTAGTAGTGATAGAATAGTGAGAGAGATGCAACATTGCGGCGAAGAGAGAGAGATTGCAGAGAGTTGGTGAGTGGACGGGAGTTAATGATACGAAAGGCTTTCCTTTCTACTTTATCTAGGAGTGCGGTGTGAGAGGATCCTCCCCACACATGTGAACAATACTCAATACAAGGACACACTGTGCCCCTGTACAGAGCAAGAAGCTGCGCAGGGGTAAAGAACCCCTTGAGGCAGTTGACCACGCCCAGCTTCTGGGAGGCTGCCTTAGCGAGACTGGTAATATGGTCTTTCCAAGTGAGAGCAGAAGAAAAAGAGACACCGAGAACATTGAGGGAAGATGAAGGGTTGATTTTTGTAATGTTGAAGAATAAGGTATAGTCCTCTGGAGGTTCCTGACGGGTAGTAAGATGGATAAATTGAGTTTTGGAAGCATTAAATGCAACAAGGTTTTCTCTACCCCAATTGGAAATAGTAGGTATATCAGAAGATAAGCAGTTTATGGCTTCATTAAGTTTACTTTTGAGGGACTGCTGGCTGGGGTGTTCTGGAAAACTAATTGAGTGGTGTAAAGTAGAGTCATCTGCATATGAATGGATGGGACTGGATGTACAGTTGAGAAGATAATTTATGAAAATTAGAAAGAGAATAGGAGATAGGACAGAACCCTGAGGAACACCGGAGTTGATAGGATGAGGAAATGAGCAATGGCCGTCCACAACTGCAGCTATGGAACGGCCGGAAAGGAAATTAGAGACAAAGGCACAGATGGAGGGACAGAAACCGAAGGAGGGCAGTTTAGAAATTAAAGATTTGTGCCAGACTCTATCGAAGGCCTTCGATATGTCTATTGCAACAGAAAAAGTCTCACCGAAGTCCCGAAAGTTGGATGACCAAGAGTTAGATAAGTAAGATATGAAAGAAGATCACCATTAGAGCGACCCTTAAGGAAGCCATACTGGCGATCTGAGAGCAGATTATGAGAAGAGAAATGCTTAAGATATTTGGAAGCAAGAATAGTTTCAAAAACTTTAGAGATACAAGAGATGAGAGCAATTGGACAATAGTTGGAGGGTTGAGAGCAGTCACCCTTCTTTGGGACAGGTTGAATGAGAGCAAACTTCCAGCAAGAAGAAAAGACGTTAGAGGAGAAACAGAGACGAAAGAGTTTGCCTAGGCAGGGGGTCAGCACGGAAGCACAGTTTTTAAGTACAACAGGAGGAACACCGTCCGGACCGTACGCCTTCTTAGTATTAAGCCCAGAGAGGGTAGAAAGTACATCTTTAGAATAGATTAGGATAATAGGCATAAGTAGGAGAGAGAAGGGTGGAGAGGGAGGAATAGCACCGGAATCATCCAAGGTAGAGTTTCTGGCAAAAGTTTGAGCAAAGAGTTCAGCTTTGTCAGAGGAAGAAGTGATGGTTGTGCCATCAGAGTGGAAAAGGGGAGGGAAAGACGAGGAAGAAAAATTGTTGGAGAGGTTTTTGTCGATCAACTGCAGACATTCTTTGCCTTCTTACGCATCAAATCAACCAAGCTACAGACCAACATGGTGAAACACATACAATAGCACTGGATATATCAAAGGCATTTGATAGAGTCTGGCATCAATCCTTATTGTCGAAGATGTCACACTACGGCCTTGCATCATTAGTTCCACTAATTTCTTCTTATCTTCATAACAGAAAAATACGTGTAATGGTAGATGGCCTGTATTCTCAATTTCACTCAATAAATGCTGGTGTTCCCCAGGGATCAGTTTTGGCCCCAACTCTGTTCCTCATTCATATCAATGATCTCATATCTACCACTCATAATCCAATACATTCCTACGCAGCTGACTCAACACTCCACAGTTCCTTCACATTTACCAATTCTTTCACCCAACCCGATCTTATAAATTCAAAAATAAACACTGGCAATTTCTCTGAACCAGGACCTTTCTAGAATTAATGAATGGGGACAAGAGAATCTAGTTTCCTTTAATGCACAGAAACCAAGTACATTCAATTTTTCTAACCGACAGAATCTCACTGACTCCCATATATTTTTTAATGATGTAAATATTCCCACTTCCCCTAGTATTGACATTCTCGGTGTAACATTAACTACTAACTTGAGCTGGACACATTATGTTAGAAGCATTGCTAAGAATGCCTCTAAAAAACTGGGACTCCTGTACAGAGTTCGAGAATTCTTCACTGACGAGCAGTTGGCCGTAATATATAAAAGTCATGTGCGCTCTCAGATGGATTACTGTTCACCTCTGTGGGGTGGAAGTGGAGTGGTTGCATTGAGGCAGTTGGACAAAATTCAAAATAAAGCTATTAGATTAATCAATAACCCTGCAATCACACCGGACCTTCCTACATTAGCCATACGAAGAAACGTTGCATCCCTTGCATTATTCTACAGATATTTTCACAGCAATTGTTCCGAGGAACTTGCTTCAATTGTGCCGCCTCTCCACATCTTTCCCCGTAGAACTAGGGCAGCTGAGAGCGCCCATGAATTTACACTTTCTCCTCCACAATGCAGAACTTCTGCTTATCAGAATTCATTTATCCCCAGAGCTACTACTCTTTGGAATTCACTTCCCTCGAATTGCTTTCCACAAACTTACAATCTACAAATGTTTAAATCCAGTTGTTACAAACATTTTATGAATGGAGGATGCCTTTAGGCACATGGACCTTTTTGTTTTATCTGTGTTTTTCCTTCCTCCGTTCATTGTCTCTTTAAAAAAAAAAAAAAAAAAAAAAAAAGTGCCAGAAAGCTTGGGAAGAGCTAGAGTTGGATAGTTCAGTGCATTTATTATTGATGAAAGAGTGCTTGGCAAGTCGAAGAACAGATTTAGCTTGATTCCGGGCAGAAACATAGAAAGAATGAGATTCTTGAGTTTTAAGGCGTCGGTACCGTTTGAATGCTTCCTCCTCGTTGTGGACAGCAGTAGAACAAGCGTGAGTAAACCAAGATTTTTTGCATTAGACTGAGAGAAAGAAAATGGAATGTACGCTTCCATGCCCGAGAGGATTACCTCGGTAATGCGTTCAGCACTCTCCAAGGGTCCTCGGCCACGGAAGCAGAAGTCATTCCATGGGAAATCAAAGAAGTACTGCCGGAGAGCCTCCCAGTCGGCAGCGCCAAAATGCCACAAGCGCCGCCGGCAGGGAGGATCGGATTGCCGTACTGAAGAGATAGGACAGGTGACGGAGATACTTTTATGGTCGGAGGAGCCCAAAGGAGAGAACAGATTGACAGTATAAGAAGAAGGGTTAGAAGTCAGAAATAAGTCAAGAATGTTGGGCCGATCTCCGAAGCTATCCGGAATACGGGTGGGTTGCTGGACCAGCTGCTCTAGGTCATTTATGATAGAAAAGACGTAGGCTTGTTCACCAGGTTGGTCAGTAGAGTGAGAGGAGAGCCATTGGCGGTGGTGAACGTTGAAATCTCCTAAGATGGAGATTTCAGAGAAGGGAGAGATACATAGAATGTGTTCCACTTTAGAGTTTAGATAGTCGAAGAATTTGGGAAAGTCGGTAGAGTTAGGGGAAAGATAGACAGCACAGAAATATTTAGTATGAGAATGACAGGATAGTTTGAGCCACAAAGTTGAGAATTCAGAGGAGTCGAAATCGGGAACACGAGAGCAAGTGAGTTTGTCGTGCACGTATGCACAACATCCGCCTTTGGCTTTGAAACTAGGATAGAGAAAGT